>JAQOTM010000176.1:274322-324322 GCA_029168755.2 Tillandsia fasciculata | reverse complement strand
ATTTGACCCTCTCCTGCTCAAGCATCCGCTACTACCCTTGCTTTTCCCGGGGTGATACTGAATGGACGAGCCGAGTCCTTCAGCAACTCCACCTAATGCATCTGCCGCAAAACAAAATCCTTCTGTGTGAACTAAACTTAGGACTCTGGCGACCCGAATACACATTATGATGAACTCAAAAAAGTGAGGTCTCCCAAAGCTTCAAAACGAGGGCGACTGCTGCCCGTATCCTGATCGTGTGTCGGTTAGTTTCCGCTCAATATTCTCTGCGATTCCCGGTTTGAAACTGTGTGCCCCAAAAGCCCACCTCGCGTGTCAGAACTCACATTTCTTTAACTTAGCAAACAGCCTCGGTGCCTGAGAGTCCGGAGAATAATCTGGAAGTGCCCCTCGTAGTTGATCGAAGTGGTCATCAATCCCGGACTTGTTCTTCACTGTAACCCTGTTTTATCTCCCGGTAAGTCGCTGCGTAGGCGTAGGCTTCCGTTCTTCTTTTGCACGAAGCGCATGGGTGCGCCCCAAGGCGATACCTCGTGTGTGATGAACCCACTATTCAGAGAAACTCCTTGTGCCTTAAATTCCCTCAGTTCCACGAAAGCCATTCCGCAAGGCGCCTAAATGATAGGTTGCGTGTCTGGTAGAAGCTCGAAAGATAGGATGACCTCTCGCCAGGGGGTATTCCCGACAATTTAGTCAGGAGGATGGCAGAAGAAAACCCCTACCACGGGGGGGGTGTCAGTGAACGACGTAACGGGTCGAGTCGCTAGCTCACTGAGACCAAGTAGCTATCATCCTCCGCGGATTACCTCGTGAACCAGGTCCCTGCCCAGCGCCTCGTCGTATTCCTGCCTCCCGACTCAAAATTCCCATCACGACGACACCGGCCCGCACGCCACCCCAGCCAATGCTGAGCAGTCAGGCGCAACAAGGTCTCGTGATGCGTCGAGGTGCCCCAGTCGTACTGCCCAACCTATACCACTGATCCTTTAAAAAGTCCGAGACATCTAACCCGACGACGGGGAAAACGACCCACACAACGTCCCTCACAAGGCTCCGAGAGGTTCCAACAAAACAGGCTGGGTTGCTAACCACCATAACTTTTCCCTTGAAAACAAAGGACTCACCTGTCACCAACGCGGACCGCTCCCCTCCGTCACCAACACAGGACACGTCCACCCGTCACCAGCACTGGCCACAAGCTCGAGCATATCCACCAACCCGGACCACCCGCTCCGACTATCCTTCCTACCGAGGCGACGGTCGAAACTAACGTTAGTTTCGGCTCTAAGACCTACCACCAAATCTACCCCACGAAAAGGGCCGCGTACAGGGCCTCCTAGCCGAAGATGACCCGAGCCAAAACTCCGAGTAGTCGCTAGGTTGCCCCCCTTGACTCACACCTGCCCCAAAAGATCACCATCCACAGCGCTCCCAAACCAAACCTCAAGGCTATAACTTAGTCATGGGAAGCTGGCGACAAACCCACCGGGTGAGGTCCTACCTCCGACCTGGCACCGACGGGGTGCGACGTTCTAAGTTGCCGCTATCTCTTGGTCCCAAACCGTTGCCCCACCAAGTACCGGGCACCGAAACGAGCGGTAAGCTTCCGGACTAACAGTGACACTCCCAACTAGAAGAAAAAAAAAACTAAGCTCTATGCCCGTTCAACGAAGACCCCAGGTACTGAAGGACTATCCATCTGAAATCTAAAGGGGTCAAAGGAAGACAAGCAACGAAAACAGCAAGAAGAACCCTGCCACAAGTTGCCTAGGGTCACTAAACGCACTCGAGGGATCACACCCAACCACCAAAGGACGACCTAACCGGCCCTCTAGCGCAGGAAACAGGAACCCGACTCAGAGCTACCTGGCACCCCCAGCGTCAAAGTTAAGCCCCCCAATAAAAGTCGCCACCTACGCACACTTGTGCTAGCAAGGCACGACCTCTCTAACCCCAAACGAGCCGAACGAGAAGATTTACTAGCCCTGGTGGTCTCCTTCCTAAACCCAGGGAGCCCCCGGGACCCCAACACGACGATCTCTACAACCAAGAGCGGTGGTTACGGTGAAAAGCCGAACTATAGGCAACAATCATAGGGGAGAATCCGCATTCCCACCTGTACCTTGCCCATGGTGCAAAAGGAATCGACCGACTACCCGCTGTAACTCAACACCAGATGACCCAGGAGGTACAAGTTTAGCCAAACAGCTATCCGGTTACCCACGGCCGACAGACGGCCAACAAAACAACAAACTACCGGTGGGTTGTGCCACCACCCGAGCCCCATCGAGAAAAGAAACTCAATAGTCCCCGCACTCTCGCATCTGTTGCCGCAGAAGCTAGTTTTCCGCGGCCGTCGACGTCGTCGTATCTGCCTCCGCGTCCCCGCCGATGATCTGGTACGGTCATATCTGTACACACATAACAAGAGTCAGCTCTAGACTTCACCTACAAAACAACGAACCACCTAGCGAGAGAAAAGGACTCGAACTTTTCCCGCCCCTCGATCACTCGCGTTCTACCTTCCTATGCCCTACCCATTTCATTCACCTGTAGGCAAGTGAGGTATCCCAACGGATGTCGGCACTAACTGTTGTGATTGAAAGAACCTGGCTCTGATACCATCTTAATCTGTCACGCCCCGGGGGTTTATTTTAGCGGAAACGGTTTGCAAAAGTCGTACGTTCGACGTAGATTTTTTTTTTTTTGAAAACAGAAGAAACTCCTCTTCCCCGGCGCGTGCCCAGACCCGCCACACATACAGGATTCCTCTGTAAACGGACAGAGCCTCCCCTGTATATGCACGGCGTAGCGTTCGGTACACATCCCAAACACACACAACCATTCAATCACAACAATCGTTAACATACAACCAGCATTCAAATTTTAATAAAGCGCATGGCCGATTAATTGGGAAAGGATAAATCCACGGTTTTAAAAGAGTGCCTACCCGGCACTTATGTTTTGAAAGCGAGTTTCGAAATCAGCATAAATCCACAATGTTTTGAAAACAGTGCCCACACGACACTCAAGTTTTGAAATCCATTTCGCAATTCATAAATTCACAGGGTTTCGAAAACAGTGCCCACACGACACTTAGATTCTAAAAACGGTTTTCGCAATCTTTTTCGAGTTTTGCTTTTTCAATCGGCCAACAGAAGTGAAAGGAAAAGTAACGCATACGAAGATAGCTAAATGCAATCCATACCGACATCCATGCCGACCCCACGAGGGTATCGAGAACCTCACACACAACTACCAAGTAAATGAAATGCAAGGATAAAAGAGAAAATACAATCCAGGGTCCTCAGCGACCCAGCTGCTCCTGCCCCGTCCTCACCGCCGCCTACCTCTCCCCCCGCCTGAACCCTGTCACGAAGTGGGAAGTCAGTGACTAATAATAACAGAACGGGAAAATACAATAATCAAACCGTGAAGACAACCGGAGCAACCACCCTCTCAAGAGGGGAAACGGCAACCTGTACGCCTGTAACCTGTAATACCTGGCCACGTCGGACAACTAAACCGACGGCCGTACCGTACCTGCAATACCCGACCACGTCGGACAACTAAACCGACGGGTCGCACCGTACCTGCAATACCCGACCACGTCGGACAACTAAACCGACGGGTCGCACCGCTCGCACCTCGGCGCCTCAAACCCCACAACTAATAAGGGGCCCCACTACGTCACCTCGTGGGTATACACGGGTCATAGACCACTTTTCCGGAAAAGCGCACCCTTTGCGGTGGCCAAACCGCGGGTGCGCGTGCTGCAGCCTCGAGCCAAGTAACCATAACCACCATCATGTTAGCATCATAACATATAACAAGAGTAAAACGGCAACATGTATAATTAAAAGTAAAACAGTAACATGTGTGATCGAAGGTAACCCGCTAACATGTATAATCGAAAACAAGGCGATGATATGTGTACTAGAAGTAACCCGCTAACATGCATACTCAACAATAATTACCACAAAGAACACCGTGTTAGCACAATTAGATATTTATTTTAAACAAGATACAATTGCCGGAAACCCGACGCCGAATCCCAAAACAGAACCCACAATAATGAACCAAGTACCCAAACGTAACCAACAACCATGAGCCGAGTACACACCACACGATAATCATGACAGTAACGAAAATGGGCATAAAGGGGTTCTAAGGGTGTACCCACCTGAAATACGTAAAAGAAGATGCGTAGAAAACTCCAGCTAAAACACTCCCGCCTTGTGCCCGGAACGGCTACAGTGAAAAATATTGTTAAGAATGCCGTCGCGGTCAAAAACACTCAAAAACGAGACGAAACGGGTCAAAAACGGAGCTTCTGGGCTTCCGGGCTGCAGTCTGGTGCACGGGTACCTGCGTGGACCGGGTCCACGACAAAAAGCGGCGGCGGCACAGACCGGGGCGCACCGCACGGTGGCTGTCACGCCCCGAGTCCGCCAATTTGTACGGTTCGGGCACGCCAACAGACCCGCCAATCGGGTAAAACCTTTTTCTACCTGAAAGGAACGGTAACATCCATAATAACATAACAAGTGTATGCGGAAGCTCAATATCAGAGTACTAAAAATCACTATAAATTTAAAACTTTCATTCAATAACTAATGCGGAAATGAAAGCATACAGGAGTGAACCATAAATTAAACTTATTACACTTTACAATTCTGAACTTGCAAATAAATTATTACATTTCCTTTACATAATTCCTCACCATACAAGGTTCACTCAAGAAATATAAAATGGTACCTCTGCTAGACCCTCTAGGTCACTATGCTGCTGGGCCCTTGCCCCTGTCGTATGCCTCGCTGTCGTCTGCATCTGATCTGTCTCGACCGCTGCATCCATTCCCGAACCTGTGGGGGGGTCACCCAAGGGGTGTGAGAACTTACGAGCGAGTTCCCAGTGGGTTCAACCACCGAGAGAGAGTGTCCTACACCACTTGGTCCAATGGAAGCAATAATAATAGTGTGCTAGGAAACTAAAATCCTCAACATCAATATGCAGCTATGCAATAATATATCACTACACTATCTGTGTACAACCATCGACCCAGCACTACTCTGTCTAGCCACACTAGGCTGCTAAGCACCAACTCGGCCACTATGCCGCTGTATACTGGGTTCAACTAACCCGGCCACCCTGGCCACTCTATTTTTCTTTATTCTTTAGATTCTGGTGCTTTAGTTCAAGTTAACCCTTGGAAATTCTTATCCAACGGGCCCGAGCCCGGTAGTCTTGCTACCATAAGATAAGATTTCTAAGGTTGCCGATAACACTCGCAAGTGTTACCCCGTCCTGCCGGGGGGACTTGTCATACGGGACACTGCCCGATAGGGTCACTGCCCAACTCTGACAAGAGTACTCTATCTACCAGTCATACGGGTCGCTGCCCGGGAGAGGGACCCTGTCCAACTCCTGACCGTTGTACGTTCGCCCCCGGAGGTACGCCCGTTTTATCTTTAATTTTCTTTCTTTTCTTTTCTTTCTCTTTTTATTTTAGTTCTTAGCCTCTTTGCTTTTGAACACTTGCTTTCCTTTCTTATTCGAGCTTATAGCTCCCTTTTTGCCACTGGCAATTCACTTTCTCTTTTCTTTGAGCATTTAGCTCCTTGCTTTCACTTTTAGCCCTTCGAAAGTACCTCGTCCGACGGGTCACTGCCCAGGGAGTCCTGCTCCACTTGACGAGTCTCAAATTCGAAGGCGTCATTAATATCCTCTTTATTCTCTTTATCTTAAGCAATTTTTGTCTTGCTTTTAACCTTTGCTCTATTTGAACAATTTGATTGTCTTGCTTATTAATCACTTTTTCATCTCTTACCCAGGTCTTGCCATAAGGATAACTAGAGAGTCTCCTGGACTCTTAAACATTTCTCTTTTATTTCTTTAACTCAAATTGAAGTTAAAGTTATTATCCATTTGCCCAGACACCCTATGACCTTCTAGGGTTATATTTGATCAGCTTATTAACCTTGGGATCTTATCCCACTTTCCTGATTCCTCATTGAATCCTAGAGTTAACTTAACTCTATTTTCCTGTTCCACTATTAACTTAGAGTTACACTGACTCTAATTCCATGTTCCACTGTTATTTTAGAATTACATTGACTCTGCTTTTCTGTTTTCCCTTTCATATCTCCACACTTGATCCACCCTTTCCATCCTCCTGATTCCTTACTGAATCCTAGAGTCAACTTGACTCTATTTTTCTGTCTGTGAGTTTAAACTCTTCTAGCTCAACTTAGGTTCCCTTTACCTAAGTCCCATGTCATACCTGTCCTAGAGTTCCATGACTCTATGCTGACCTCTAGCTCACCTTAGGTTTCCTTTACCTAAGTTCCATGTCATACTCATCCTAGAGTTCCTTGACTCTATGTTGAACACTAGTTCTCCTTAGGTTCTCTTTACCTAAGTTCCATGTCATATACACCCTAGAGTTTTCTGACTCTATGTTGATCACTCTATCCAGTGTCCTTAGGTTATCACCTAAGACCATGCCACTCATCCTTCCTAGGATAACTCCTAAGTTGATGTCACTCGTCAACCCCTAAACTAGGTTTTCTCCTAGTCTTACTACCAATCAAACCCCTATACTAGGTTTCCTCCTAGTCTTACTACCAACAAGTTCTGTTCCCTTATATCACATGATTTCTAGGGTTGTACCCTAACATGATCACAGTCATCAAGTAATTACTCATTTCTACGCATGCAATTATTTTCATATCCATCATAAAAATAATATTTATCCTCTAAGTCCTTTTTGCACATGAAAATGAATTATCTCCTTTTGGCAACTGACAGTTGCATTTATCATCTGTGTCCATCTACACATACAAATTTATCCCCTATTGTGGATAAATCATAAATATCACTTTTCCTCTAAATTTCTCTACACATGCACATATATCATCTGTTATTGGCAACCAACAGTTGCTCTTTTCATCTGTGTTCCTCTAAACATGCAATCTTATTCATAATTACCTAACGCCTCTAACAGGCTACTATCATGCTTCGAATCGAAAAGCAAAGGAGCAAGGGGAGAGGTCACCCAATTTCGGCAGAATTCCCCACCTTGTAGTGTACCCAATTGCTTGTAGACACTTGCAATTGGTCTCCGCGCGATTCCACTTGTCTCCTCGAGCTTGCACGCAAAACGATGCACTTCTCTCGAGTCTGCACGCAAAACGGTGCACGTCCACCAAACCTGCACGCAAAACGATGCACGTCACTAAAAACCCGCACGCAAAACGGTGCGCGTCATTTTAGTCTGCACGCAAAACGGTGCGCGTTAAATCAACCGGCACGCAAAACGGTGCACGTACCTCAAATCTGCACGCAAAACGGTGCACGGTCTACTGTAGGGTTGCACGTAAAACGGTGCACGTTTTTCTAACCCTGTACGAAAAACGATGTATAATATTAGAGAGTGCACGCAAAACGATACGCGACAACACAACCGGCACGCAAAACGATGCACGTACCTCAAATCTGCACGCAAAACGGTGCACGTCTTTTCCAACCCTGCACGAGAAACGATGCATAATATTAGGATCGGCACGCAAAACGGTGCGCGACAACACGATCGGCACGCAAAATGGTGCACGCTTAACTGTAAGGTTGCACGCAAAACGGTGCACATTTTTTTATCACTGCACGAAAAATGATGTATAATATTAAAGACTGCACGCAAAACGATGCGCGATAAAATAATCTGCACGCAAAACGGTGCAAGTTTAACTGTAAGGTTGCACGCAAAACGGTGCATATTTTTCTATCTCTGCACGAAAAACGATGTATAATATTATAAACTGCACACAAAACGGTGCGCGATAAAATAATCTGCACGCAAAACGGTGCAAGTTTAACTGTAAGGTTGCACGCAAAACGGTGCATATTTTTCTATCTCTGCACGAAAAACGATGTATAATATTATAAACTGCATGTAAAATCGTGCACAACAACTCAATCTGTGCGTAAAACGGAGCACGTACCTCGGATTGGCACGCAAAACGAGGCGCGCCAAAATTGTCCCCGACAGTCTGCGCAACAAAACGGCGCAGTATAACCCGGTTCCTAACACGCAAAACGGCACGGGGTCAAATTTAATGTCCAAAAAGGAACCCTACAAATTGTGCCCAAAAATACCGAAAAATAACGTTACCTCGTAAGCCGCGCCGCCCACGAGATCCACGGCGCGACGCACCCCACGAAATCCCCCCCTTTTTTTTCTCTTTTCTTCTCTCTCTATCTCTCTCTCTCTCCCTCTCTCGAAGCTCGGTTGGAGATGAAGCTCGGTTGGAGAAGAAGAAGAGAAGGGAAGGAAGGTCTGCGGGAGAAGGAAGAAGAAGAAAAGAAAAAGGAGAAAAGAAAGGACGTGATCCGTGAACCAGGTCCACGGGACCACCCAATAGAAAACCGTTGGGTGGCGGTCCACCACAAAGAGGGCGCGCACCAGGTCCATGGGGCGCTCCCCACGCCACGCGGCACTCATCCCGCGCCTGTGCGGCCTGACCCGCAGGAGCGCGCAGCGCACGCAAGCGCGCCTCGAGCCGCGCGCCAACGCCGTCTCGAGATTCGTTTTTGTCCCGTTTTCTGTCCATTCTTCGTCCGTTTCCGTCCAAATTTGACAGGCGGGTTCGTTTCAGCTTAATTTACCACAGAAAAATTTAAATTTTCACTTTTGGCCATTTTTGGGCCACCAAAAGCCCCGCTGTGTCCAGAATCATTAGCGGACCCCGTTCTCGCAATCCGGGTATCCGATCCACGCAAAATTTTTACTGGGACCTTAAAACATAATTACAAAGCTCCCGTAATTTTCTCTAAATTTTTCGACACTGTTGGCGGAGCCCGTTCCCACTATTCGGCCTCCGATTAACGCGAAACTTTTTCTGTGGCCTTAAAACATATTTACGGGGCTCCCATAATTTTCTCGAAATTTTTCGACACTGTGAATTTTCCACTAAAAATCTGGGCCCTCTTTCTCGAATAAAATTCCAGAACTCTCATTTTAATCCCGATTTGGGCCCAACTCGCGTCCAAATGTTCCTTACTTCCCCAACTTTCATAACACTAGTATTTCATACCACCTTTATTACATTTATTTATGTGCCGAAAATTCGGTATATTACAGTGGCCCGCTGGAGCACGGCCCGTATCGCGGACCGGGCTCACCGCTACAGTGCCTGCGGCCGCAGACCGGGTGCACGCGACTGCGGTGCGCCATTGCGGCTTGGGCCGGGCCGCGCACGGGCTGAAGCGCGCGCCGGGTCCACGCGGTGGGGCTGTGAACGCGTACACCGGGTGCACGCCCGATCGGTGGACTGGCGACCTGGCGCACGCATTCGTGCGCCGGGTCCGGGAATTGTGCGCCGGGTGCACGCCGGGCCCTGTGGACCGCGCGTCCTGGCGCACGCATTTGTGCGCCAGGTCCGCGCCCCATGGGCCCGGGAGCCGTACGCCGGGTGCACGCCTCCTCCCGTGGACCGCGCAGCAATGCGGCCGTACGGGGGGAACAGTAAACCCTAATTTCGCCCCCCCGCGGCTCCGGTTTCGCGATTTTACTCCGTTTTCGCTCCCGTGCGACTCCGGTGACGACCCCGTGGGCATACTAACGGCGGCGGCGGCCTCCCGTCCAACGACGGCGGCGGCGGCCTCCCGTTCAACACCATGTATTGCCCACGACGACGACAAAAGGAAAACCCCAAACGAAAAACCAGAAAAAGGAACCACTCACCTTCATTTGTTGGAGAAGGAGTAAGAAAAATAATCGTCCCCTCCTCGTCTCCTTGCTCGATCACTCCAGCAGAGGATGGGCGATTTTCCCTTTCTCGGTTTGGTTCCCTCCGTCGATTTCTTGAGAAGAGGGAAATAGGAATTGGGTTTTTTTCCAACCCGCACGCACCCAAAATAACTTAACGCCCAAAAAACAAAAGAATCGGAAAGACCTAAATCCCCAAAACACAACTAAAATCAATCGGGATGCAACGAGGGGTCCAGATTACCCCGAAAAACGTGCCGATCGCCTGCACGCCTTTCGATGCGCCCACACTGATGGTAAAACTTCAAAAATTATTTCTGGGAGATCCCGGGGTCGGAATTCAAATCCGATCGCGCCACCGTTCACCGTTTTGCGAGCTCTACCACCTAAAAATACCCGCGAACCCTGACGATCAGCCCAAAGATTCTCGAATTTCAACTCCCCTTCTAACAACAGAAGAAAAACAGTTAGGGCCCAAAACAGAAACCGGAAAGTCGAGGTACTACGAAATAAATAAAATAACCCAGTGACATAAAAAGGTGAAAAGCCCGATCTCAGAAGGTTCCCGTCCGATCACCTCGAAAAGCGTGCCGGCCACCTAGCACGGATTCAGATGCACCACTTAAAGCAAACGCTTTGACCCCCATTCCGGGAGATCCGTAAATCGGAATCCGAATCCGTTCGCTTTGCCGCCCTCCGTTTTCGAGCCCAATCGAAGAAAAATACTCGCGGCCCAGGCCAGCCCATTGCAGAAAACACAGTGAAAAGTTTTCCTAGCAGTCCCGTCAGGAATAAAAGGAAGGCATACCAGGGCAAGGGGACGCCAGGACTCTACAGATGCAGTTCGGGATTGGCCTAGACCTACGACGGTGACAAAGATTCGGAGCTTTTTGGGCCTAGCGAGCTACTACCGTCAGTTCGTAGAGAGCTTTGCGAAGCTCTCTACTCCCCTCACCAGATTGACTAGAAAGGGGACAAGATTTGTGTGGACTGAGTAGTGCCAGCAGAGCTTCGATGAGTTGAAGCTTCGACTGATTTCAGCGCCGATCCTTGCATTGCCAGTCATGGGAGAGGGATTTATGGTTTATAATAATGCCTCCCACAGCGGCTTAGGTTGTATTTTGATGCAGTGTGATAGGGTAATTGCTTATGCGTCACGGCAATTAAAGGATTATGAAAAGAATTACCCTACTCACGATTTGGAACTAGCCGCGGTTGTGTTTGCTCTGAAGTTGTGGCGACATTATCTCTACGGCGAGCACTGCGAGATATTTACCGACCACAAAGCCTGAAGTACTTATTCACTCAGAAGGAGCTTAATTTGCGGCAGCGCCGGTGGTTAGAACTATTAAAGGATTACGATCTGAGCATACAGTATCATCCCGGCAAGGCCAATGTGGTCGCGGATTCCTTGAGTAGGCGTTCAGGACAGTCCTTGAGCTTATTGATTACTCAGCAGATGCCACTGAGAGAGCAGTTGAGGCGGCTGGATATCGAGGTTGTGTCCCCTAGGGATTCTGCAAGACTTATGTCTTTGGTCTTGCAGCCCACACTGTTGGACAGGATTAGAGAGAAACAAAGTGGGGACCCCTATCTTGACAGGATTAGAGACCAGGTTTAGCGTGGTAAGAGAGGGGACTTTTCTGTGGATGCAGTGGGAGTACTGAGGTACAGGTGTAGGGTTTAGGTTAAATAGGATCAAATAGGGGAAAAAACACCTAGAGGGGGGGTGAATAGGTGTAAACAATAAACACTCAAAAAATCATTGTGCGATAAAACCCAATGCGGAAAAATAAAAGAACACACAAGATTTTTACGTGGAAAAACTCCAAACCGGAGTAAAAAACCACGGGACCGATAACACGGTGAAATCCACTAGAGTTAACACACGTACAAGGTGATTTAACGTACTCACAGACGACTCAACCTTTTACCATACGCCCCTAGTCGATCTTCTCCGCTCGCTCCACGACGCTTCTCGAATCCACGATCCGCGCCCAACGCTGAATCCACAGCGTCCAACGTCGAGTCCACGACGTCCGACCGAATCCACGGTCTTCACCCAATGGTACGCTTCGAATCCACGAACGCACCTCGCTCCGAATCCACGAAAGCGATAACACCTTGAATCCACAAGGCCACGCGAGTCCACGCGCCGATTTTGGGGTAAATCGTTGTTTGTTTGGGTGGTGATGATCCGCCGAATACTTAGATCAAGAGTAGATCGGAAATACCATCTAAGTATTCATTAGTTTGATTCAACTCAAGATGTGAGTATGAAAACCTAGAATCAAACTAATCAATATAGATGAAGAACCATTAGAATAGATCTAATGATTTCCGTTCTTCTCTATATGTGGATCTAAGGCCGTATAAAATGATATTTGAAAATGACGGCTCTTTTTCCGATTGTGGATTGCCCTAGAAATGAAAAGAAGGGCTATTTATAGGTTAGAAACCCTAGGAAGAATATTCGGATCAAAAACAAACTTTTCTGGAAAGTTTTACCGACGGCGATCCGGATTGCGAAGTCACGATCCGGATCGCAGACGCACAGAGAGCAATTTCCAGAAAATCGCCTGTTCGGGATCCGGATCATAATCCACGATCCGGATCGTTCATACAGTTTTACCAAACAATGTGTTCGGGATCCGGATTGAGATTCCTGATCCGGATCGTTCAAGCCAACAGGTAAAACTCATGTTCGGGATCCGGATCATCAAATGCTGCGATCCGGATTGAACCAGTGTATGAACGAACACCCTTCGGGATCCGGATTGAAAGACACGATCCGGATCCTGAACATGTCCCATGTCCAGTTTTTGATGAATATGCAATTAAAACCTCTTCCAGGTGTTTCTACACTATAAGAAGTATTCGGATCATCAAAATTATTTAGTTAAACGTACCTGATCCTTTTGAATTCTTCTTTCTTGAGATTGAGGTATATGATCCAAAGTTTCTTCATCTTCAATCTTCAAGACTTAAACTATTCACGAAATACGCCAACTCAAATTCCGTAACAATCTCCCCCTTTGGCGGTTTCGTGACAAAACACAAATCCACAAAGAAAATTCAAAAAGATATTTTTGTTGCTATCACCATACAACAAAAATTTACAAAAGAGTTCCAGAAATTAAAAACATGAGATAAACTCCTAGAACAGACTCTAGACTTAGACATCTGTAACTCTGCACACAGAAAACATTCTTGACAAACAAATCGTTAGATACCTCAAGAATTGAAACATACAAAACCAAATACAGAGATAGAGTTTGATCTCATCATGACATTTGAAAGAATCAGATATGTGAAAGAACATAGTTAAAACCAACATATCTTCTAAGCAGTTGAAAACCAAATGTCAAAGTATGTTAGTCCAACATCAACTTGTTAGTCATATTACATGCCCAAATAGTTAGTCAAATAGTTAGTATAGAAGCATGTCACAATCACAAAAGAAAACCAAAGTTGAGTTGAGATTCATACTTACCTTGATTCATTCCTTGATTCATTCACAGTCATTGTTCAGAGTTCATTGTTCAGAGTTTATAACTCTTCAACTCTCACTCTCATTCTCTCCCCTTTTTGTCACAAACAAAGCCAAATAATTACATCACAAGGAGAGTTAACAACATAAATACAAACCATAAGCCTGCAAAACAAAACACAATCAAACAAACATAGAAAAATAAGAAAACAAAGGAAATGATTAGATCATAGAGTCACTCCTGAGAGTCGGAGTCATCGGAAGTTGTGCAACCCATTTTGCAAACAACTTCTTCACAAGTCTTTTCACTGAGGATACTGATTTAGTCAGGGTGACTTGCGAGGCTGTGATGATCTCCATCTCATTCTTCATGACATGAAGGTCGCCTTTCATCTCAGAAAATTCAGCGGATATGCGTTCTTGTTCATCCGAGAGCCGCTTTGTTCTTTGAAGATGGAAGTGACTGAGGCATCATCGTCAGAAGTGGATGGAGGTGCCTTATGTGTCGGTGGAATGGGGGCACTGGAAGAAGGTGCTTGAGGTCGAACTCGTTGACCAATTTGAGGATCATCCTGCTTTGTTGTCAGTGACTTGACAATTGTTGTCTCATTGATCGTCCCCAGACTGTACATGTACGAACTCGCGCTCGTATCCACCTTAAATTTCCTAAGGATGCGCATTATGATCATGGATACGGAGTCGCTCAGAAGGATGTGATGCTCGACATATCGCGTCATCCTATTCCAGATGAGGTAAGGAATGTTCAGATTTGCTCCCATTGCAGCAGTTGGATTTCCAAGAAGATAAAGAAAAAGTAATCTTTCCCATCGGACGATTTTCGTGTTCATGTTGGGAAGCACGTTGTAGCAGACAATAAAGTTCAAGTACTTGTACTCCTTCTTGAGTTCCCTCGAGACAAATCCCCTCAATAACTTTACACCATAAAGTATTTGTCAAATCCACTCCTTTCAGATAGTGAGCTCCTCTTCCGCTTGCTTCCATTCCCAAAACCTCACCAATCAACTGTGGGGTGATTTTAATTCTCGTTCCTTGGATATTCGTATAGAATTCCATCGGACCGTTCTCAAATTCGCGAAGATGCCGTGCGTTGGTATAGAAGGTCCTCACATGGTGCAGGCAGTATCCGAGAGTTTCCGGGAAGCGACATACTTGAATGAGATTTGCTTCATCAATCAAAGTACCAAATTCTGGAGAGTGACTTCGTAGAGCTTCAATGTTCACGTGTCTTTCGCCAATGCATTCGCGATGTGCAAATGCTCTAAGCCGGTCATTGTTAACAAACTTCTTCATCTCGTGGCGGAGAGTCCGGAGCTATTGGTGGTTCAACATCGGTCTCCTTTCTCCGTCCAAAACGTCGAGCGAGCCGCTTACGTTTTAGAGAAATAGTTGGGGCAGGCATAGGAGCCTTCCCAGAGTTCACTGGTGCTTTTCCTTTTTGCTTCGAGTCAGCAGGCACAAACTCGTCATCATCATCGTCATCCGTTAACATGTCCCAGTGTACTTCATCTGGGTTTTTCTCAAGTTCAGTATCACTGATAATTTCAACCTCTCCTTTTCTTTGAACTTTCTTAGCCCTCTTCAACTTATTGGTTGGTCTAGTGAGCACCATCGAGATAAGTAACAGTACCAACCAGGAGAAAGAAATGTCCTGTGAAAACCAACTCAAGAACATATGAAAAATTGTCAATTTTGAAAAATTTAAACATTGTACCTAGACAATCATAATCATATAGAGAAGCCAAGAATCAAATTAGTTTTCCAAAAAGAATTTTAAAAATAGATCAATTTCATGTTTTACACAAATTCCTCTTTTATGCCCTAAAACCGAATTTTTAGAAATCGAAGCCTAAAAACTCGTTAATCATGAAAAACCCAGCATAAAAGCAAAACTAATTGACCCAGAGTTCTTATTTCAAAAGAAATTTGATCAAAAACCATTCACAAACGAAAAAATCCATCTTTTCAACTCACGTTTGATGAAAAAACCTAAAAACTGTGAAAAACCGAGTTTTGATCATGAAAACTTACTTGAATCCGAAGAACTTTGAGTTTTGAAGCACCAAGAAGCAAGAAATCTAGAGAGAGAAACTCTAGAAGCTTGGAAACAGAAATTAGGGTAAAGAAATCTTGAATCTGAAGGTTTCTATAAGAACCCTAGCCGCGATCCGGATCGGAATGAATGAGATCCGTGATGGATCCTGGATCCGGATCACTGCGATCCGGATCGGCTAACGCAGGAAGAATCCTGCGTTCGGGATCCGGATCACTTGCCACGATCCGGATCGGCTACACCTTTTTCTCCAGAAAAATTAAAAAAAATACAATAAAATCCAGAAAAAGTATGTAAGCACTTTACCATGTCAACTTTAAACAAATAGCATCGTTTCATACAACAAGAAATAGATTATGCAAAATCTATCAAAAATATCCAAAAATGAAACGAAAATTTACGAAAGTTAAAACACTTAAAGTTGAACAACTTCAATTACATCTATCCTGATCTTATGTGTAATGTCTTTATCAAATCATCAATTTCAGTAAAGAAAATGAAGTACCAAGATCAATAGATGTTTGAAATCCCAGATAAGTTAGATAATATATCTAGACAATCTGTTGAAGGAGTGGCTCTTTGAGCATCTTTTACTAAAAATCCCACCTTATACCAACCATGAAATACGACTGAGTCAAGTATTTCAATATGAGTTTCATCAACAATTTTCAAAACAAAAATTTGCTTTTCATTCATGGAGTTTCTTTTTCTTTCATTTTCTCCATGTGGTGGTAGTTTTCACACTCCTCATTGGGATGTAACTCTTTCCACATCTTTTGAGCATTTCACATTTCATTGACTCCCCCTCAATTGGCTATCAATTATTTAATATATAAGGTATTCAACCAAACCATTGATCTCGAATTCATACTCGACTAAGCAATCAAATATGATAATGACTATACCAAGAGATCATTGAGAGAGAAATTGACTTTGATCACTTAAAAGATGGTTTAATTAACGTAAATGATCATTGCAACATTGAAATATTATGACATCAAAACATAATAAATTTCTAAATGCATAAAAGGATGCAATTAAAGTCAATTATGATTTATGCTCAATTAGTGTGCTATGTACAAAACATAGATAAAGAACAAAACAAAACAAAAACAAAAACAAAACCTAATCTAAGCAAAGGTTTCAAAAGAGGTTATTTCAAGGAAAGCATGCCAATTGCTTTACGCAAGTGAATAAAACGTTTTTGATCCAAAGGTTTTGTTAAGATGTCAGCTAATTGATCCTCAGTTGAAATATATGACAGTTGAAGAATGTTTGATTCAACTAGCTCTCTAAGAAAATGATATCTAAGTTCAATATGTTTTGTTCTAGAGTGCAACACAGGGTTTTTAGAAATGTTAATAGCACTAGTGTTGTCACATAAAATGGTTACCGAAGATGTTGAAATTCGGAAATCGCTCAACACGCTCTTCATCCAAATCAATTGGGTTGAACAACTTCCTGCAGAAATGTACTCCGCTTCGGCAGTCGAGAGTGCTATGCAGTTCTGCTTTTTACTGTGCCATGCAACAAGGCAGTGGCCAAGATAGAAGCATGCACCACTCGTGCTTTTCCGGTCATCCACTGATCCAGCCCAATCGGCATCTGAGTATCCAACTATATCCAAAGTCGTTCCCATAGGATACCAAATTCCGAAATTGATTGTACCTTTGATATACCGGATGATCCGTTTCACCGCTTTCAGGTGAACCTCCTTCGGTGCTGATTGATATCTCGCACAAATCCCAACACTGAAGGATATATCCGGGCGACTAGCCGTGAGATATAGTAGACTTCCAATCATACTGCGGTACAGTTTCTCGTCTACATTCTCACTTTGTGATTCACTTCCAAGTCCCTTATGGCTAGTTCCCATTGGAGTTGGAAAATCTTTAGAATTTTCAAGATCAAACTTTTTGACCAACTCCAGTGCATACTTGGATTGACACAAGTGAATTCCTTCATCGTTTTGTTTAACTTGTAATCCAAGAAAATAATTCAATTCGCCCATCATGGACATCTCAAATTCGCTTTCCATGGTCTCCGCGAATTTAGAAGCATCATTATCTCTTGTTGCTCCAAAAACAATGTCATCGACATAGATTTGAGCAACTATGAAATTGTTTTGATAATGCTTCACAAAGAGAGTCCTGTCAGCTCCCCCTCGAGTGTAGCCCTTTTCCAAAAGGTGCTTTGTCAACCTTTCGTACCATGCTCGCGGTGCTTGTTTCAGACCGTAAAGAGCCTTTTTCAGACGAAAAACATGGTTAGGTAGTTTATGATCCACAAAACCTTTCGGTTGAGCTACATAAACTTCCTCATTTAAAAATCCATTTAAAAAGGCGCTCTTAACGTCCATTTGAAATAATTTGATTTTAAAATGACAAGCAATCGCAAACAGTATACGAATGGACTCGAGTCTAGCTACAGGGGCGAAGGTTTCATCAAAGTCTATACCTTCTACTTGAGAATAGCCTTGAGCAACTAACCTTGCTTTGTTCCTGATGATAGTACCTTCTTCGTTTTTCTTGTTCTTGAAGATCCATTTGGTACCTATCACATTGTGTTGCTTCGGAGGCTTCGTCAGTTCCCAGACTTTGTTTCGCTCGAATTGATGGAGCTCTTCCTGCATTGCTTTAATCCAATAATCATCTTGGAGAGCTTCATCAACATTCTTTGGTTCGATTTGAGATACATAGCATGCAAATCCGCAAACCAATTGTCTCCGTGTTCTAACTCCTTCTTGTGGATCTCCAATTATGTTCGATTCAGGGTGATCCTTGGAGATGCGTAACGTTTGAGGTAGAGGAGTAGGCGGAGGTACACGAGATGATTCCTGCACATCAGATAAGCTTGAAGAACCGTTAGATGCATCAACATTATTATCGAAAGAATTGTTAGAAGAAGATGCATTAGCAGGTGTATCATCATCAAGAGAGATATCGAGGGTAGATTTTTCAGATTCAAAGTGAAAAGCTTCATCTACCTTAACATTTATCGATTCTACGATCGTCTTAGATTCTAAGTTAAAAACTCGATATGCTCTGCTGTTTGTAGAATAACCTAAGAAAATCCCTTCGTCACTTCGAGAGTCAAATTTTCCAAGATTTCACGATCACGTAAAATAAAACACCGACTCCCAAAATGCGAAAATATTTGATGTTAGGTTTTCTACAAAACCAAAGTTCATATGGTGTATTCAAAGTCCCCGGGCGCAAATACACTCGATTGATAACATAGACAGCAGTGTTCACCGCTTCAGCCCAAAAATATAAAGGTAAGTTCCGGCTATGAAGCATAACACGTGCCATCTCCTGTACGACCCTGTTTTTGCGCTCGACTACACCATTTTGTTGAGGTGTGTAAGGTGCGGAGAATTCATGTTTAATGCCATTAGAAGTGCAAAAATCAATGAATTTGGAATTTATGAATTCCCACCTCTATCACTCCTAACTCGAGTAATCCTTTCATTCTTTTCTATCATAATACGATTGCAGATTTCGAGAAAAGAATCAAAGGTATCAGCTTTTTCTTTTAGAAAGGCTACCCAAGTATATCTAGAAAATCATCAACCAACAAAAAATATACCATTTACCTCCCAGAGATGGTTGACGAGTTGGCCCCATTAAGTCCATATGCAAAAGTTCCAAAGGCCGTTTTGTACCTATGTGGTTCAAATTCTTGTGTGCAGTCCTAGACTGTTTTCCCTTTTGGCAACCGCCACACACAAGGTTTTGTTCAAAAGAAAGTTTCGGAACCCCCTTGACCACATCTTTATTTGAAATTCTAGAAGTTCCTTAAAGTTTATGTGACCTAGCCTTTCATGCCAAAGTGTTTCATTTTTCAAAGATGCTAGGTTACATTTTTCAGAAATCTTAGAAGGAACTACATAACAATTGTTTTCTGATCTAACCCCCTTTAAAAAGAAAGCATGGTTCATGTCAGTTACAGTGCATTTATCAGATGAAAAATTAACTGAATAACCACTATCACACAGTTGACTTATGCTTATGAGGTTAGTCTTAAGGCCATGAACAAATAATACATTATCTAGAACCGGGCCATCTGGAATAGCTACCGTTCCCTTTCCAACAATTTTGGAAGACCGACCATCTCCGAAAACAACAAGTCCTCCGGAGTTTTTCTCAAAAGTTTGAAAACAGTTTTTATCGCCGGTCATATGACGGGAACACCCGCTATCCAGGTACCAAGACGAACTATCATATGCATGCAAGGAAACATTGGTAGCAAGACAGGGAAAGATCTCACCTTTGCGCACCCAAACCTTTTTGGTATGCGTCGGTAATGATCGTGAAGTTGATTTCCTAGGTGAGAGCGTCTTGCTTGAAGAATTGCTGCTCCTTGATGATGTCGTCTTGAGCGATGTACTACCAAGGCTCTTTTCCGTCAATTTGGTTGGAGTGTTTTTCGAGGAATAGCCCTTTTGGTAGTTGCTGCAAGATGTTCTTGAGGTGTGCGTTTGGCTCCAGTCTTGCAGTTTCTTCTTATGTGCCCTGAAATGCCACAACGAAAACATACCTTGGTTCTTGTCGATTCCGAAGATGATGTAGTAGGTTCGTTGTCGTTGCTTGTCGTGAACACCGGTGTCGGAGGAGGAGATACCGACTGAGGCACAAATACCGTACCACTCGAACTTGGAATGTCTCCAGTTTGAGTGTATCCGAGGCCGAACTTGTTTCTTTGACCGAGACCAAGAAGTCTGTCCAACTTACTCCTTCCAGAAGAAAATCTCTGTAAGTCATCCTTTAGTTGGCGTATGGTCTCTGTCATTTCCAATTTTTCCTGTCGGGCCTCGCCGTAGAGCTTCAAGAAGTAATTCGCTTTGTTCACCATATCTACATAACTCTTCTCGAAATGCTCATTGGACTCTTGAAGGGAAACATTTGTCTTAATCAGATTGTCCCTTTCCACTTCAAGATCGGTTGAGATAGAGGTTACTCTTTTTACTTCATCTTCAAGATCCTGTAATCTCTCTTTCAACCCCTTGTTTTGTTTAGCCAGTTTCTTTGAATCCCTCAAAAGTTGATGGTAGGCTAAAACAAAATCTTCACCTTCCGAATCATCTGATTCATCGTCCGTTGCAATCTTTTCCACAGTGGAGTTGGACAGTGAGTCGGATGTACTTGCCATTAAGCACATGAAGGATGAAGATGTGGTGGACGCGTGGAAAGCTGTCGCGTTGTCTTCTTCATCACTTGACGATGACTCATTTGACGTGGAGTTGTCATCCCAAGTGACTGCTTGCATCGCTTTCTTCTTAGCCGGATTCTTGTTGGGACATTCCGTTGCTATGTGGCCGTAGCCTCGACATTTGAAACACTGAACTTGTCCCTCAGAACTTTTCTTATCCTTTGAGAAGTTCTCTTGGCTTCTTGACTTGTAGCTTGAAATCCCTTGCCTTTCTTCGACTTTCCGAAGGATGGAGTTTTGCTTGAATTTCCCCTTCGAAAGTTGCGGCGAAACTTCCTTGTCAAGAGAGCGAGCTGCTTCTCAAAGTCCTCCATAGAAATGTTCTCGTCGTCGTCCGAGGAGGATGAATCCGCGTCTTCTTCTTTAGTTGATTTCAATGCGTAACCTGAAGACTTAGAAGAGGATGCCTTTCCAGAAGAATAGTTAGTAGGAAAAGTCATTTCATAAGTTTGTAAAGCACCTACTAATTCTTCTACACGCATTTCGTCCGGGTGTTTAATTGTTTCAATGGCTGCAACCTTCGGGCGAAATCGTTCAGGAAGAGTTCTTAGAATTTTTCTTACAACTTTAAATTCTGGAATCTTCTCTCCCAAGTTAGCACATGAGTTCACGATGTCTTGCAATCGTGTGTAATAGTCAGTGAAGGATTCATTCTCTGCCATAGAGATAGAGTCAAACTTGCTCGTAAGCATTTGCAGTTTCTGAATCTTCACTAGGTTAGTTCCCTCATGCGTAACTTGAAGAACATCCCAGATTTCTTTCGCAGTCTCACATGCCGAGACGCGAGAGAACTCAGTTTGTGACAAAGCATTAAATAGAGCATTAATCCCTTTGCCATTGTAAGAAGATAAGTCTATCTCTTCCTTGGTCCATTTCGACCTAGGTTTTAAGGTGCGAACATCATCTAAAATTTCAGTTGGATTAGACCATCCTAATTCAATTGATTGCCACACCCTTTCGTCGATGGAAATTAAGAAAGCTTTCATCCGTACTTTCCAGTACGCATAATTTGTTCCATCAAAGAAAGGGGGTCGATTGATGTTTCCACCTTCAACCATTGTTTACAACCCTATTCCCGCTCTGATACCACTTGTTGGGTTTAGGTTAATAAGGATCTAAATAGGGGAAAAAACACCTAGAGGGGGGTGAATAGGTGTAAACAATAAACACTCAAAAAATCATTGTGCGATAAAACCCAATGCGGAAAAATAAAAGAACACACAAGATTTTTACGTGGAAAAACTCCAAACCGGAGTAAAAAACCACGGGACCGATAACACGGCGAAATCCACTAGAGTTAACACACGTACAAGGTGATATAACGTACTCACAGACGACTCAACCTTTTACCATACGCCCTAGTAGATCTTCTCCGCTCGCTCCACGACGCTTCTCGAATCCACGATCTGCGCCCAACGCTGAATCCACAGCGTCCAACGTCGAGTCCACGACGTCCGACCGAATCCACGGTCTTCACCCAATGGTACGCTTCGAATCCACGAACGCACCTCGCTCCGAATCCACGAGAGCGATAACACCTTGAATCCACAAGGCCACGCGAGTCCACGCGCCGATTTTGGGGTAAATCGTTGTTTGTTTGGGTGGTGATGATCCGCCGAATACTTAGATCAAGAGTAGATCGGAAATACCATCTAAGTATTCATTAGTTTGATTCAACTCAAGATATGAGTATGAAAACCTAGAATCAAACTAATCAATATAGATGAAGAACCATTAAATAGATCTAATGATTTCCGTTCTTCTCTATATGTGGATCTAAGGCCGTATAAAATGATATTTGAAAATGACGGCTCTTTTTGATGTGGATTGCCCTAGAAATGAAAAGAAGGGCTATTTATAGGTTAGAAACCCTAGGAAGAATATTCGGATCAAAAACAAACTTTTCTGGAAAGTTTTACGGACGGCGATCCGGATTGCGCAAGTCACGATCCGGATCGCAGACGCGTAGAGAGCAATTTCCAGAAAACCGCCTGTTCGGGATCCGGATCATAATCTACGATCCGGATCGTTCATACAGTTTTACCAGAACAATGTGTTCGGGATCCGGATTGAGATTCCACGATCCGGATCGTTCAAGCCAACAGGTAAAACTCATGTTCGGGATCCGGATCATCAAATGCCATGATCCGGATTGAACTAGTGTATGAACGAACACCCTTCGGGATCCGGATTGAAACGACATGATCCGGATCCTGAACATGTCCCATGTCCAGTTTTTGATGAATATGCAATTAAAACCTCTTCCAGGTGTTTCTACACTATAAGAAGTATTCGGATCATCAAAATTATTTAGTTAAACGTACCTGATCCTTTTGAATTCTTCTTTCTTGAGATTGAGGTATATGATCCAAAGTTTCTTCATCTTCAATCTTCAAGACTTAAACTATTCACGAAATACGCCAACTCAAATTCCGTAACAACCTTTCATGCAATTGTGTGCTTTTCAAAGACTAGGCACTTTTAGAAAGATTTTGAGGAACTCACATACACCTTTTTCTGATCCATCCTTTAGGAACTAAGATGTATGGGATTTTGGGCATAGTTTGTGGTGGCATGCATGAAGAGAATTATTAAGGTTGTGGCGCATTGTCTAATTGTCAACAAGCTAAAGCTGACCATCAGGTTCCAGCTGGCAAGTTACCAGAGCCTTTCCAATACTTAATGGAAGTGGGACCGGTCATATGGCTTTATCCAGGATTGCCGAGGACTACAGAGTGGAGCAATGCTATATGGGTGATTGAGATAGATTTCACCAAATCAGTCCATTTTCTGTCGCTATACGTCGGGTTGGACTTGGAAGATGAGCACGTTATACTTGGACGAGATTGTGAGACTACACGGGTTGCCAGCTTCGATTGTATCTGAAGGGACCCAGGTTCACTTCACAGTTTTGGAGGTGCTTGAGACAGCCTTGGTCCCAGATTGCAGTTTCTCCTGCCCTTCACCCACAGACTGACGGACATCGAGCGGACCATTCAGACTCTAGAGGATATGTTGAGGCTGTGTCGTGAATTTAGTGGCATGGGAGGAAACCGACTAGGCACAAAAACTGTCCCACTCGAACTAGGAATTCCCAGGCGAGTGTAGAGGCCGAACGATTTGTTTGACCAAGACCAAGAATGTCCATCTCCTTCCAGAAGTTGGAAGTCATCTTTCAGTTGGAGAAGGTCTTTGGCCATTTATTTTGGAGCCGAGTCGAAAAGCTTCAAGAAGTTATTCGCTTCATTTATTGCTTGTTCAGAGCTCAGAGGAGTTTGCCGACATGAAAAGGCGGCGAGACTTAGAGTTTTCGAGTTGAGATCATGTTCTTTCTGAAAGTCTCGCCATCTCGAGGGATACGCCGCTTTGAATCCCTCAAAAGCTTATGAGCCAAGAGCTTTTCTTCACCTTCAGAATTGGATTCATTGTCCGTTGCATTCGAGTTGGACAAGGCCGCGGTGCTGCCATACACATGAGGGTTTCATGTATGGTCGCGTGGAGGTACGTTGTTTCTTCATCACTTGAGGATGACTCATTTGACGTGGAGTTGGATCCCAAGTAACGACTTGCATCGCTTTCCTTTGCCGGATTCTTGTTGGAGACACTCCGAATTGCGCATCGGGCTATACCTTATTTGAAGGTTTTGTGGACCACTCTTATGCAATGGAAGCCTCTTGCTTTCCTGACTTGTAGCTTGAAGATTTCTTGCCTTTCTTGACTTTTGAAGATGGAGTTTTGCTTGAATTACTAGTTTGGTTGTTGAGGCGAAACTTCCTTGTCAAGAGAGCGAGCTGCTTCTCAAAGTCCTCCATAGATAGGTTCTCGTCATCGTCCGAGGAGGATGAATCCGCGTCTTCTTCAGTTGAATTCTGAAACCTTAGAACAGGATGCCTTTATATTTACAGTGTCATTTAGGGAGGTTTCATAAGTGTTGCTTCAAGCTTTCGGGGTGTTTAATTGTTTCGGCGGCGAAGTTCGGGCTGCAATCGTTGGAAGAGTTCTTAAAGCTTTCTTACAACTTTAAATTCTGGAATCTTCTCTCCCAAGTTAGCACATGAGTTTACGATGTCTTGCAATCGTGTGTAATAGTCTGTGAAAGATTCATTTTCTGCCATAGAATAGAGTCAAACTTGCTCGTAAGCATTTGCAGTTTCTGAATCTTCACAAGGTTAGTTCCCTCATGCGTAACTTGAAGAACATCCCAGATTTCTTTCGCAGTCTCACATGCCGAGACGCGAGAGAACTCTGTTTGTGACAAAGCATTAAATAGAGCATTAATTCCTTTGCCATTGTAAGAAGATGAATCTATCTCTTCCTTGGTCCATTTCGACCTAGGTTTTAAGGTGCGAACATCAGAAATAATTTCAGTTGGATTAGACCATCCTAATTCAATTGATTGCCACACCCTTTCGTCGATGGAAATTAAAAAGGCTTTCATCCGTACTTTCCAGTACGCATAATTTGTTCCATCAAAGAAAGGGGGTCGATTGATGTTTCCACCTTCAACCATTGTTTACAACCCTATTCCCGCTCTGATACCACTTGTTGGGTTATACTAATATGGATCTAAATAGGGGAAAAAACACCTAGAGGGGGGTGAATAGGTGTAAACAATAAACACTCAAAAAATCATTGCGCAATAAAACCCAATGCGGAAATAAAAATAACACACAAGATTTTTACGTGGAAAAACTCCAAACCGGAGTAAAAAACCACGGGACCGATAACACGGCGAAATCCACTAGAATTAACACACGTACAAGGTGATATAACGTACTCACAGACGACTCAACCTTTTACCATACGCTCCTAGTCGATCTTCTCCGCTCGCTCCACAACGCGTCTCGAATCCACGATCTGCGTCCAACGCTGTCACGCCCCGGGGTCGAACTGCGACCCGGGCTCGCCAACAGATCCGCCGTCTGTGCGGAAACTGCCGCACAGACGAAGCGTCAAACCTGCAAAGAGGGATCTAGCTAAACAAGTATCAGAGCTGAAAAGAAGCTAAGCTGAAGGAGTAAACTGCATAATAAAAGTCACTAAGTAGAAGTCCAAGTACAACAACCACAGTCTCCCAAAATCGGGTACAACATCACTATCTAGTACAAAAGTGGAAAAACAAAAATACCCGAGGACTCTACCTCGAACACTACAACCCAGAGGCACTACTCAGCCAAACCCTTGCCTCGGTCAGAAGACTCCGCACGAACCGATCCAGGAGCGGACGCCTCAGAAGCACCTGACACACACACACAGCGGGTGTGAGATCAACTGAAAAGTCAGATCTCAGTGGGTACCAGAGTCCGATCCACGGTATCCCACTAAGTCCCCTGAAAGTAAAAGGACAGGTAGATAGATAGATAGATAGATAGATAGATACAGAAATAAAAGCTGTAAATAAGTCTATCACTATATGCAGGTATGCAATACAATATGAATGGCATCTGGATTCATAAAATATGACCACCCGCTCAAGCCATTCCCCCGCTGCCATCTGGTAGCTCGGCCAGGGCAACTCACACCTGGTAACTCGGCCAGGGAAAACATCTACCTGGTAACTCGGCCAGGGATATAGACTCACCTGGTAACTCGGCCAGGGAAATAGACTCACCTGGTAACTCGGCCAGGGAAATAGACTCACCTGGTAACTCGGCCAGGGAAATAGACTCACCTGGTAACTCGGCCAGGGAAAAAAAACCCTCCCGGTAGCACGGCCGGAGAAAAACACTCTCCTGGTAACTCAGCCAGGGGCATTGGATACCACCGTGTATTCGGAACTTACTTCTTGGAGCATATTGCGTGCCTCAGTCGGTAACCATAACCCACGACTTACACGGCTGCTCCGCCTTTACCTGATATCCCAAGGACTCCTTACCTTTGCATTTGCAAGTAAAATGGCATTTCCGTGACATTCACGGAAGAAACCAACCCACCTGCGAAGAGGTCGAGAGGTCGTACGCCAAACAGCGGTCCTGGTGCGATCCTACAGCTCCAAATAACTCAACGCGCTCTGCTGACCTCGCAACCAGGCAGCACCAGGTCACACTGCAAAATCGATGAAAACAGGGGTCAAAAGAAAAGCCCGAGAAAAGACCCGCCCTCAAACGGCGGAAAACTCCTCCGGCGACGAAGACGTCGGACATTGCGCGGAAAACCCCTCGCGCGAACGTCACGTCGCGCCGCCGAGCCCCAACCCCGCGGCACAGAACAACCACGGCCGCGCAGCTCAAGCCACGCCCTGCGCGGTGACGGCTAGCCGCGCGGCCGGTAGCGTCGCGCGGCCCAAAAACAGCCCACGCAGCGCCCTGCAGCGCCGCGCGCCAAGCGCGCGGCCCGCAGGGCCGCGGGGCCCAAGCGGGCCGCCGCGCGGCCCCCTGCAGTGCCGCGCGCGCTAGGCGCGCGGCCTGCAGGGCCGCGGGGCTCGAGGGGCCGCCGCGCGGCCTCCTGCAGTGCCGCGCGCCTGGCGCGCGGCCTGCTGTGCCGCGGGGCCCGAGGGGCCGCCGCGCGGCCCCTGCAGTGCCGCGCGCCTGGCCCGCGGCCTGCAGGGCCGCGGGGCCCCAAGGGGCACCCGCGCGGTGCCCTGCAGTGCCGCGCGCCTCGCGTGCGGCCTGCAGGGCCGCGGGGCCCAAGCGGGCCGCCGCGCTGCCCCTGCAGTGCCGCGCGCGCTAGGCGCGCGGCCTGCAGGGCCGCGGGGCCCGAGGGGCCGCCGCGCGGCCTCCTGCTGTGCCGCGCGCCTGGCGCGCGGCCTGCATGGCCGCGGGGCCCGAGGGGCCGCCGCGCGGCCTCCTGCAGTGCCGCGCGCCTGGCGCGCGGCCTGCAGGGCCGCGGGGCCCCAAGGGGCACCCGCGCGGTGCCCTGCAGTGCCGCGCGCCTCGCGCGCCGCCTGCAGGGCCGCGGGGCCCCAAGGGCACCCGCCGCGCGGCCCCTGCAGTGCCGCGCGCCTGGCGCACGGCCTGCAGGGCCGCGGGGCCCCAAGGGGCACCCGCGCGGTGCTCTGCAGTGCCGCGCGCCTCGCGCGCGGCCTGCAGGGCCGCGGGGCCCCAAGGGCACCCGCCGCGCGGCCCCTGGCAGCGCCGCGCGCCTGGCGCGCGGCCTGCGGGGTCGCCCGCGCGGCACCTTGCATGGCCGCGCGCCTGGCGCGCGGCCAGCAGTGCCGCGCGGCACTGGGGCCGCCCGCGCGGCACCCAAGCAGTGCCGCGCGCCCAGCGCGCGGCCTGCAGGGCCGCGCGGCCCCAGTGCCGCCGCCCGGCGTTCCCGGCGCCCTGCTGCTCCTTGTGGCAGCAGGGCGCGCGCGCTGTGCGCATCGGGCAAGCGCGTACGCGCAGCAACAGCCCGATGGATCGCGCCGCCGCATACGCGCGAGCGGCTCGAGCAGCGCCGCGACTCGGACAACAAGTCCGCCAGCCAAAGCAGCAAAGAAGAGGAAAAAAAATAAAAGAATGGGGAGGAGAGGAAGAACTCCAAACAAAAGAAAAGAGAGGAAAAAAAACCAAAACAAAACCCAAATCACCAACCTCGTCGATGATCACCAAGAACGCTACGCTCGATTCCACCCTTTCGAAGCGAGGTTCCAAGTCCAAGAATCCCCTCTTTTCTTCCTCCTCTCCTCTTCCTCCTCCTCTTGCTTCAGACCGAAACCCCCAAAGCTGCTGCTGCTTTAACTTTTGGAAAAGAGAGAGTAGAGTGAGGTGGCAAGGGTGGTAACCACTTATAAAAGCACAACACCTAATTAATTAAGGCAAAAACTCAATTAGAAAGCTTAATTAATTGAAACCCACCAATCACCTTAATTAAACACTCCAAACACACCCTCTCATTCATTCCACTCCACCAGCAGCTAAAGGAAAAAGAAAAACCAACAAACAAGGTTTATAAGCAATTTAAAGAATAAAATAATAAAATAATACCAAAAAGGCCCCCAATAACTCACTTTTCGACCCCGGCACCTCCGCCGCCGCCCGGAACCACCCGAACACCGCTGTAAATCAAAAATACACGCGCTCACGCCTTTCTTCCATCAGAAAGCTCGCCGGTGGAGTCAGAAAGCTCAAACCAAAAACCGGTACACTACACTCTCCCCCCCTTCGAATGGTTTCGTCCTCGAAACCCAAAAGCTCAAAAGTCAGGAGGGGGTCTCAAATAGGTGTGGGTAGGTAATCCTCAACTCATCCTCGGGCTCCCATGTAGCCTCTCTCTCATCGTGGTGGCTCCACAATACCTTCACATAAGGTATGACCCGACTTCGCAATTCTCTCGACTCTCGAGCAAGAATTCGAATCGGGCGCTCCTGGAAGTGTAGATCCTCGTCTAGCTCCAAAGAAGTGAAGTCCACAACGTGAGAGGGATCATAGACATACCTCCTCAACACAGATACATGAAAAACATCATGAGTACCGGCTAGCCGCGGCGGTAGAGCAATCCGATAGGCAACAGGTCCAACACGCTCCAGAATCTCAAAAGGGCCGATAAAACGCGGGCTCAACTTCCCGCGCACCCCAAAGCGCCGAATCCCTCGAGAGGGCGAGACCTTCAAAAACACATGGTCCCCCACGAGAAACTCCAAGTCTCGCCGCCTCCTATCGGCGTAGCTCTTTTGTCGGCTTTGAGCGGTGACCAAGTGGCGCCGAATAACCTTGACCTTTTCTTCAGCTTCCAAAAGCAAGTCAGGCCCCAAAGTTTTCCTTTCACCCACATCACTCCAACAAAGAGGCGATCGACACTTCCTACCGTACAATGCTTCAAAGGGCGCCATCTGGATACTCGCCTGGAAGCTGTTGTTGTAGGCAAACTCTGCTAGTCTCAAGTGTCGATCCCAACTGCCACCAAAGCTCAGGACACAAGCTCTCAACATGTCCTCCAAAGTCTGAATAGTCCGCTCAGACTGTCCGTCGGTCTGTGGGTGAAAGGCAGTGCTGAACTGAAGCTGGGTCCCCATAGCCGTCTGCAAGCTCCTCCAAAACTGAGAGGTAAACCTGGGATCCCTATCAGATACAATAGAAGCTGGCACTCCATGAAGCCTTACGATCTCATCCAGGTACAAGTGTGCTAAACTCTCCAAGGCCCAACCTGACTGAATCGGCAGAAAGTGAGCTGATTTAGTCAACCGATCAACGATCACCCAAATAGCATCGGCTCCTCTCTGAGTCCTCGGCAGACCCACAATAAAGTCCATGGTGACACAATCCCATTTCCACTCAGGGATTGGTAAGCTCTGTAACTTGCCAGCGGGAACCTGGTGTTCTGCCTTAACCTGTTGGCAAGTTAGACAGTGGGCCACAAACCTACCAACATCCCTCTTCATGCCTGGCCACCAAAACTGAGCTTTCAAATCCCTATACATCTTAGTTCCCCCAGGATGGAGGGTGTAAGGTGTATAGTGAGCCTCTTTCAGGATCAGCTCTCTAATATCCAAATCCGCCGGCACACAAATGCGGTCCCTGTACCTGAGTACTCCCACAACATCTACTGAAAAGTCCCTGCTCTGCCCAAGCTGCATCTGGTCTCGAATCCTGAGAAGATAGGGGTCCCCACTCTGCTTCTCTCTAATCCTGTCCAGTAGAGTGGGCTGCAAGACCATAGACATAAGTCTTGCAGAAACCCCCAGGGACACCACCTCTATATCCAAACTCCTCAGCTGCTCTCTCAGTGGTCTCTGCTGGGTAATAAGCATACTCAAAGTCTGCCCTGCTCGCCTGCTCAAAGCATCCGCGACCACGTTAGCCTTGCCGGGATGATAAAGAATGCTCAAGTCATAGTCCTTTAACAACTCAAGCCACCTGCGCTGCCTCAAGTTGAGTTCTTTCTGGGTGAAAAGATATTTCAAACTCTGATGATCAGTGAAGATCTTGCAGCGCTCGCCATACAAATAGTGCCGCCAGAGTTTCAAGGCAAAAACCACCGCAGCCAACTCCAAGTCGTGTGTAGGGTAATTCTTCTCGTAGTCCTTTAACTGACGGGAGGCATAGGCAATTACCCTACCGTGCTGCATCAATACGCATCCAAGGCCGCTGTGGGAGGCATCACTGTAAATCACAAACCCCTCCCCCATAACTGGTAGCGCAAGCACTGGTGCTGTGATCAATCTCTGCTTCAACTCCGCGAAGCTTTGTTGGCACTGCTCTGACCAAACAAATTTTACCCCCTTTTTGGTCAGTCTAGTAAGGGGGGTTGAAAGCTTCGCAAAGCCCTCAACAAAACGACGGTAGTAGCCAGCAAGGCCCAAGAAACTCCGAATCTCTGTCACCGTCGTGGGCCTAGGCCAATCCCGAACTGAAACAATCTTCGTCGGGTCCACTGCCACTCCTGCGGCTGAAATGATGTGGCCTAGAAAAGAAACCTCCCGTAGCCAAAAGGCGCATTTCTTTAACTTCGCATACAGTTTCTTCTCCCTCAAAAGCTGTAGCACAACCCTCAGGTGCTCCTCATGCTCAAAGTCACTACGGGAATAGACCAAAATGTCGTCGATGAAAACTACCACAAACCGGTCCAAGTACGGCTGAAAGACTCGGTTCATCAGATCCATAAACGCAGCCGGGGCATTCGTCAAACCAAAAGGTAACACTGTAAACTCGTAATGCCCATACCGAGTCCTAAACGCCGTCTTGGACACATCCTCGGCCCTCACCCTGAGCTGGTGGTAACCGGACTGAAGATCTATCTTCGAGAAAACCGTGGCTCCCTGAAGCTGATCAAACAGATCGTCAATCCGAGGAAGTGGATACTTGTTCTTAACAGTCACTTTATTCAACTCTCTGTAGTCCACACAAAGCCAAAGCGACCCGTCCTTCTTTTTTACAAATAGAATCGGGGCTCCCCAAGGAGAAACGCTAGGACGAATAAACCCGCGATCCAAGAGATCCTGAAGCTGAGCCTTTAATTCCCTCAATTCTGCCGGTGCCATTCTGTAGGGTGCCTTAGAGATCGGCGTAGTTCCAGGAACCACGTCAATCACGAACTCGATCTCTCGATCCGGCGGCATAGAAGATAGCTCAGGTGGAAAAACATCTGGATACTCTCGGACAATAGGAATGTCCTCGAGCCCAGGCATCGCCGTAGGCACCTCTACAACAGTGGCTAAGAAAGCAACACAACCTCGACTCATCAACTGTCGTGCCCTGGCTGAAGAGATCGTCGCAGCAAAAAGTGTGCTCTGGCACCCTCTGAAGACATATTCTCCCTGGCCCGGCTCCCGGAGAGTCACAGTCCTCTCTCGACAATCAATAGTGGCGTAATACTGAGTCAACCAATCCATACCCAATATTACGTCAAAATTCTGGAGCTGACGAAGGACAAAAAGATCAACAGGCAAAATCCAAGGCCCTAACTGCACAGGGCAGGACCAACAGCACTCATCAACGTGCAAAACGTGATCGGGTATCTGAACCTCACGTGCACAAGGCAACGGTCCTATCTCAAGCCCATGCATGGATGCAAATGCCTTACTGATGAATGAATGTGATGCTCCAGTATCAAACAAAGCTCTAGTACGAGTAGAGGAGATGAGGATAATACCTGCCACAACGTGGCCAGCTGCCCCCGAGTCCTCGACCTGTAAGGTATACACCCTGCCGCTCGGGGGTGGTCGTCTGTCAGACTGCCGCGACGAAGTGGCCCTGTCCCCCTGGCCAACACCTACCAAAGATCCGCCCGTCTGATAGGGCGGCGCAGGAAGAGTCGAAGCTGCCGAAGCTGCTGATGCCCCTGCTGTAGGACAAGACCATGCTCTGTGCCCCGCCTGCCCGCATCGGTAACAACGGCCCTGTCGTTGATCACACTGCTGAGGGGTGTGGGGTCCGCCACAAATCACACAGCTATCTGTGCGGACCAGCTGCTGCTGCTGCCGCCTAGAAGATCGGGAGCCCCCCGATCTCTGTCTCCTCTGAGTCCCGCGGCCCCGAGGCTGTGTCTGCGGCGGTCTCGGGGGCCTCGGCCTGCTAGTCTGCCCAAGGTCCTGCGGTGCGGGGCGCTTCTCTCCGGAACTACTCCCAGGCGCTCCGCCCCTCTCTGCCATGATCACCCTCCCTCGAGAGACCCAACGTGCATGCTCCATAGCTGCATCGAGCGTCGGAGATCGCTGAGCATGAACAAGATGATAGATATCAGGGTGAAGCCCCCTCTCAAAAAGATCCACCCGCTGAGCCTCATCAGGGGCAACATGCGGCACACTGCTCAGAAGTCTCTGAAACTCTCGGATATAGTCTGAAATAGGTCGAGTACCCTGCTGCAGTCGACGGAGATCCCCCTCTAACTTCTGCTTCGCGCTATCGGGAAAATAAGCCCCGAGTAGCAAGGCTCGAAAATCCTGCCAAGACATCAACTGGGCTCCTGGCGGTCCAACTGGTCGGACCCGACGCCACCAGGTCTCGGCGTCTCCCTCCAGAAAGTGCGTGGCTATGAACACCTGATGCTGTTCCTTGATAAACAGGTTCTCGAATATCTTTTCTATTGCAGAAATCCAGTTTTCTACTTCCCGTGGCTCGGAACTCTGCCCGGCAAAACGCGGAGGACGGAACTGGCTGACATAAGATAGTCGGTCTGTGAGCTCCTTCTGTTCTGCCTCCGTCAACGGAACAAACTGTGATGAGGTCGACGAAGTCGCTGCTGGGGGTGCCACAGATGTCCTCTGCTCAAGAAGCCTCATCATCCGCTCCATGCTTTCTTCCTGGCGCTTGGCTGCCTCCTCTTGGCGCCGCAGCGCCTCAGACATCTGGGCCACCTGGGCCCGCAACTCCTGGACCTCCCCCTGAGTGGCCTCCTCCTGCTCGGGTACGTCATCAGACGCGGAGTGCGCTCTCGTCGTCGCGCGGCGTCTCGGAGGCATCTCGAGCTGCTCGAACAAAGAAACAAGATGTCTGAGAACCAGACCTCACTAGCAAAACAAGCGAAAGTGAAAAACATGTTTCCAACTCTAAAGTGTTGTGTTGTCTGCAGCCAACAGAACTACATTAGAGAGCTAACATGTAGAAACTCTCGCCCAAGAACAACCATAAAGCCTAGGGTCTCTAAGTCCCAAATGACCTATACACCTAGGCTCTGATACCACCTAAATCTGTCACGCCCCGGGGTCGAACTGCGACCCGGGCTCGCCAACAGATCCGCCGTCTGTGCGGAAACTGCCGCACAGACGAAGCGTCAAACCTGCAAAGAGGGATCTAGCTAAACAAGTATCAGAGCTGAAAAGAAGCTAAGCTGAAGGAGTAAACTGCATAATAAAAGTCACTAAGTAGAAGTCCAAGTACAACAACCACAGTCTCCCAAAATCGGGTACAACATCACTATCTAGTACAAAAGTGGAAAAACAAAAATACCCGAGGACTCTACCTCGAACACTACAACCCAGAGGCACTACTCAGCCAAACCCTTGCCTCGGTCAGAAGACTCCGCACGAACCGATCCAGGAGCGGACGCCTCAGAAGCACCTGACACACACACACAGCGGGTGTGAGATCAACTGAAAAGTCAGATCTCAGTGGGTACCAGAGTCCGATCCACGGTATCCCACTAAGTCCCCTGAAAGTAAAAGGACAGGTAGATAGATAGATAGATAGATAGATACAGAAATAAAAGCTGTAAATAAGTCTATCACTATATGCAGGTATGCAATGCAATATGAAATGGCATCTGGATTCATAAAATATGACCACCCGCTCAAGCCATTCCCCCGCTGCCATCTGGTAGCTCGGCCAGGGCAACTCACACCTGGTAACTCGGCCAGGGAAAACATCTACCTGGTAACTCGGCCAGGGATATAGACTCACCTGGTAACTCGGCCAGGGAAATAGACTAACCTGGTAACTCGGCCAGGGAAATAGACTCACCTGGTAACTCGGCCAGGGAAATAGACTCACCTGGTAACTCGGCCAGGGAAAAAAAACCCTCCCGGTAGCACGGCCGGAGAAAAACACCCTCCTGGTAACTCAGCCAGGGACATTGGATACCACCGTGTATTCGGAACTTACTTCTTGGAGCATATTGCGTGCCTCAGTCGGTAACCATAACCCACGACTTACACGGCTGCTACGCCTTTACCTGATATCCCAAGGACTCCTTACCTTTGCATTTGCAAGTAAAACGGCATTTCCGTGACATTCACGGAAGAAACCAACCCACCTGCGAAGAGGTCGCGAGGTCGTACGCCAAACAGCGTGTTAAGGATTTTTGTATTGGCGTATTTCGTGATGTTGAAGATTGAAGATGAAGACTTGACAAATCATTTACATCAATCTCAAAAGAATGGATTCAAATGTTCAGGTACGTTAAATTAAATAATCTTTGATATTTTGAATACATTCTTATAGCTTAGAAACACTTTGGAATATTTTCTATGCCCAAAGAATCAAAAACTGGACAAATTGGATGTTCAGAGTCCGGATCAGAATTTCTGATCCTGAACCCGATTAGGATCAGAATTCCGATCAGGATCAGAATTCCGATCCGGATCAGAATTCCGATCCGGATCAGAATTCCGATCCGGATCCCGAACCTTGTTTTTTCAGGAATTGCTGAAAAAAGACGACGATCAGGATCGCCGTAAATCCGATCCGGATCGTCGTGCGGGAAAATTTCTGTTAAGGCAGTTTTTGATTCTTATCTCTTTCCAAAAGGTTTCTAGCCTATAAATAGACCCTAATATCATCTTTTAGGGTTATCCCAAGGGGGATCAAAGGTAAGAATCCACATAGAGAAGAAAAGGTAAACACCTCTTTATTTTAGGTTTTCTTTCTCTATTGATCGGTTTGATTCTAGGGTTTTCAAAATCTATATCTTTCGAAAGAATCAAATCGATGAATACTTAGAGGGTGCTTCCTTGTCTATCTATGATGATCTAAGTATTCAAAATATCATCACCAAGGGCTCTCTCTCAAGGGCTCTTGAAGTGGAAAGGGACAACTTGGTTGAGAAAAATACTTTCCTTCAAGAGATGAACGAGCATTTTGAGAAGGAACTTGAAAAATCGGTGGATAAAGCTAATCTCTTCTCAAAGCTCTATTCCGAGGCACAACAAGGAAATTTTGAGATGACGGAGACCCTTTCCAACTTAAAAAGGATTTGCATAGATTTTCTTCAGGACAAAGTAAGTTGGATCGCCTTCTTGGTCTTGGTCATACTAATCATTTAGGCCTCGGATATGGCCGAACTTGTGAGGAACCAAGTTCGAGCAAGACAAGTTTTGTGCCCCAGTCGGTTGCTCCTTCTCCGACGGAAATCATCGTAGCCAATGTTGACAAGCCTACCTCATATTTTCGGGTTCAACTTTTACCAAGGTATGTCATTGTTGTGTTTTTTTTTTGGGCACATAAGACCAAATTGCAAGTATGGAGCAGAACGAGCAAATCAAGCAATACTTGCAACTACTACCATCAAGAACACGACTCGGGAAACGAAGAAAAATCTTCTAAGTGTTAAGACAGATGGTAGGACACCCCCTAAGCCGAAGTCATTGAGGAAATCGAAGAAAAGTGTATTGAGTGATTTTCGCATCCCTACGACCTCGGTAACTATGTTGTGTGACAACACAAGTGCTATTAACTTTTCTAAAAACCCTGTGTTGCACTCTGGAACAAAACACATTGAATTTTCCTAGACAGCTAGTTGAATCAAGTTTTCACAAATTTCTTATGTTTCAACTGAAGATCAATTAGCTGATATTTTCACATATTTCTTATGTTTGCGAAAAGCAATTGGCATGCTTTCAATTACATAACTTTTTGAACCACTGCTTAGAAAGGTTTTTGTTTGTGTTTTGTGTTCTTTTTGTAATATAGAGCATTAATTGAGCATTTGCTATACTGACTTTATTTGCATCCTTTCATGTTTAGAGAAGTTTATTATGATTTGAATATCATTATAACTCATTTGATGCAATGATCATTTATTTCAATTATTTCATCTCGAATTGATCAAAGTCATTACCTCTCTCAATGATCTTCTGGTATTTATTTTATCTTATTTGATGATTGAAATAAGTATGAACACAGGATCAATTTTTGGTTGAATACTGAATATCTTTCATAATTGATAGCCAATTGAGGGGGAGTTTATTATATTTTTCATGCTCAAAAGATGTGGAAAGAGTTACATCCTTAAGAGGAGTGTGAAAACTACCACCACATGGAGGAAAGAGCTACCACCTCGGTTGTCCGAGTACTGTGTGCAGCTACCACATGTTAACCAAGCATGGTGATCTTGTTTAATCAAATAAAATGCCTTTTGGAATACTTGACTATGTCAAATTCCAAGGTTGGTATAAGGTGGGATTTCTAAAAGATGCTCAAAGAGTCACTTCCCAAATATATTGACTAAATATATTATTTGACTTATTTGGGATTTCAAACATCCATCGATCTTGGTGCTTCATTTTCTTTGCTCAATTGAGAATTAGATAAACTCTATACTCATTAGATCGTGAAGGATGTTTGGAAATTGATCAACTTTAGAGGTTATAATTCTTATAAATTTTCGTTTCACAATTTGGGATATTTTGATAGATTTATCATAATCTATTTCTTTCTATGTGAAATGATATTTTTGTATAAAGTTGATATGCAGAAATGCTTATATACTTTAAGAATTTTCAAAAATTATGGAATTGGTCTATTTTTAAAATTCTTTTTGCAAAAGTGTCTTAATTCCTAGCCTCTACACATGTTAAGGATTGTTTGGGCAAGATTTTTCAAAATTTTGAAATTTAAACAATTTTTCATGTTCTTTGAGTTTTTGCTCACAGGTGCTATTTTTTCAAATACTCTATAACAATGGCTCTTGAGTGGACAATCATGTTCATCACCGCACTGGTTAGCACGAGGATGACCAATAAATTAAAGAGAGCTCGAAATCACAAAGGGGGAGAACATAGATGCTCAAGACAGGGGGAGAACATGGAGTACAGAGAACAGAGATGATAAAAAGAGATGCTCAACATAGGGGGAGATGAAAAAAAAAAGAGGATGAGGAGCCACTTGCTGGTGAGCCACCGTAGCAAGAGTTTGTTCATATAAACTCTGAAAGGATGAAAGATTTTGAAAACAGAGATTATATCCGTGAGAGACATGTGAATGGTGAAGCTCTTCGGGAACAACAAAGACTATCATCTGAGCAGGAGCGAATTTCAATTGAACAAGGTCAGATTTCTCTTGACCTGCAACGAATTGGTACAACACAAGTGGGTCAAGAAGTACAATGCACTGACGAAGTTGGTCAAGAAGATTTTTGCAAAACTCGGATGCAGCAACTTCGATGACAACGATACTGGTTCAGATTGATTGCCTTTAGTTTTTTTTTTCTGACAAAAATTTGTTTTTCGCTTGAACTCTTTGCACGTTTTTCTCTCTTATAATTTTGGCTGGTTTTTGTGACAAAAAGGGGGAGAGAAGGAGAAAAGAACGAGCCAATAGATCGTTTGGAAAAGGGGGAGATCGTTTGGAAAAAGGGGGAGAAGGAAAAGAACGAACATGACCGGATAACTTGAAACTTGAAGTTTAACACTAACTATTCTACTGACTACTTTGCGTTGTAACTTCTAACAAGTTTTGTGACAGGTCATGCAAAAGGTATGAACATTTGAACTTCTTTGACATTATGGTTGGAACTAACCCTGATGATTGATAAAGATATGTGATATGTTGATTGTCTACTTTTATGCATATCTGATACCTAATGTCATGTTAAATGTATAACTCTCTGGTTGCTTAACGATTAAATTCTTGAGGTATTAATGATTTCTTGTTGTCAAGAATTGTTTCTTTTGCAGAGAGTACAAGATTTGAACACTCCTAGTTGCGTCTAAGTCTAGAGTTTGTATTAGGAGGTTATCTCTTGTATTTACATTTATTTGGATCGTTCATGCGTATTTTTGTTGTATGGTGATAGCAACAAAAATCGTCTTTTTGTTATTTTTTTTTGTGGATTATGTGTTTTGTCACGAAACCGCCAAAGGGGGAGATTGTTAAGGATTTTTGTATTGGCGTATTTCGTGATGTTGAAGATTGAAGATGAAGACTTGACAAATCATTTACATCAATCTCAAAAGAATGGATTCAAATGTTCAGGTACGTTAAATTAAATAATCTTTGATATTTTGAATACATTCTTATAGCTTAGAAACACTTCGGAATATTTTCTATGCCCAAAGAATCAAAAACTGGACAAATTGGATGTTCAGAGTCCGGATCAGAATTTCTGATCCTGAACCCGATCAGGATCAGAATTCCGATCAGGATCAGAATTCCGATCCGGATCAGAATTCCGATCCGGATCAGAATTCCGATCCGGATCCCGAACCTTGTTTTTTCAGGAATTGCTGAAAAAAGACGACGATCAGGATCGCCGTAAATCCGATCCGGATCGTCGTGCGGGAAAATTTCTGTTAAGGCAGTTTTTGATTCTTATCTCTTTCCAAAAGGTTTCTAGCCTATAAATAGACCCTAATATCATCTTTTAGGGTTATCCCAAGGGGGATCAAGGTAAGAATCCACATAGAGAAGAAAGGTAAACACCTCTTTATTTTAGGTTTTCTTTCTCTATTGATCGGTTTGATTCTAGGGTTTTCAAAATCTATATCTTTCGAAAGAATCAAATCGATGAATACTTAGAGGGTGCTTCCTTGTCTATCTATGATGATCTAAGTATTCAAAATATCATCACCAACAAAACAACGATTTTCCCAAGAAATCGGCGCGTGGATTCGCGTGGCCTTGTGGACTCAAGGTGTTACCGTTTCGTGGATTCGAGACGAGGTGCGCTCGTGGATTCGAGACGTGCTACTTGGGTGAGACCGTGGATTCGGTCTGGCGTCGTGGATTCGACGTGACACGCCGTGGATTCGGCGTTGGACGCCTTCGTGGATTCGAGGTGCGCTGTGGAGCGAGCGGCGAAGATCTACTCGGAGCGTATGGAAAAGGTTGAGTCGTGTGTGTGCGTTATATCACCTTGTACGTGTTTTAATCTTAGTAGATTTCACCGTGTGATCGGTCCCGTGGTTTTTTACTCCTGGATTGGAGTTTTCCACGTAAAATCTTGCGTGTTATTTATTTTCCGCATTGGGTTATTTTTACGCAACGATTTTGGTGTGTTTATTGTTTACACCTATTCACCCCCCCTCTAGGTGGTTTTTCCCCTATTCAGATCCATTATTAGTATAACCCAACACAGCGGTCCTGGTGCGATCCTACAGCTCCAAATAACTCAACGCGCTCTGCTGACCTCGCAACCAGGCAGCACCAGGTCACACTGCAAAATCGATGAAAACAGGGTCAAAAGAAAAGCCCGAGAAAAGACCCGCCCTCAAACGGCGGAAAACTCCTCCGGCGACGAAGACGTCGGACATTGCGCGGAAAACCCCTCGCGCAAACGTCACGTCGCGCCGCCGAGCCGCAACCCCGCGGCACAGAAAAACCACGGCCGCGCAGCTCAAGCCACGCCCTGCGCGGTGACGGCTAGCTGCGCGGCCGGTAGCGCCGCGCGGCCCAAAAACAGCCCACGCAGCGCCCTGCAGCGCAGCGCGCCAAGCGCGCGGCCCGCAGGGCCGCGGGGCCCAAGCGGCCGCCGCGCGGCCCCCTGCAGTGCCGCGCGCGCTAGGCGCGCGGCACTGCAGGGGGCCGCGCGGCGGGCCGCGCGCCTGGCGCGCGGCCTGCAGGGCCGCGGGGCCGAGGGGCCGCCGCGCGGCCCCTGCAGTGCCGCGCGCCTGGCGCGCGGCCTGCAGGGCCGCGGGGCCCCAAGGGGCACCCGCGCGGTGCCCTGCAGTGCCGCGCGCCTCGCGTGCGGCCTGCAGGGCCGCGGGCCCAAGCGGGCCGCCGCGCGGCCCCCTGCAGTGCCGCGCACAGCTAGGCGCGCGGCCTGCAGGGCCGCGGGGCCCGAGGGCCGCCGCGCGGGGCCTCCTGCAGTGCCGCGCGCCTGGCGCGCGGCCTGCAGGGCCGCGGGGCCCTAAGGGGCACCCGCGCGGTGCCCTGCAGTGCCGCGCGCCTCGCGCGCGGCCTGCAGGGCCGCGGGCCCCAAGGGCACCCGCCGCGCGGCCCCTGCAGTGCCGCGCGCCTGGCGCGCAGCCTGCAGGGCCGCGGGGCCCCAAGGGGCACCCGCGCGGTGCCCTGCAGTGCCGCGCGCCTCGCGCGCGGCCTGCAGGGCCGCGGGGCCCCAAGGGCACCCGCCGCGCGGCCCCTGGCAGCGCCGCGCGCCTGGCGCGCGGCCTGCGGTGTCGCCCGCGCGGCACCTTGCAGGGCCGCACGCCTGCGCGCGCGGCCAGCAGTGCCGCGCGGCACTGGGGCCGCCCGCGCGGCACCCAAGCAGTGCCGCGCGCCCAGCGCGCGGCCTGCAGGGCCGCGCGGCCCCAGTGCCGCCGCCCGGCGTTCCCGGCGCCCTGCTGCTCCTTGTGGCAGCAGGGCGCGCGCGCTGTGCGCATCGGGCAAGCGCGCACGCGCAGCAACAGCCCGATGGATCGCGCCGCCGCATACGCGCGAGCGGCTCGAGCAGCGCCGCGACTCGGACAACAAGTCCGCCAGCCAAAGCAGCAAAGAAGAGGAAAAAAAAATAAAAGAATGGGGAGGAGAGGAAGAACTCCAAACAAAAGAAAAGAGAGGAAAAAAAACCAAAACAAAACCCAAATCACCAACCTCGTCGATGATCACCAAGAACGCTACGCTCGATTCCACCCTTTCGAAGCGAGGTTCCAAGTCCAAGAATCCCCTCTTTTCTTCCTCCTCTCCTCTTCCTCCTCCTCTTGCTTCAGACCGAAACCCCCAAAGCTACTGCTGCTTTAACTTTTGGAAAAGAGAGAGTAGAGTGAGGTGGCAAGGGTGGTAACCACTTATAAAAGCACAACACCTAATTAATTAAGGCAAAAACTCAATTAGAAAGCTTAATTAATTGAAACCCACCAATCACCTTAATTAAACACTCCAAACACACCCTCTCATTCATTCCACTCCACCAGCAGCTAAAGGAAAAAGAAAAACCAACAAACAAGGTTTATAAGCAATTTAAAGAATAAAATAATAAAATAATACCAAAAAGGCCCCCAATAACTCACTTTTTGACCCCGGCACCTCCGCCGCCGCCCGGAACCACCCGAACACCGCTGTAAATCAAAAATACACGCGCTCACGCCTTTCTTCCATCAGAAAGCTCGCCGGTGGAGTCAGAAAGCTCAAACCAAAAACCGGTACACTACAAACGCCGAATCCTCAGCGTCCAATGTCGAGTCCACGACGTCCGACCGAATCCACGGTCTTCACCCAGTAGTACGCTTCGAATCCACGAACGTACCTCGCTCCGAATCCACGAGAGCGGTTGCACCTTGAATCCACAAGGCCACGCGAGTCCACGCGCCGATTTGGGGTAAATCGTTGTTTTTGGGTGGTGATGATCCGCCGAATACTTAGATTAGAAATAGATCGGAAATACCATCTAAGTATTCATTGATTTGATTCTACTCAAAATCTGAGTTTGGAAAAACCTAGAATCAAATCAATCAATATAGATGAAGAAACATAGAATAAATTCTATTGATTTCCTTTCTTCTCTATATGTGGATTTTTTCTTTCGGTCGTATTTTTCTATAATATGCGGATGTTTTTCCGATGCCCTAAAAATGAATAAAGGGTCTATTTATAGGTTAGAAACCATTGGAAGAAGATAAGGATCAAAAACAGCCTTTTCTGGAAATTTTACGGACGGCGATCCGGATTGGAATTGGGCGATCCGGATTGCAGTAGCAAGAAAGACGGTTTCCAGAAAAACACTTGTTCGGGATCCGGATCGAAGTCCCCGATCCGGATCGTTCATACAGTTTCACCAAACATCAACGTTCGGGATCCGGATTGCAAATCCTGATCCGGATCGTGCAAGTAAAAAGGTAAAACTAGTGTTCGGGATCCGGATCATGAGATGCTGCGATCCGGATTGAACCAGTGTATGAACGAACACCCTTCGGGATCCGAATTGCAAGGCCCGATCCGGATCCTGAACATGTCCCATGTCCAGTTTTTGATTTTTATGCAATTAAACATTCTTCCAGGTGTTTCTACACTACAAGAAGTATTCGGATCACCAGAAATCTTTAGTTAAACATACCTGATCCTTTTGAATTCTTCTTTCTTGAGATTGAGGTATATGATCCAAAGTTCTTTCATCTTCAATCTTCAAGACTTAACACTTTTCACGAAATACGCCAACTCAAATTCCGTAACAAAGCCGTCACTTGGGATGACACCTCAACGTCCAATGAGTCATCTTCCAGTGATGAAGAAAATAACGCAATGGCGTTCCACACGTCCACAACTTCACCTTTCGTATGCTTTATGGCGAGTACATCCGATTCATTGTCCAACTCCTCCCAAGTTGAAAAAAATGCAACGGACGACGAATCGAGTAATTCCGAAGGTGAAGACTTTGCTCTTGCCTACCATAAACTCTTAAGGGATTCAAAGAAATTGGCAAAGCAAAACAAGAGTTTGAGAGGGAGATTGCAGGATCTCGAAGAAGAAGTAAAAAGAGCAACTTCTCTCTCAAACGCTCTTGAAGTGGAAAAGGATAACTTGATCAAAGTAAATGTTTCCCTTCAAGAGAAAAATGAGCATTTCGAGAAGAAACATGTAAACTGGTGGATAAAGCAAATTACTTCTTGAAGCTCTACTCCGAGGCTCGTCAAGAAAAAATGGAAATGACGAAGACCATTTTCCAACTCAAGGATGATTTGAAGCGATTTTCTTCTAGAAGGAGTAAGTTGGATAAGATGCTTGGTCTTGGTCAAACAAATCGTTTGGGCCTTGGATTCAATCGAACTGGAGACAGTCCTAGTTCGAGTGGAACAGTTTTTGTGCCTCAGTCGGTATCTCCTCCTCCGACAACGGAATTCACTGCATACAATGACAACAAGCCTACCTCACCCACTTCGGGATCGTCAAGTACAAAGGTATGTTTTCGTTGTGGTTTTGCAGGGCACATTCGAAGAAATTGCAAGATTGGAGCGAAACGAGCAAATCAAGCACCTCTTGCAACAACTACCAAAAAGGTGATTCCGCGGAAATCAAAGAAAAACTTTTCAAACGAAAAGAGCCTTGGTAGTTCACCTCACAAGACGACGTCATCAAAGAAAAGCAACCAATCAAACAAGACGCTTTCACCGAGGAAAATAACTTCACACTCATTGCCAACGCAGTCCAAAAAGGTTTGGGTGCGCAAAGGTGAAATCTTCCCTTGTCTTGTTGTTCATATTTCCTTGCATGCTTATGACAACTCGTCTTGGTATCTGGATAGTGGATGTTCCCGTCACATGACCGGTGACAAAAACAGTTTTCAAACTTTAGAGAAAATCTCCGGAGGACTTGTAGTTTTCGGAGACGGTCGTTCTTCTAAAATTGTTGGAAAAGGAACAATTGCTATTCCAGACGGCCCGGTTTTGAACAATGTTTTATTTGTTGAAGGCCTTAAGACTAACCTCATTAGCATTAGTCAACTTTGTGACAATAGTTTTTCAGTTAAATTTTCCTCTGCTGAATGTATTGTAACTGATAAGGACCATGTATTCTTTTTTAAAGGGGTTAGATCTAAAACCAATTGCTATGTCGTTCCAAATAAAATTTCTGAAAATTGTAACCTAGTTTCTTTGAATAATGAAACCCTTTGGCATGAAAGACTAGGTCACATAAATTTTAAGGAACTAGCAAGGATTTCAAATAAAGACGTGGTCAAGGGAGTTCCTAAACTTTCTTTTAACGAAAACATTGTGTGTGGAGGTTGTCAAAAGGGAAAACAATCAAGGACTGTACACAAGAACTTGAACCACGTGGGTACCAAACGGCCTTTAGAATTATTGCACATGGATTTAATGGGGCCGACTCGTCAACCATCTTTGGGAGGTACATGGTATATTTTTCTTTTGGTTGATGATTTCTCTAGATATTCATGGGTAGCATTTTTAAAAGAGAAAGCAGATACTTTCGATTCTTTTCATGAGATTTGTCATCGTATTATGATTGAAAAGAATGAAAAGATTACTCGTGTTAGAAGTGATAGAGGTGGAGAATTCATAAATTCTAAATTCATTGATTTTTGCACTTCCACGGCATTAAACATGAATTCTCAGCACCCTATACACCTCAACAGAATGGTGTAGTCAAGCGCAAAAACAGGGTTGTACAAGAGATGGCACGTGTTATGCTTCATAGCCGGAATTTACCGTTATATTTTTGGGCTGAAGCTGTGAACACCGCTGTCTATGTAATTAATCGAGTGTATTTGCGCCCGGGAACTTTAAATACACCATATGAACTATGGTTTTGTAGAAAACCGAATATCAAATATTTTCGTATCTTTGGGAGTCGGTGTTACATTTTACGTGATCGCGAAAATCTTGGAAAATTTGACTCTCGAAGTGACGAAGGGATTTTCTTGGGTTATTCTACAAACAGTAGAGCATATCGAGTATTTAACTTAGAATCTAAGACGATGGTAGAATCTATAAATGTTAAAGTAGATGAAGCTTTTCACTTTGCATCTGAAAAATCTACCCTCGATATCTCTCTTGATGATGATACTCCTGCTAATGCATCTTCTCATAACAATTCTTCCGATAATAATGATGCACCTAATGGTTCTTCAAGTTTATCTGATGTGCAGGAATCATCTCATGTTCCTCCGAGTACTCCGTTACCTCAAACGTTACGCATCTCCAAGGATCATCCTGAATCGAACATTATTGGAGACCCACAAGAAGGAGTCAGAACTCGGAGACAATTGGTTTGTGGATTCATGCTACGTATCCATGATCGAACCAAAGAACATCGATGAAGCTCTTCAGGATGACTACTGGATTGAAGCAATGCAGGAAGAGCTCCATCAATTTGAGCGAAACAAAGTCTGGGAATTAACGAAGCCTCCGAAGCAACACAATGTGATAGGTACTAAATGGATTTTCAAGAACAAGAAAAACAAGGATGGTACTATCATCAGGAACAAAGCACGTCTAGTTGCTCAAGGCTACTCTCAAGTAGAAGGTATAGACTTTGATGAAACTTTCGCCCCTGTAGCTAGACTCGAGTCCATTCGTATTTTATTTGCGATTGCTTGTCATTTTAAAATAAAATTATTTCAAATGGACGTTAAGAGCGCATTTTTAAATGGGTTTTTAAATGAGGAAGTTTATGTGGCTCAACCGAAAGGTTTTGTAGACCATAAACAACCTAACCATGTTTTTCGTTTGAAAAAGGCTCTTTACGGTCTGAAACAAGCACCGCGAGCATGGTACGAAAGGTTGACAAAGCACCTTTTGGAGAAGGGCTATACTCGAGGGGGAGCAGACAGGACTCTCTTTGTGAAGCATTATCAAAACAATTTCATTGTAGCACAAATCTATGTCGATGACATTGTATTTGGTGCAACAAGAGATAATGATGCTTCTAAATTCGCTGAAACCATGGAAAGCGAATTTGAGATGTCCATGATGGGCGAATTGACATATTTTCTTGGATTACAAGTTAAACAAAATGATGAAGGCATCCATTTGTGTCAATCCAAGTATGCAATGGAGTTGGTCAAAAAGTTTGATTAGAAAATTCTAAGATTTTCCGACTCCAATGGGAACTAGCCATAAGGGACTTGGAAGTGAATCACTTAGTGAGAATGTAGACGAGAAACTTTATCGCAGTATGATTGGAAGTCTACTTTACCTCACGGCTAGTCGCCCGGACATATCCTTTAGTGTTGGGATTTGCGCGAGATATCAATCAGCACCAAAGGAGGTTCACCTGAAAGCGGTGAAAAGGATCATCCGGTACATCAAAGGAACAATAAATTTCGGAATTTGGTATCCTATGGGAACAAGTTTGGACATAGTTGGATAATCAGATGCCGATTGGGCTGGATCAGTCGATGATCGAAAAAGTACGAGTGGTGCATGTTTTTATCTTGGCCATTGCCTTGTTGCATGGCATAGTAAAAAGCAAAACTGCATAGCACTCTCGACTGCCGAAGCGGAATATATTTCAGCGGGTAGTTGTTCAACCCAACTCATTTGGATGAAAAGCGTGTTGAGCGACTTCCGGATTTCAGCAACTTCGGTAACAATTCTTTGTGACAACACTAGTGCTATAAACATTTCTAAAAACCCTGTGTTGCACTCAAGAACAAAACACATTGAACTTAGATATCATTTTCTTAGAGAGCTAGTTGAATCAAATATTCTTCAACTTTCATATATTTCAACTGAGGATCAATTAGCTGACATTTTAACAAAGCCTTTGGATCAAAAACGTTTTATTCATTTGCGTAAAGCAATTGGAATGCTTTCCTTGAAATAACTCTTTTGAAACCTTTGCTTAGGTTAGGTTTTGTTTTGTGTTTTTGTTCTTATCTATGTATGTACATAGGACATTAATTGAGCATTAGTCATAATTGACTTTAATTGCATCCTTTCATGCATTTAGAAATTTATTATGCTTTTGATATCATAATATTTCAATGATGCAATGATCATTTATGTTAATTAAGTCATCTTTTAAGTGATCAAAGTCAATTTCTCTCTCAATGATCTCTTGGTATAGTCATTATCTTATTTGATTGCTTAGTCGAGTATGAATGCGAGATCAATTTTTGGTTGAATACCTTATATATTAAATAATTGATAGCCAATTGAGGGGGAGTCAAAGAAATGTTATGCTCAAAAGATGTGGAAAGAGTTACATCCCAATGAGGAGTGTGAAAACTACCACCACATGGAGGAAAGAGCTACCACCTCGGTCGTCCGAGTACTGTGTGCAGCTACCACATGTATACCAAGCATGGTTTTTCAAGTTGATTGATAAAATGCATATTGAAATACTTGACTCTGTCAAATTTCAAGGTTGGTATAAGGTGGGGATTTTATTGAAAGATGCTCAAAGAGCCACTCCCTTCAATAAATTGACTAGATATATTATCTAACATATTTGGGATTTCAAACATCTATTGTCACGCCCCGGGTGTAGACCAGAGCCCGGGCTCGCCAACAGATCCGCCGTGCACACAGAATTTTCCATGTACACGAAGCGCTGGTAACTGCTCAGATATATAATATGCAATAAAAGAGCATAAACAGAGCTGAACTGAATGAACTACAAGTAATCTCAGACTGAAATACAGTAAAAACTGAAATAAAAGTACAATAAACTCCCAGCTCACCAAAATAGTACAACCTGCTGGCCACAGCCAGACCCAAAAGTATAGTCTGAGATACAAAAGGGGAGTACAGTAATAGTCTAGCTAATCTCTCGCTCGGGGTAGACGATCTAGCTAGTCGGCGATCCTCTTACCTCGATCTGCCGCTGAAGGCCCAGCAGCTCCCACAGTCGACTCTGCAAAACAAAGGGGGAAAAAGGACAAGAAACAACAATGGGGGTGAGAACTACTAGATAAACCAGTAGCCTCCCCTAGTGGGTAAAACCTCAAATGCTGACGCACCCACTAGGAATAAAGAGGCAAAAGGAAAGAACAGTGGTATGCAATAAAGACTGCTGAAAAGAAACAACCACTACTATGCCTCTAAATGCAGTGCCATAAGATGACTGTATAAATGCAACTATAAAGCTGACTGCCCAAAGAAACCCAATCAGAGGGCCAGGAAATACTGGCACTGCCTGCTCTGTCATCACTCACAACTCACCAACTGACCGGCACCCATCACGGTTTAAAAGCCTACTCCGGAGTGGCACTCGAGGGGAGCGACCCACACGAGTAAAGTATCTCTGTATCAATCATCTCTGTAACCGATGTCTCACAATAGCAGGACTGGATCATGACCATGATCAAAGTGGGAATACTCCATCCACTAATGCAACCCCGATCCCCAATCTGGTGTGATAATAACACCCGGTCAACCGCCCAAAATCCGCGGCTACCGCTGAACCCATAGACCCCAATCTGATAAAGTAAAAACATCTGGTCAACCGCCTAACATCCGCGGTTGCCACTATGCCCCACAATCCCCTAAGACAATCCCAACTGTCCCAAACTCAAGGTTCAGACACCACTATCTCAAAATCCCGATCAGACTCGAGCAACATGCATCGATAGAGAAGAATAACAATAACACATGTTTTCTCCTAAGTCAAGTCCCATAATATAGTGCTGCAGTAAGATAGTGGCCTAACTAGATGTCCAATGAGCATGCAAGTGTTCTCTTTTAAAAACATTTAGAAAAAACTAAGTTTCATGTGAAGAATATTTTTAGAACTATTTTAAAAATATTGTTGGGTTACTAATTTGCATGCGGTTCACGATATAGCAATTGTCCAATTTCTTGTCCCAGATTTATCACATAGAAGCTACTAAATTAATTTAGGGGCCAAATGCAATAGGTTCATACACCACAAGTTATCTATCACATGTATAATTGGGAACTCTTTTATTCCTAGTGTGCAAGTCAACAAAGAGGGATACGCAACCACCCACCTCGAAAAGCGTGCACAATCACCCAGAAAATACCCGCTGTCCTCTAAGCACACCGTCAGCTGAAACAATATCCTACAACATCACACAAGTGTACACGGTGTAAAAATAACAATTCCCAAAACAGCTTTGCTGTTTTAAAAATCAGCACGCAAAACGAGGAATTTCACCTCTGTCCCGAGCTCCTAAAATCCCAGAAAAATCACGGTTGCGTTCCTCGCGAAAAATAGCCCAAAATCGACTCTTGAATCGCCTCGATCCGATATTCCTACGCTGAGAAACAATTCGTCGAAGTCGCCGCTGTCCAAAAATCCAAACAGCAAAATAGGGGGTCAAATCACCTCGGGAATCGTGCCAAGGAATCGGAATCCAGAGAAACCATCAACACGAAAAACGAAGCCCTACCTCTTAGGAACACACTGGCGAAGAAATCGTCGAAATCGGACTCCTGTACTGCGCAGGGGACTCCTCGGACTGAAATGCGACGATAACGGGCCGAAATGGGGGAAACCGAGGCACACTGTAAAATCCGGAACGCCGCTGTCGATCTTCCAGAAAATCTGGGAACGCACCACGAGGTAGAAAAATGTGAGAGGAAAAACTTCTAAAGGTCCCTCCCTCCCATTCTCTCTCTATCTCTCGGAAAAAGCAAGAGAAGAGGGGAGGGGAGGCCTATATATAGGCCCACAAACAATTGGAAAATTCCCAAATGTCCCCACTTCCGGGCGCAGGGTCATTTTCGGGCTGCTACAGTGCGCCCGGCCCACCGTTTTCGGGCGGCTACAGTGCGGCCCGGCCCAGCCCGGGCCGCACACGGGATCCCCGCCCGTCCGACCTCCTGTCCGACCCGGCCCGGGGCCCGCCACGCGTCCGCCAAACAGGCGGCAGCCGTGCGGGCCCAGCCGGGAGGCGCCACGCGTCCCCCCTGCGGGGCGGCGGGGTGGGTGGCGCCCGCCATGGCGGGGCTCCACGTGGGGGCGCTTCCCCCCCCGCCCGTCACGCCCGCCGGGCTCCGCTGCGCAACCCTGCGCCGCGCGTGCGTACGCGCG
>JAQOTM010000176.1:259945-274222 GCA_029168755.2 Tillandsia fasciculata | reverse complement strand
TGCCTTTTCCAGAAGAATAGTAGTAGGAAGTCATTTCATAAGTTTGTAAATGAACCAACTAATTCTTCTACACGCATTTCGTCCGGGTGTTTAATTGTTTCAATGGCTGCGACCTTCGGGCGAAATCGTTCAGGAAGAGTTCTTAGAATTTTTCTTACAACTTTAAATTCTGGAATCTTCTCTCCCAAGTTAGCACATGAGTTTACGATGTCTTGCAATCGTGTGTAATAGTCTGTGAAAGATTCATTTTCTGCCATAGAGATAGAGTCAAACTTGCTCGTAAGCATTTGCAGTTTCTGAATCTTCACAAGGTTAGTTCCCTCATGCGTAACTTGAAGAACATCCCAGATTTCTTTCGCAGTCTCACATGCCGAGACGCGAGAGAACTCAGTTTGTGACAAAGCATTAAATAGAGCATTAATTCCCTTGCCATTGTAAGAAGATGAATCTATCTCTTCCTTGGTCCATTTCGACCTAGGTTTTAAGGTGCGAACATCAGAAATAATTTCAGTTGGATTAGACCATCCTAATTCAATTGATTGCCACACCCTTTCGTCGATGGAAATTAAAAAGGCTTTCATCCGTACTTTCCAGTACGCATAATTTGTTCCATCGAAGAAAGGGGGTCGATTGATGTTTCCACCTTCAACCATTGTTTACAACCCTATTCCCGCTCTGATACCACTTGTTGGGTTATTAATATGGATCTAAATAGGGAAAAAACACCTAGAGGGGGGTGAATAGGTGTAAACAATAAACACTCAAAAAATCATTGCGCAATAAAACCCAATGCGGAAATAAAAATAACACGCAAGATTTTTACGTGGAAAAACTCCAAACCGGAGTAAAAAACCACGGGACCGATAACACGGCGAAATCCACTAGAATTAACACACGTACAAGGTGATATAACGTACTCACAGACGACTCAACCTTTTACCATACGCTCCTAGTAGATCTTCTCCGCTCGCTCCACGACGCTTCTCGAATCCACGATCTGCGCCCAACGCTGAATCCACAGCGTCCAACGTCGAGTCCACGACGTCCGACCGAATCCACGGTCTTCACCCAGTAGCACGCTTCGAATCCACGAACGTACCTCGCTCCGAATCCACGAGAGCGGTTGCACCTTGAATCCACAAGGCCACGCGAGTCCACGCGCCGATTTGGGTAAATCGTTGTTTTTTGGGTGGTGATGATCCGCCGAATACTTAGATTAAAGATAGATCGGAAATACCATCTAAGTATTCATTATTTGATTCTACTCAAAATCTGAGTTGGAAAACCTAGAATCAAACTAATCAATATAGATGAAGAAACATAGAATTAAATCTATTGATTTCCTTTCTTCTCTATATGTGGATTTTTCTTTTTCGGCTATTTTTCGTTTTTTTTCGTATTTTCGATGCCCTAAAAATGAATCATAGGGTCTATTTATAGGTTAGAAACCATTGGAAGAAGATAAGGATCAAAAACTAACCTTTTCTGGAAATTTTACAGGACGGCGATCCGGATTGGATTTCTGCGATCCGGATTGTCGTAACGAGATAGACAATTCCAGAAAAACAGGGGTTCGGGATCCGGATTGAAATGCCCGATCCGGATCGTTCATAATTTCAGCAAAAACCAATGTTCGGGATCCGGATCAGAATTGGCTTGGATCCGGATTGGATTTGCATATGAACCAACACCCTTCGGGATCCGGATTGGAAGTCTGATCCGGATCCTGAACATGTCCCATGTCCAGTTTTTGATTTTTATGCAATAAAAAATTCTTCCAAGTGTTTCTACACTATAAGAAGTATTCGGATCACCAAAAATCTTTAGTTAAACATACCTGATCCTTTTGAATTCTTCTTTCTTGAGATTGAGGTATATGATCCAAACTTTCTTCATCTTCAATCTTCAAGACTTAACACTTTCACGAAATACGCCAACTCAAATTCCGTAACAATACCCACCTGAAACGCGAAGAAGAAGGTGTGCGGAACTCCCTATAAAACACTCCCACCCTGTGCCCGAAAAAGCTGCAGTAAGTAATAATGGTAAAATCATCGTCGTGGTCATCAAAAACACTGAAAAAACGGGGCGAAACGGGCCACAAACGGAGCTTCTGGACTCTTTTTCTGGACTCTGGTGCACGAAACCAGGCGTGGACCGGGTCCACGGCAGCAGGGCGGCCGCGGCGCGGGCCGGGAGCACACACTACAGCGGTGGACCCGTGTCTTGGGCCGGGCCGTGCACGGGCTCGGGCGCGCACCGGGTTCACCGCTCCCGCTGCAGCGCCGAGCACCGGGTGCACGCCTAGGGCATGCACCGAGCGGCCTGGCGCACGCTTTCTGTGCGCCGGGTCTGCGGCCCCGGGTCGCGGAGGCGTGCGCCGGGTGCACGCCGGTCCGGTGGTCGGGGTTACTCGGGAACGCCCTAAAGTGTGTCCAAATGCTGTGGGAGTGGGAAAAGAAAAACCCTAGTCCCCAAAATTACCACCTAAAGATCAGGTGCGAACCCGAGTCCAAAATTCCCTCGCAAAGCGTGCTAAACGCCCCACCACCTATCTGATGCACCCGAAACCGCTAATAAACTTCGAAAAATATTCTGGGAGGTCCCGGAGTCGGAATTCAAATCCGATCGCACCGCCGCTCTTCATTTTGCGGGCTCTATCACCTAAAAAATATTCGCAAACCCCGACGATCCGCCCAAGAATTCTCGAATTCCAAACCCCCTCCCCCTTTAACCACTGAACATATTCAATTAGGACCCAACAGAAAAACCGGAAGGTCGAGATACTTCCAAATAAATAAAAACCCAAAAACATAAAAGATGAAAAGTCCGATCATAGAAGGATCCCGTCCGATCACCTCGAAAAGCGTGCTGGCCACTTAGTACAGATTCCGATGCACCACTCAAGGGCAAACGCTTTGACCCCCATTCCGGGAGATCCGTAAATCGGAATCCGAATCCGTTCGCTTTGCCGTCCTCCGTTTTTCGAGCTCAATCGCAGAAAAATACTCGCGGTCCAGGCCAGTCCTTTGCAGAAAACACAGTAAAAAGTTTTCCTAACAATCCCGTCAAAAAAAGAAGTATACAAGGGCAAGGGAACTCCAGGACTCTACATTGGACGCGTGGCGGCTTTCGATTGGCCGGCGCAGCAGGCACGGTACACGGGGTTGCGCGAAGGGTGCATGGACCAGGGCAGGGCCACGTGGCGGTCGCTGGTTGGTCGGTCCATGTACGCTCGGTCTACGCAAGGAGCGGAGCAGGTATCTCGGGCTGCGTGCGCGGCGTGGTTGGTGGCAGTGCGGGTGCGCTCACGTGGGTGCGCCGATCGAGGCGCCGACGCGTGCAGGAGCTGCGCGGGGTGCGGCCACGCGTCGGCAGCTGGTTGGGCGAGGTGGCTATTGGCTGTTCGGGGGACACGTGGCGCGCTGTGGTTGATTCGGCGCTGATAGTTTTCGGTACGTTTTGGTGGTACTGTAGCAGCCCGAAAGATTCGGGCGCCCGAATATGGGGACACAGAGGAAATTTCTTGATTTGTTTGGTTGAGGCTAAATAAACCCTATTTTGATGCAGTTTTGAGCCCTTTCCCGAGCTCTCCTTCGACAGAGCCTTGAAGCAACATTGTCCTCTCCCTGTGCTCCATCTTGTGAGGAGTTTCAGATTTTTTGGAGGCCGCGACATTTGTGTTTTCTGCGACGCGGCGCACTTCGACGCTTCTTCGATTTTTGGCTTCTACCGTCGCATTTTAGTGCGTGAGACCCCCTGGATCACCCTGATAAACTTTGAGCTGATTTTTCCTGCAGCGCATTCATAAGAGGTACGCCTTCGATTTTTGTGTTGATCATTTGCCACATTTTGGGTTTTTGGCACGATTCCCGAGGTGTTTTTGTGACCCTCTGTACTGCTGCGAGGTTTGGGACAGCGGTGAAGTAATGTTGGAATTTCTCAGTCTATGAGCATTGGAATGAGGCGTTTAAAACCTCGATTGATATCTAAGCTTCGAGAGGAACACACCCGTATTTTTATTAGAATTTTTGGAGGACTCTTCGAAGGTGATAATTATGCTTCTTTCGGACCGATTTACTACAGGAATTTATTTGTGGATATTTCGGCATACCGCGTTGTAGTATTTATATCTCGGCCTACAGGTGTCGGAACGGGACGTATAAATACTTGATTTGTATTAACTCGTCGCGAGGATCGCAACCCTAATTTTTCTTGGATTTTTGGAGGACTATACACAGGTGAGAATCCCCCCTCTTCTCTGCTGGTTGGAAAACAGCGTGTGCTGTTTGGGCATTTGGGGTATTTGATTGTTGTATGTGGTTGCATTGTTGGTTGAGGCAGAGGCTTGTGCGACTGAGTACCGAGGGTGCAGTTTCGGCGGATTTTGGATAGCGCGAGATTACGCACTTCACCGACTTTGGCTTTGCCTGCGGAAAGCGTTTCAGGTGGGTTGTCTTATCCCCAGAACCGGTGAACGGTTCTTTAATTCTATATGTTAGAATGCATGCATGTGAGTACCCAGATCTCCACAAAGCTTTTGTAGTGTGTCTGGCAACTTCTGGAGTCTCTTTGCATGTGTTGGAGGTGTCTGTGCGTGTATCGGACTCAAGAAATGGACTCGGTGAGAAATTTGGGTTATGAACACTTGTTTGGAGGCCGTCGACAAATTTTAGAAGTGGAATTAGGCAAAACGGACATCCGATTTGGACTCAGCGCGCGAAAATGCTGAAAATGGACTATTTACTTGCATTTTTCGGAGCACGGATGGCCGTGCATAGATTTTGAGGCATGTGGTACTGTTCCGGCCGTTGGGGCAGCGCCGGCGGTGGCGGGCAGTGGCGGAGCGCGGCGGCACTGCGACGGGCAGCGGCGCAGGCCGAGGCGCGGACCGCGCGGTCCACGGAGCGAGGCGTGCACGGGGTTGGACGCGTGGCGGCTTCCGGTTGGTCGGCGCTGCAGGCGCGGTCCACGGGGTCGCGTGTGGGGGTGCATGGACCGGGGCAGGGCCACGTGGCGGTCGCTGGTTGGCCGGTCCATGTACGCTCGGTCTACGCAACGAGCGGAGCGGTATCTCGAGCTGCGTACACGGGGTGGCGGCGGCAGCACGGGTGCGCGTACGTGGGCGCGGCGACCGAGGCGCCGACGCGGGCGGGAGCTGCGCGGGGTGCGGCCACGCGTCGGCAGCTGGTTGGGCGCGCTAGCTGTTGGCTATTCGGGGGACACGTGGCGCGCTATGGTTGATTCAGCGCTGATAATTTTGGGTACATTTTGATGGTACTATAGCAGCCCGAAAGATTCGGGCGCCCGAATGTGGGGACACAGAGGGAATTTCTTGATTTGTTTGGTTGAGGCTATATAAACCCCTCTTTGGATGCATTTTTTGCCCTTTCCCGAGCTCTCCTTCGACGGAGCCTTGAAGCAACATTGTTCCCTCCCTGTGCTCCATCTTGTGAGAGAGTTTTCAGATTTTTTGGAGGCCGCGACATCGGTGTTTTTCTACGACGCGGCGCACTTCGACGCTTCTTCGATTTTTGGCTTCTACCGTCGCATTTTAGTGCGCGAGACCCCTGGATCACCGCAATAGACTTTTGAGCCGATTTTTTTGCGGCAGCGCGTTCATTAGAGGTACGCCTTCGATTTTTGTGATCATTTTTCCTTATTTTGTGTTTCTGGCCCAGTTCCCGAGGTGTTTTTGTGCCCTTTGTACTGCTGCGAGGTTTGGGACAGCGGTGAAGTAATGTTGGAATTTCTCGGTCTCGAGCATTGGAATGAGGCGTTTAAAGACTCGATTGATATCTATGCTTTGAGAGGAACGCGTCCGTATTTTTATTAGAATTTTTGGAGGACTCTTCGAAGGTGATAATTATGCTTCTTTCGGACTGATTTACTACAGGAATTTATTTGTGGATATTTCGGCATATCGCGTTGTAGTATTTATACCTTGGCCTACACGTGTCGGAATGGGACGTATAATTACTTGATTTGTATCTACTCGTCGCGAGGATCGCAACCCTAATTTTTTTGGAATTTTTGGAGGACTGTACATAGGTGAGAATCCCCCCTCTTCTCTGCTGGTTTGGAAAACAGCGTGTGCTATTTGGGCATTTGGGGTATTTGATTGTTGTATGTGGTTGCATTGTTGGTTGAGGTAGAGGCTTGTGCGACTAAGTACCGAGGGTGCAGTTTCGGCGGATTTTGGATAGCGTGTGACTACGCACTTCACCGACTTCGCTTTGCCTGCGGAAAGCGTTTCAGGTGGGTTGCCTTGTCCCCAGAATCGGTGGACGGTTCTTTAATTCTATATGTTAGAATGCATGCATGTGAGTACCCATACATGGTTGAAGGGTAAGCTTAGGAATGATAATTGTATCAGGGAATTACAAAATACTTATTCATGTTATGACTTTGGGAACTAGCAAGTTTGGATATTCAAGTTGACGGTTGAGGAAAGCTTACCTTCGCGATTATTACTCTTTGATTGCTAGCATGCATGATTTAAGATACAACTAATCAAAATGAGATGTAAGCATGGAAATGGCCTTGATTATGTGATTGATGCTTACTTGACTATTGTACATACTTCTAGTGGATTGAGATCTAGCATACTGTAGATGACTATGTTCATTTCATACTAGATGATATAGATAATCATTGGCCTATTTATGTGGGATTGACATTTATAGTAGCGATTTATTAGCATGCCATGTTAGCACATAGTCTTTCATGAGGATTGATCATTCGATGGGATAGGATGTTACATCTATGTGCGGGTATTACTCTGAGGAGTTATTATGGATTATAGATCATGCATTATGAACAGGTGCAGTTCATTAGTGATTTTGGCATGTTGTTTATATCTTGTAGAGCTACCATTTGACATGTTCTTACTTCTATCTTTCTTGAGGACAATTTCATGCTGTATGGACATCTAGTTAGGCCATCTTCTACTGCTACACTATCATGTTGGAATCTGACTTAGGAGAAACCATGTTTGTTCTTTCTCTTTTTCTTCTAGATTCATGTTGCACGGGTTCGAGCAGGGGTTTGGGATAGTGTAGTCAGGACTGTGTGTCTTGGACAGGTTGGATTAGATTGTGGACTTATGGGATTTTGCGGCGACCGCGGATATTGGGCGGTTGACCGGATATGTACTTGTGCATCAGATTGGGTATCAGATTTCCTCTAGTGGATGGAGTTTTCCATTTATTGTTTACTGTTGTTTCAGTTTGGGGATCGGGTTTCCCTTTAGTGGATGAGTTTTTCCACTTTGATCAGAGTCGTGATCCAGTCCTGCTATATGGTGATACTTGTTACAGTGATACTTGTTACAGTGATACTTTACTCGTGTGGGTCGCTCCCCTCGAGTGCCACTCCGGAGTGTGCGACCAGACGGATCGAGGACGGTCTGTTACTTACTTTAGTGTGCAATCGGACGGATAAAGGCCGATCTGTTACTAACTTTGGGATGCGACCGTACCGGTCAGAAGTCGGTCTGTATCCCGCGATTGAGTTCTTGAGATACTGAGTTCTTGAGATTGATGACAGAGCATGTAGAGTTATTTAGGATCCACAAGGATCTAAATAGGTACTATCAAACACCTAGAGGGGGGTGAATAGGTGTAATATTATAAAAACCAATCTCAGTGCAAAAAAAAAAAACAATGCGGAAAATAAAAATCAACACACCGAGATTTACGTGGAAACTCCAATCCAGGAGAAAAACCACGGGACCAACACGCAATAACAATCCACTAAGAATAGAAGAATAACAAGGTGATTACCGACTCCACGGACTCAACCCCTCCTTCAGCTTCTTCGGACCTTGCGCTGACCGGTTGGATATCCACGCAATAACAATCCACTAAGAAAAGAAGAATAACAAGGTGATTACCGTCTCCACGGATTTAACCCCTCCTTCAACTTCTTCGGACCTTGCGCTCCACCGATTGCACGTCCACTGCACACGTTCGAATCCACGAACGCCACTCGAATCCACGAGCACACGTTTCGAATCCACGAAACGCCTTCAACACACCGAATCCACGATGCCACGTCGAATCCACGACGCAAACTCAGCCGGTAAGAATATTGGCTTCGATGGTGATCCTTTGCTTAGATTATCAATGAAGATCCATGGGAAAAAATCTCTAAGCAAAGATTAGATCAATTCGACAAAAGATATGTTCTTGAAAGAACCGTCGAATTGACCTAAAAGAGGCTATAAAGAAGAACGATAAAAACCTAGCCTCTAGGGTTGCTCTCAAGTGTTTTATAAATTGATCGGCCGTGCTCCCCCTTTTTGAGAAACCCTAAATGTCTATTTATAGTTTAGAAACCTTTGGAAAGAGATAAGAATCAAAAACATACCTTATCTGGAATTTTTCAGGACGGCGATCCGGATCGGAATTACTGCGATCCGGATCGTCGTAACGAGATTGACGATTCCAGAAATCCAAGGGTTCGGGATCCGGATCGCAAGGCCCGATCCGGATCGTTCATGAATTTCAGCAACATCCAATGTTCGGGATCCGGATCAGAATAGGCTTGGATCCGGATTGGATTTGCACATGAACTAATACCCTTCGGGATCCGGATTGGATCATCTGATCCGGATCCTGAACATGTCCCATGTCCAGTTTTTGATTTTTATGCAATTAAAAATTCATCCAAGTGTTTCTACACTATAAGAAAGTATTCGGATCACCAAAATTATTTAGTTAAACATACCTGATCCTTTTGAATACTTTCTTCTTGAGATTGATGTAACTGATCCACAATTCTTCATCTTCAATCTTCAAGACTTAAGACACTGAGTGTCAACTTGAGCTCTTGTTGAATCTTCTCTAAGTCTTTGATTGCTGATTGACGATTTGATCCCTTTAAGACTCCGACTCAACTCACTGACTTGACTCACGAAATATGCCAACACCAAAATGCCGTAACAATCTCCCCCTTTGGCAATTTCGTGACAAAACCCAAAAATACATAAAAACGCTCAAGTCACTCATCTTAAACCAAAAAATCGAAATTCAATGTCATCACCAAAACATTGATTTTCTTTGCGTGAAAGATCCAATAAATACAAAATTACATTTGAACCAAACAGTCCTAGAACATACTCTATGACTTAGGACTTGGAGTCTTAAAGTGATGTAATTCCTGCAGAACAAAACTCCAAACAAAATCAAACGTTAGTCGTTAGAAATTAAAATCCTACATTTGATTCGTCCTTTTGGTTCTTTTGTTTTTCGGCTCTTTCAATCTTTTCTTTATCTCCCCCTATCTTGAGCATCTCTAACATGTTCTCCATGTTCTCCATGTTCTTGAGCATCTATGTTCTCCCAACGCATCTTTGTTCTCCCCCTTTGTGATACGATCATCATTTTCCGTTCTCATTTCTCTTCTCCCCCTTTTTGTCACAAATTGTCAAACAGTGAACATACTAGACAAAAGGAAATCACTAACAACATTAGTTCATAGAGAAAGAGAGATAAAAGCTCAGTTCCGGTATATAACAAAAATGCAGATTGCGTACCGGTACCAAGAAGCAAAAATCAAATAATTTCTTGAAACAAATCCAGATTTTGAAATCTTTGAATTACCGATTTGTATTCCATCAAGAAAACAAAATAAGTGCTTTAACCAATGAATTACATAGATGTCATTCAATCCAATTTCTTTCATTAGAATAATTTAGAAAAATAAAAACCAGAAAGAGTATGTAAGCACTTTAGCGCATCAACTTTAAACAAAAGTCATCGTTTCATGCAACAAGAAATAGATTATACCAAATCTATCAAAAATACTCAAAAATGAAACGAAAATTTATGGAAATTAAAACTCTTAAAGTTGAACAACTTCAATTACATCTAACCTGATCTTATGCGTAATGCCTTTATCAAATCATCAATTTTGGTAAAGAAAATGAAATACCAAGATCAATAGATGTTTGAAATCCCAGATAAGTTAGATAATATATCTAGACAATCTGTTGAAGGAGTGGCTCTTTGAGCATCTTTTATCAAAAATCCCACCTTATACCAACCATGAAATATGACTGAGTCAAGTATTTCAATATGCATTTCATCAACATTTTTGAAACAAAAAATTTGCTTTGCATTCATGGAGTATCTTTTTTTTTTCTTTTCCTCCATGTGGTGGTAGTTTTCACACTCCTCATTGGGATGTAACTCTTTCCACATCTTTTGAGCATTTTACATTTCTTTGACTCCCCCTCAATTGGCTATCAATTATTTAATATATAAGGTATTCAACCAAAAATTGATCTCGCATTCATACTCGACTAAGCAATCAAATATGATAATGACTATACCAAGAGATCATTGAGAGAGAAATTGACTTTGATCACTTAAAAGATGAATTAATTAACATAAATGATCATTGCAACATTGAAATATTATGATATCAAAAGCATAATAAATTTCTAAATGCGTGAAAGGATGCAATTAAAGTCAATTTAGCCAATGCTCAATTAAACAACTCCTTTAAATGAAGTGTCTTCAAGATTATGAATATGGAGTCAAGTTGATAATCCAAGAAAAATTAATTTGGAGTGAATGAACGTGAAGCCCTTTTTATTCAATGCACTTGTTCGTTAAAAACCCTTTTGTTCAAAAACAAAGTATAAAAACAAAGAGCATTGAAAAACATGTAATGCAGAGATTAAGAAAAATATGAAGGGAAAACCAATCAAAGCATTACACACAGTCATAAGCTATTTAGAACTTAAGACAAGGAAAGATATCACCTTTCCGAATCCAAAATCGCTGGATTTTGGGTTGTCTTGATTCGTTGTGGCCGGGGGTTGTCCGCTTTGACTGTTGATCCACCTTAGGTCTTTGCCTCGCAATGATCCACTTGTATGATTGATGTTGTGGCTCGGACCTTTGGTGGGTTGAGTGAACTCCTTTGACTTGATGTGTCTTTTGATTCCGTTGAGTCCGCTCCGTAGATGAAGTTGCCGAAGATTTTTCTTTCTCTTTTTCGGGCAATTCTTCACCAAATGTCCTTCAAGTCCACATAGGTGACAAGTTCTTCCTTTCAATTTCATTGTGGAACTTGAAGCATGCACAGTTTGGTCCTTTTTAAATCCCAAACCAACCTTGCTTGTTTGACCTAATCCGGACATACAATCAAGTTTCTTGGAACCGGTTGAAAGCCTTTGTATGTCGGATTTGAGTTGATGAACTTGCTTGGTCAAAGCTTGGTTGGTGACATGAATTTCTTCAAACTGCTTTTCAAGAAAACCAATCTTGTCCATATATGATTTAGCGTTTGTCTCCGATTGGTTTAGCTTTTCTTGGAGGATTTTATTGTTATCCAAAACCGTCCTTGTTCCTCCTCGAGATCATGAAGTTTGATCTTTAAAGCTTGATTCTCGTCTTGAACTTCAAGTCGTTGCTTCCTCAACTTCTTGATATGCTTGGCCATCTTCTTTGATTCCGCAAGAAGTTGTTGGTATGCCTCAACGAGTTCTTCTTCGTCCGACTCCCCCTCACTTGATGACTCTCCTCCGGATGTTGATGTTTCATGCAAAATCAAAGGAATAGAGTCAGTGACTAAAGATGATAAGCACAAATTAGAAGAGGGAATTTGAGAGGCATGAAAAGCAACAATTTTTCTTTTTCCTCTTCACTTGAGGTCGATTCATCGAAACTAGAATCGTCCCAAGTTTTTGCTTGCAAAGCCTTCTTTTTGTATGATTTCTTAGAAGGACAATCCGTTGAAATATGGCCGTAGCCTTTGCATCGATAACATCGGATTTCCCCTTCGAAATCATCTTTTTCTTTTTCTTTAGAAGGTTTTGCAACGCCTTTGAGTTTAGAGGATTTAGAACCCGATGATCCTTTAGATGGTTTCGTGGATGAAGATCCATCGGTTCGATTCTTCCAAAATTTCCGACGAAATTTCTTTGTGATCCGCGCCAATTGTTCTTCAAAATCGGCAAAAGAGATTTCATCGTCGGAACTTGATTCGCTATCTTCTTCCTTTGTTGATTTGAATGCAATACCTGTAAGCTTAGAAGAAGACTTGGAAGAAATTTGATTAGTAGGAAAAGTCATCTCATAAGTTTGTAAAGCACCTACTAATTCCTCTACACTCATCTCATCCGGATGACTAACGGTTTCAATGGCGGTAACCTTTGCCCTAAACCGTTCCGGAAGAGTCCGAAGTATCTTTCTTACAATTTTCGACTCCGGGATCTTTTCTCCTAAATTAGCACATGTATTAATTACATCTTGAAGTCTAGTGTAATAATCTGTAAACAATTCATGCTCTTCCATATGAATAGAGTCAAATTGACTTGTAAGCATCTGGAGCTTTTGAATTTTTACAAGATTAGTACCCTCATGTGTAATTTTGAGAATATCCCAAATTTCCTTCGCGGTTTCACACGCGGAAATTCTTGTAAACTCAGTCGAGGAAAGAGAATTAAATAAAGCGTTCATACCTTTCCCATTGTAAGAAGATCTTTCGATTTCCTCTTTAGACCATCTAGAGCGAGGTTTTGGGGTAGTAGAATTTCCTACTTCCTCAACCGGATGCACCCAACCGTATTCAACGGTTTGCCATACCCGCTCATCAATAGAGATGAGAAAAGCTCTCATCCGCACTTTCCAATATGCATAATTGGTCCCATCAAAAAGAGGAGGTCTAAAAATATTACCACTTTCACCCACATGATAGATAAACCTAAAACCCGCTCTGATACCAATTGTAGAGTTATTTAGGATCCACAAGGATCTAAATAGGTACTATCAAACACCTAGAGGGGGGTGAATAGGTGTAATATTATAAAAACCAATCTCAGTGCAAAAATAAAAAACAATGCGGAAAATAAAAATCAACACACCGAGATTTACGTGGAAACTCCAATCCAGGAGAAAAACCACGGGACCAACACGCAATAACAATCCACTAAGAATAGAAGAATAACAAGGTGATTACCGACTCCACGGACTCAACCCCTCCTTCAACTTCTTCGGACCTTGCGCTGACCGGTTGGATGTCCACGCAATAACAATCCACTAAGAAAAGAAGAATAACAAGGTGATTACCGTCTCCACGGATTTAACCCCTCCTTCAACTTCTTCGGACCTTGCGCTCCACCGTTTGCACGTCCACTGCACACGTTCGAATCCACGAACGCCACTCGAATCCACGAGCACACGTTTCGAATCCACGAAACGCCTTCAACACACCGAATCCACGATGCCACGTCGAATCCACGACGCAAACTCAGCCGGTAAGAATATTGGCTTCGATGGTGATCCTTTGCTTAGATTATCAATGAAGATCCATGGGAAAAAATCTCTAAGCAAAGATTAGATCAATTCGACAAAAGATATGATCTTGAAAGAACCATCGAATTGACCTAAAAGAGGCTATAAAGAAGAACGATAAAAACCTAGCCTCTAGGGTTGCTCTCAAGTGTTTTATAAATTGATCGGCCGTGCTCCCCGTTCTTGAGAAACCCTAAGTGTCTATTTATAGTTTAGAAACCTTTGGAAAGAGATAAGAATCAAAAACTTACCTTATCTGGAATTTTTCAGGACGGCGATCCGGATCGGATTTACTGCGATCCGGATCGTCGTAACGAGATTGACGATTCCAGAAATCCAAGGGTTCGGGATCCGGATCGCAAGGCCCGATCCGGATCGTTCATGAATTTCAGCAACATCCAATGTTCGGGATCCGGATCAGAATAGGCTTGGATCCGGATTGGATTTGCACATGAACTAATACCCTTCGGGATCCGGATTGGATCATCTGATCCGGATCCTGAACATGTCCCATGTCCAGTTTTTGATTTTTATGCAATTAAAAATTCATCCAAGTGTTTCTACACTATAAGAAAGTATTCGGATCACCAAAATTATTTAGTTAAACATACCTGATCCTTTTGAATACTTTCTTCTTGAGATTGATGTAACTGATCCACAATTCTTCATCTTCAATCTTCAAGACTCAAGACACTGAGTGTCAACTTGAGCTCTTGTTGAATCTTCTCTAAGTCTTTGATTGCTGATTGACAATTTGATCCCTTTAAGACTCCGACTCAACTCACTGACTTGACTCACGAAATATGCCAACACCAAAATGCCGTAACAGAGCAGGCAGTATCGGGTTTTATACCGGTTCGTTCGATTGGGTTTATTCAGGCTGGTACTCTTATTATTACACTCGTGCCTGAGGGCTGAGTGGAGTGTAGTAGCTGTGTTAGACCAGTGCTAGTGGTTGTCGGGAACCGGT
>JAQOTM010000176.1:0-259845 GCA_029168755.2 Tillandsia fasciculata | reverse complement strand
TTTTGAGTTGGCGTATTCGTGAAAAGTGTTAAGTCTTGAAGATTGAAGATGAAAGAACTTTGGATCATATACCTCAATCTCAAGAAAGAAGAATTCAAAAGGATCAGGTATGTTTAACTAAAGATCTGGTGATCCGAATACTTCTTGTAGTGTAGAAACACCTGGAAGAATGTTTAATTGCATAAAAATCAAAAACTGGACATGGGACATGTTCAGGATCCGGATCGGGCCTTGCAATTCGGATCCCGAAGGGTGTTCGTTCATACACTGGTCAATCCGGATCGCAGCATTCATGATCCGGATCCCGAACACTAGTTTTACCTTTTTCTTGCACGATCCGGATCAGGATTTGCAATCCGGATCCCGAACGTTGATGTTTGGTGAAACTGTATGAACGATCCGGATCGGGGACTTCGATCCGGATCCCGAACAAGTGTTTTTCTGGAAACCGTCTTTCTTGCTACTGCAATCCGGATCTCCCAATTCCAATCCGGATCGCCGTCCGTAAAATTTCCAGAAAAGGCTGTTTTGTTTTTGATCCTTATCTTCTTCCAATGGTTTCTAACCTATCATAGACCCTTTATTCATTTTTAGGGCTGTCACGCCCCCGGGGGTTTTTGAGTCTTTTGAAGCGGAAAAACGTGCCTATTTTTTTTTTTTCTTTTAATAAGGTAACTTAACTTCAACCCCGGTGCGTGCCAGACCGCCACATACACAAATTCACTCTGTCCGCGGACAGAGTCTCCTTTGTATATGCACGGCGTCTCATTTACATCATTTCATTCAATCACAATAATCACACACCAACCAACAACCATACAGTAGACATACACCATATTCAGAGTTAAATCGTTTAACTAAAGCATGTCATTTGAGCGGCTTCAATGTTTGGAAAGGATAAAAACCCAGAGTTGTAAAATCCGTGCCCACACGGCACCTCTTTTAGAAAACGTTTTCGCAAACCTTTATCTCATCATAAAACATGCCGCAATTAAAAACACTACTAAAAGTATCACATAAAGCCACATCTCATCCACAGTGCTAACTAAAACATGCCCACATGTAAAGTAATCCACAAGCGAAATTAAAAGTAACCTAAAGAGGAAATGAGTTATATATACGATAACCAAGAGTCCGACTACGATCCTCACGTCGCAGTCCCACCGCCGTCCCGGCTAACGCACCTAGGGAAACCTGTCACGGAGTGGGTAACGTCAGTGACAAACAAAGTAGATGTCTAATAATATTAAGAAAGGAAGAACGAACCGAATACACCGAGTACACCGTAACCTTTCGTTAAACCCCTGTGCATATATTAAACCGGGCACCAACCCCGGATTAATTGTTAATTAAGTTGGGCACCGACCCCAGAGTACCTGTCGGGGAGACTAAAGTCCCCCCTCGTGCACAACACCTTTTTGATGCTATAACCACTTCACGGGGCTAGTGCGACCCCTATAGCAGCCGTGAAGAGGTCCTCACGGCACCCACCCCTTTGTGAGGCACACGGGTCAAAAAGACCACTTTTCCGGAAAAGTACACCATGCGGTGGCCCGATCCGCCAGTGTACGTGCAGCATCCGAAACCGGATTGCCAAGAATGGCGTGTAATGAGCACCGCGACCGCAGCCGCTTAATTTATCAGATATTTATCAATTAAAAGAAAGGTTAACTGTCCATCTACTTTGTTAGGTAAATTAAAGAATATTTTTAATGACATAGATGCACTTACAGCACCGGTTGCACACATCGCAACCGTACCCACCTTGTTGGAGAGAAGACGGGTCACCCGAGCCCTTCGCACTCTCCCGCTGCGCACCTGGACCTATAAAAAGCCCGCACGGACACTAAGGTCAGAAACTATACTAAATACCGTAACAGAAAACACCCCACTTATATTATAATAAAGTCCGGCACCGTCCCGCTGCCCATGGAACCCCCTTGCGCAACCGTCGCCGCCCGTCGGAGCCGCGCGCGGCGCGGCCCCGCGGGCGGTGCGCGCAAAGTGCCCCGCACGGTGCCCGCACGGGCACGGGCCCGTGCGGCGCCCGTGCGGGGTCGCCCGCGCGGCGCCCGCGCGGTGCCCGCGCGGCGCCCGCGCGGGGCCGCCCGCGCGGCACCCCGCGCGGGTGCCCGCGCGGCGCCCGCGCGGGCCGCCCGCGCGGCACCCCGCGCGGGTGCCCGCGCGGCGCCCGCGCGGGGCCGCCCGCGCGGCACCCCGCGCGGGTGCCCGCGCGGCACCCCGCGCGGGGCCGCCGCGCGGGTGCCCGCGGGGCACCCCGCGCGGGTGCCCGCGCGGCGCCTCGCGGGGGCCCCGCGCGGCGCCCCGCGCGGGTGCCCGCGCGGCACCCCGCGCGGCACCCCGCGCGGTGCCCGCGCGGGGCCGCCCACGCGGCGGCCGCGCGGTGTCCGCGCGGCGCCCGCGTGGGTGCGACCCGCGCGGCGCCGTCCCCGCCTGCGGCGGAGCCCGGTCATCCGCGTGCGTTCCCCCTTCTTCCTCGCGCGATGCCCCGGTGGCACCGCGCGCCTCTTTGCCCGTTCCGTCCGCCCAACAAAATTATGATGACGGCGGCGGTGACGGGGGTGGCGGAGGAACTCTAGAATTTTACCAAACTACGCTAGGAAAAATCCAGAAAATTATTAAAAATTATTTTACCTATCGGAGATCGTCGGGAAGGTGTCCGGTCGCGTTTCTAGCCTTTGGATCGGCGTTTAGGACGATCGGCTCCCTCCTTCTTTCCTTCTCCTTCCTCCGGTTACGGTTCTTTTCTTTCTTTTTCACTGGTTGGGGGTTTCGGTACGTACGAAAAAGAGAGTTTGGGGAGGCGGAGAAATAAAATAGGGTTTCGCTCGGTAAGCGGGGAAATAAATAACCCCTATTTTGGATATATCCAATTTGTAAACCCGCACCGTCAAAATTCCCTTTCCGGGTATTTTGATCCGATTAATTAATTCGCTAATTAATTAATCCCCACCGATAACCCTATTTAGTTAATCGTTTAATTATTATCCTCACCGTCATTTCCCCAAATTTGATCGTTAATTTTATTTACGTACGTAGGAACCTATAATTCCCCGTTTCTGTTTCTCAAGAAAATATCCGACGACGGGATATTTCTTACCTTTAAATCCTGACCACCGATTATTTGATCACCTTTATCAAATAATCTTGGGAAATCAAATTCCCAGTTGGATTCTAATTACCCGGATATTTAAACCTCTATTATCCAAATCCCGGTCACCGATTATTTAATCACCTTAATTAAATAATCATGGGAAATAAATCCCCAATTTAAATATCCGGATTTTATCTCTTATTCAATCCGTGAGATAAAATCCCATAATTTAAATCCTTTAGTTTAAATATCTTGACTCTTATCCCTTTCCAATCTATGAGATAAAATCCCACCAATTTAAATCCCACAATTAATTGGTACGTAGGAGGATTTAAATTCCGTCACCGGATAATTAATTAATTGATTAATTATCCTTACGGGATAACCCACCTTATCTCTAACGGGTGCAAGATATTTTGCACGGTTTCCGATGCGCGACTAACTACCGCATCGCTAAGGGTCCCGTTCCGGGAGATCCCGGCATCGGATTTCGAATCCGATCGCACCGTCGGTCATCGTTTTTCGCGCTCTATCGCAGAAAAATATACACACTTGTCCCGGCCGACTTTTGAAAATTAAATAATTTTATTCCCCTTAAGGCCTAAGCGATTACATGTGAGTTCAAAAATACCCCGGAGGGTCGGGTCACTACACCACTCACACTTTATAAAAAGTTTCGTCCCGAAACTTAAACCCTAACCTCCCTAAAATAACTCGGGAAAACACTCCCTCATCTTTGATTCCAATTCCCACGTCGCCTCGCGTTCTTCGTGGTTGCTCCATTGGACCTTCACATAGGGAATCGTTCGGTTGCGCAACTTCTTGTCCTCTCTTGCCAAAACCCGCACCGGCGTCTCCTCGACGCTCAAGTCTTCCCGCAACTCGATAGTGGAGGCATCCAAGGCATGGGAGGGGTCCGCCAGGTATTTTCGGAGCATTGAAACATGGAAGACATTGTGGACTCGTTCGAGATTCGGTGGCAGGGCCAAGCGGTATGCCACCGGTCCTATACGCTCCAGGATTTCGAACGGTCCCACGTACCTTGGGCTTAGTTTTCCCTTTATGCCGAAACGCCGGTTTCCTTTGGAGGGTGAAACCCTGAGCAGCACGTGCTCGCCCACCATGAATTCTAAATCTCGGCGTCTGTTATCTGCATAGCTTTTCTGTCTGCTTTGGGCGGTCAGCAGCCTTTGTTTAATCAATCGCACCTTTGCTTCGGTCTCCTCCACCAAATCTGGGCCCAAAAACTTCCGCTCACCTAAGTCGTCCCAGCATATTGGAGACCGACAGCGGCGTCCGTACAGCGCCTCGTACGGCGCCATCTGTATACTGGCCTGGTAGCTATTATTGTAGGCAAATTCCACCAGGGGCAGACACCGTGCCCACCCTTCGCCCAAGTCCAGAACGCATGCTCGAAGCATGTCCTCCACGATCTGTATCACCCGCTCTGATTGCCCATCGGTTTGCGGGTGAAAAGCTGTGCTGAAGTGCAACTTGGTCCCCATCGCTTGTTGCAAACTTCGCCAAAAGTTCGACACAAAACGTGTGTCTCTGTCCGACGTGATGGATGTCGGTACACCGTGCAACCTTACTATCTCGTCGAGGTACGTTTGCGCCAGTCGTTCCCGGGTCCACGTCGTGTGTATGGGCAAAAAGTGGGCCGATTTCGTCAAACGGTCCACGATCACCCATATCGCATCGTGTCCCTGTGGCGACCTCGGGAAACCGGTCACAAAATCCATGGTAATCATGTCCCATTTCCACTCGGGCACCGGTAAAGGTTGCAATTTTCCCGCCGGCCGTTGATGTTCGGCCTTCACCCGTTGGCACACTAAGCAGTGAGCCACGAATCGGGTCACGTCTCCCTTCATTTTGGGCCACCAGAAGGTTTGCTTGACGTCCTTGTACATCTTGGTTCCTCCGGGATGCGCCGCATACGGGGCAGTATGCGCCTCCCGTAGGATTTCTTCCTTGAGTTCCGACAGATCCGGTACGCAGATTCGTCCGCGAAAACGTATCGCACCGTCGGAGCTCACCACGAAGTCGCCCTCCTTGTCGGCAGTTATTCTATTCCGCACCAGCTGGAGCTGACTATCAGTCGATTGGCCCTCGAGAATCCTGTCCAGCAAGGTAGGTCTGACTACCAGCGTCAGAAGTTGGGCGACTGTCCCTGCAGGTACCACTTCTAGTCTCAACCGCGAGAACTCCGCAATTAGACTGTCCTGCTGTGTAATTGCGCTTACATCGGCTTCCGCGGCCTGTCCTCTGCGACTCAAGGCGTCGGCCACCACGTTGGCCTTCCCCGGGTGGTAGTGGATCGTTAAGTCGTAATCCTTTAGCAGCTCAAGCCACCGCCTTTGTCGCAGGTTTAGCTCCCTTTGGGTGAAAAGGTACTTGAGGCTCTTATGATCTGAGTACACATTACAGTGTGCCCCGTACAGGTAGTGCCTCCAGAGCTTGAGCACAAACACCACTGCTGCGAGTTCCAGGTCATGCACGGGGTAATTCCGCTCGTACTCCTTGAGCTGCCTTGACGCATAGGCTATGACCTTTCCCCGTTGCATGAGTACTCCACCCAATCCATTTCGCGACGCATCGCAATAAACTTCGTAATCCTCCCCTGGCTCTGGCAGGGCGAGAATCGGGGCTCGCGTCAGCCTATCCTTAAGCTCCTCGAAGCTTCTCTGGCACTTATCCGTCCAGATGAACTTTTCCCCCTTTCTTGTCAAGCGGGTTAAGGGGGTGGCTATCTTGGAGAAGCCCTCCACGAAGCGCCGGTAATACCCGGCTAATCCTAGGAAGCTTCGAATTTCCGTCACCGTGGTCGGTCGGGGCCAGTCCGTCACCGAATCTATCTTCTTCGGATCCACCGCGACTCCAGCCGCTGAGATTACGTGCCCCAGGAACCCGACCTCTCGGAGCCAAAACTCACACTTTTTGAGTTTGGCGTAGAGTTTGTGTTCCCGTAGGGTCTGGAGGACTGTGCGCAGGTGTTCTTCATGTTCCCCATCGGTGCGCGAGTAGATGAGGATATCGTCGATGAAGACCACCACGAACAAGTCCAGGAAGGGCTTGAATACCCTGTTCATCATGTCCATAAACACTGCCGGGGCATTTGTGAGCCCGAACGGCATCACCGTAAACTCGTAATGGCCATAACGAGTACGGAAAGCTGTCTTGGGGATGTCCTCCCCCTTGACCCGGACCTGATGATAGCCCGACTGTAGATCAATTTTTGAGAACACCGTCGCCCCCCGCAACTGGTCAAATAGATCGTCGATCCTTGGCAGGGGGTACTTGTTCTTGATCGTCGCCTTATTTATCTCCCGGTAGTCGATGCACAACCGGAGACTCCCGTCCTTCTTTCTCACAAACAGGACGGGCGCGCCCCAAGGTGACGCGCTTGGTCTGATGAAACCTTTGTCGAGAAGGTCCTCCAACTGTGCCTTGAGTTCCTTCAGCTCTGCAAAGGCCATCCTGTACGGTGCCTTGGTGATGGGCTTGGTGCCGGGGAGTAGTTCAATTGGAAAGTCCACCTCTCGTTCCGGCGGCATTCCCGGTAGCTCTGCCGGAAATACGTCCGGGAATTCCCTACTACGGGAATTTCTGTGGGTGAGGGGACGGGTCGGGTAGTTAGATCTACCGAGGCCAGATAGGCTACGCACCCGCCCTCCATCAATTTCCTCACCACGGGACCGCTGAACCTGATCTGGGAAGCGGCCCCGTGCTACATGACAGCCCATCGGGTTTCCGGTTGCAAGGCATAGGGCGACGCCTATTTATTCCCTGCATAGCCCTCTATGGGCCCCGGACCCACCGGATTTCCTAGACTTCGAAACCGCCCACGTGTTTTGGCCGGGGGAGGTTTCGCCTAACGCCTACTGATCCTAGTGGGGGGGGAGAAAGAGAGAAAGTCTAACAAATGTATCTGGCTAAGGTGTAGTCGGCTGTAGAAAGGAAAAAGAATAAAAGATCGAACGGTAATCACCTGCTGTCACTAAGTCTGGGACGCCGCATCCCCTGCCGCAGTGTCCCGGGGAGTCCGCCCGCAGTCCCTGGGCCAGCGTCGTACTGCGTGCTGGGGAGGAATTTTGACGTCCGAAGAATCTGAGGGGTCCGAGGGGTCTGATGGATCTGCGGGTTCCCGGTTGTCGGGCGGATCCCTTGGCTGAACGGGAACCGCAGCGCTGTCTGGTTCCTTCTGTGGTGGTGGCGTAGGGGCGGCGGCGGCGGCCCTCTGGGGGCAAGCGTCACGAGTGTGATCCGGCAACCCGCAATGGTTGCAATAATGATGCCTCCATGTGCACTCCGCTACCGGGTGAGCACCCTGGCAGATCACGCATGGTCCCTGGGATGGTCTCGCGTCCTCCGCTGGAGCCTGTCCCTCCTTTCGCGCCCCCTTTGGTGGTCCCTTCCTCGGTTTTCTTGGGCGGGGTCCCCTTGGGGAGCGGGTGTAGCAGTCCTCTCCGTCCTCCTCGCTCGCGGCGCCGGGGGTCTGGTGACCCCTGGTTTCCAAGGGCAGTCGTATCGGTTATGGCCCGGCCTGCCACACCGATAGCAATGATCATATCTCCACGGACATTCTGTCACCTGGTGCGTTCCTACGCAAATAGGGCAAGGTCTCCCAAGCGGTCTGGGCTCCGCCCTCACCATCCTTTCAAAGTCGCTCTCCGTCCTCGGGCGTTTGTGTACCGCTCTCGCCATTCTCACGAAATCGCTTTCCGTCCTCGGGCGCTTGGGTGCCGGGCCCTCCGTCGGACCCGGATAGGCAACCCTTTCTCGCGCGCGCGCCTCGGCTAGTTCCTGCTCTGCTCGCAGGGCTAACATTACTGCCTCGTTGAAGGTGGGGAACTCTGCCGGCGGCCTTCCCCAACGGATATCGGTCCTGGCGCCCCGCTGGGCGTGGTCAGCGCCCTCAAAATCTCGGATCAGTAGACCCAGTCGCTCCGTAAGGGTCAGCATGTGTCCTGCGATATCACGCAGCTGGTTCAGGAGTAAACGGTTGGCTGCCGCTGCGGGATCCATCTGCTTGTCACGAAACGATTAGTACTGGGTGGCCGAACACTGGCCGTCGGCTGCTGTAGACAAAGAAACCGTGTCAATCCTATGGTTACAACCCTAGCACACCGTTTCACGAATTCACCTATGTTACGTCCCCATTTCCCCGTACTCTCACGTACTACACCTATACCTTGGTTATCTCATTTCCAATTTGCTTGTGGCTCCTAGCACTGTGGATGTAAAACACGTCTACTATGGTTGTGGTTGTATTTCTCTGATACCATTTAATCTGTCACGCCCCCGGGGTTTTTGAGTCTTTTGAAGCGGAAAAACGTGCCTATTTTTTTTTTTTTTTTTAATAAGGTAACTTAACTTCAACCCCGGTGCGTGCCAGACCGCCACATACACAAATTCACTCTGTCCGCGGACAGAGTCTCCTTTGTATATGCACGGCGTCTCATTTACATCATTTCATTCAATCACAATAATCATACAACACACACCAACCAACAACCATACAGTAGACATACACCATATTCAGAGTTAAATCGTTTAACTAAAGCATGTCATTTGAGCGGCTTCAATGTTTGGAAAGGATAAAACCCAGAGTTGTAAAATCCGTGCCCACACGGCACCTCTTTTTAGAAAACGTTTTCGCAAACCTTTATCTCATCATAAAACATGCCGCAATTAAAAACACTACTAAAAGTATCACATAAAGCCACATCTCATCCACAGTGCTAACTAAAACATGCCCACATGTAAAGTAATCCACAAGCGAAATTAAAAGTAACCTAAAGAGGAAATGAGTTATATATACGATAACCAAGAGTCCGACTACGATCCTCACGTCGCAGTCCCACCGCCGTCCCGGCTAACGCACCTAGGGAAACCTGTCACGGAGTGGGTAACGTCAGTGACAAACAAAGTAGATGTCTAATAATATTAAGAAAGGAAGAACGAACCGAATACACCGAGTACACCGTAACCTTTCGTTAAACCCCTGTGCATATATTAAACCGGGCACCAACCCCGGATTAATTGTTAATTAATTGGGCACCGACCCCAGAGTACCTGTCGGGGAGACTAAAGTCCCCCCTCGTGCACAACACCTTTTTGATGCTATAACCACTTCACGGGGCTAGTGCGACCCCTATAGCAGCCGTGAAGAGGTCCTCACGGCACCCACCCCTTTGTGAGGCACACGGGTCAAAAAGACCACTTTTCCGGAAAAGTACACCATGCGGTGGCCCGATCCGCCAGTGTACGTGCAGCATCCGAAACCGGATTGCCAAGAATGGCGTGTAATGAGCACCGCGACCGCAGCCGCTTAATTTATCAGATATTTATCAATTAAAAGAAAGGTTAACTGTCCATCTACTTTGTTAGGTAAATTAAAGAATATTTTAATGACATAGATGCACTTACAGCACCGGTTGCACACATCGCAACCGTACCCACCTTGTTGGAGAGAAGACGGGTCACCCGAGCCCTTCGCACTCTCCCGCTGCGCACCTGGACCTATAAAAAGTCCGCACGGACACTAAGGTCAGAAACTATACTAAATACCGTAACAGAAAACACCCCACTTATATTATAATAAAGTCCGGCACCGTCCCGCTGCCCATGGAACCCCCCTTGCGCAACCGTCGCCGCCCGTCGGAGCCGCGCGCGGCGCGGCCCCGCGGGCGGTGCGCGCAAAGTGCCCCGCACGGTGCCCGCACGGGCACGGGCCCGTGCGGCGCCCGTGCGGGGTCGCCCGCGCGGCGCCCGCGCGGTGCCCGCGCGGCGCCCGCGCGGGGCCGCCCGCGCGGCACCCCCGCGGGTGCCCGCGCGGCGCCCGCGCGGGCCGCCCGCGCGGCACCCCGCGCGGGTGCCCGCGCGGCGCCCGCGCGGGGCCGCCCGCGCGGCACCCCGCGCGGGTGCCCGCGCGGCACCCCGCGCGGGGCCGCCCGCGCGGGTGCCCGCGGGGCACCCCGCGCGGGTGCCCGCGCGGCGCCGCGCGGGCCGCCCGCGCGCGCCCCGCGCGGGTGCCCGCGCGGCACCCCGCGCGGCACCCCGCGCGGTGCCCGCGCGGGGCCGCCCACGCGGCGGCCGCGCGGTGTCCGCGCGGCGCCCGCGTGGGTGCGACCCGCGCGGCGCCGTTCCCGCCTGCGGCGGAGCCCGGTCATCCGCGTGCGTTCCCCCTTCTTCCTCGCGCGATGCCCCGGTGGCACCGCGCGCCTCTTTGCCCGTTCCGTCCGCCCAACAAAATTATGATGACGGCGGCGGTGACGGGGGTGGCGGAGGAACTCTAGAATTTTACCAAACTACGCTAGGAAAAATCCAGAAAATTATTAAAAATTATTTTACCTATCGGAGATCGTCGGGAAGGTGTCCGGTCGCGTTTCTAGCCTTGGATCGGCGTTTAGGACGATCGGCTCCCTCCTTCTTTCCTTCTCCTTCCTCCGGTTACGGTTCTTTTCTTTCTTTTTCACTGGTTGGGGGTTTCGGTACGTACGAAAAGAGAGTTTGGGGAGGCGGAGAAATAAAATAGGGTTTCGCTCGGTAAGCGGGGAAATAAATAACCCCTATTTTGGATATATCCAATTTGTAAACCCGCACCGTCAAAATTCCCTTTCCGGGTATTTTGATCCGATTAATTAATTCGCTAATTAATTAATCCCCACCGATAACCCTATTTAGTTAATCGTTTAATTATTATCCTCACCGTCATTTCCCCAAATTTGATCGTTAATTTTATTTACGTACGTAGGAACCTATAATTCCCCGTTTCTGTTTCTCAAGAAAATATCCGACGACGGGATATTTCTTACCTTTAAATCCTGACCACCGATTATTTGATCACCTTTATCAAATAATCTTGGGAAATCAAATTCCCAGTTGGATTCTAATTACCCGGAAATTTAAACCTCTATTATCCAAATCCCGGTCGCCGATTATTTAATCACCTTAATTAAATAATCATGGGAAATAAATCCCCAATTTAAATATCCGGATTTTATCTCTTATTCAATCCGTGAGATAAAATCCCATAATTTAAATCCTTTAGTTTAAATATCTTGATTTTTATCCCTTTCCAATCTATGAGATAAAATCCCACCAATTTAAATCCCACAATTAATTGGTACGTAGGAGGATTTAAATTCCGTCACCGGATAATTAATTAATTGATTAATTATCCTTACGGGATAACCCACCTTATCTCTAACGGGTGCAAGATATTTCGCACGGTTTCCGATGCGCGACTAACTACCGCATCGTTAAGGGTCCCGTTCCGGGAGATCCCGGCATCGGATTTCGAATCCGATCGCACCGTCGGTCATCGTTTTTCGCGCTCTATCGCAGAAAAATATACACACTTGTCCTGGCCGACTTTTGAGAATTAAATAATTTTATTCCCCTTAAGGCCTAAGCGATTACATGTGAGTTCAAAAATACCCCGGAGGGTCGGGTCACTACAAGGGCATCGGAAAAACATCCGCATATTATAGAAAAATACGACCGAAAGAAAAAATCCACATATAGAGAAGAAAGGAAATCAATAGAATTTATTCTATGTTTCTTCATCTATATTGATTGATTTGATTCTAGGTTTTTCCAAACTCAGATTTTGAGTAGAATCAAATCAATGAATACTTAGATGGTATTTCCGATCTATTTCTAATCTAAGTATTCGGCGGATCATCACCACCCAAAAACAACGATTTACCCCAAATCGGCGCGTGGACTCGCGTGGCCTTGTGGATTCAAGGTGCAACCGCTCTTGTGGATTCGGAGCGAGGTACGTTCGTGGATTCGAAGCGTGCTACTGGGTGAAGACCGTGGATTCGGTCGGACGTCGTGGACTCGACGTTGGACGCTGTGGATTCAGCGTTGGGCGCAGATCGTGGATTCGAGAAGCGTCGTGGAGCGAGCGGAGAAGATCTACTAGGAGCGTATGGTAAAAGGTTGAGTCGTCTGTGAGTACGTTATATCACCTTGTACGTGTGTTAATTCTAGTGGATTTCGCCGTGTTATCGGTCCCGTGGTTTTTTACTCCGGTTTGGAGTTTTTCCACGTAAAAATCTTGCGTGTTATTTTTATTTCCGCATTGGGTTTTATTGCGCAATGATTTTTTGAGTGTTTATTGTTTACACCTATTCACCCCCCTCTAGGTGTTTTTTCCCCTATTTAGATCCATATTAGTATAACCCAACAAGTGGTATCAGAGCGGGAATAGGGTTGTAAACAATGGTTGAAGGTGGAAACATCAATCGACCCCCTTTCTTTGATGGAACAAATTATGCGTACTGGAAAGTACGGATGAAAGCCTTTTTAATTTCCATCGACGAAAGGGTGTGGCAATCAATTGAATTAGGATGGTCTAATCCAACTGAAATTATTTCTGATGTTCGCACCTTAAAACCTAGGTCGAAATGGACCAAGGAAGAGATAGATTCATCTTCTTACAATGGCAAAGGAATTAATGCTCTATTTAATGCTTTGTCACAAACAGAGTTCTCTCGCGTCTCGGCATGTGAGACTGCGAAAGAAATCTGGGATGTTCTTCAAGTTACGCATGAGGGAACTAACCTTGTGAAGATTCAGAAACTGCAAATGCTTACGAGCAAGTTTGACTCTATTTCTATGGCAGAAAATGAATCTTTCACTGACTATTACACACGATTGCAAGACATCGTAAACTCATGTGCTAACTTGGGAGAGAAGATTCCAGAATTTAAAGTTGTAAGAAAGATTTAAGAACTCTTCCTGAACGATTTCGCCCGAAGGTCGCAGCCATTGAAACAATTAAACACCCGGACGAAATGCGTGTAGAAGAATTAGTTGGTGCATTACAAACTTATGAAATGACATTTCCTACTAACTATTCTTCTGGAAAGGCATCCTCTTCTAAGTCTTCAGGTTATGCATTGAAATCAACTAAGGAAGAAGACGCGGATTCATCCTCCTCGGACGATGACGAGAACCTATCTATGGAGGACTTTGAGAAGCAGCTCGCTCTCTTGACAAGGAAGTTTCGCCGCAACTTTCGAAGGGGTAATTCAAGCAAAACTCCATCCTTCGGAAAGTCGAAGAAAGGCAAGGGTTCTTCAAGCTACAAGTCAAGAAAGCAAGAGAACTTCTCAAAGGATAAGAAAAGTTCAGAGGGACAAGTACAGTGCTTCAAATGTCGAGGCTACGGCCACATTGCAACGGAGTGTCCCAACAAGAATCCGGCAAAGAAGAAAGCGATGCAAGTCGTTACTTGGGATGACAACTCCACGTCAAATGAGTCATCCTCAAGTGATGAAGAAGACAACGCGACAGCATTCCACGCGTCCACTACATCTTCACCCTTCATGTGCTTAATGGCAAGTACATCCGATTCCTTGTCCAACTCCTCCCTGTTGAAAAGAACGCAACGGACGATGAATCGAGCAATTCTGAAGGTGAAGATTTTGCTCTTGCCTACCATAAGCTTTTGAGGGATTCAAAGAAACTGGCAAAGCAAAACCGGAGTTTGAGAGGGAGATTGCAGGATCTCGAAGAAGAAGCAAAAAGGGCAACTTCTCTCTCAAACGCTCTTGAAGTGGAAAGGGATAATCTTAGTCAAAACAAATGTTTCCCTTCAAGAGTCCAATGAGCTTTTCGAGAAAGAACATGAGAAATGGTGGACAAAGCGAATTACTTCTTGAAGCTCTACGGCGAGGCTCGACAGGAAAAATGGAAATGACAAAGACCATACTCCAACTAAAGATGACTTAAAGAGATTTTCTTCTGGAAGGAGTAAGTTGGACAGGCTTCTTGGTCTTGGTCAAACAAATAAGTTCGGCCTCGGATACACTCAAACTGGAGACATTCCAAGTTCGAGTGGGACAGTTTTTGTGCCTCAGTCGGTATCTCCTCCTCCGACACCGGAATTCACGACAAGCAACGACAACAAGCCTACTTCATCCTCCTCGGGATCGTCAAGAACTAAGGTATGTTTTCGTTGTGGCATTTCAGGGCACATAAGGAGAAATTGCAAGACGGGAGCCAAACGCACACCTCAAGCACCTCTTGCAATGACTACCAAAAGGTGATTCCTCAGAAATCAACTGCAAATCAATTGAAGGAAAAGAGCCTTGGTAGTTCACCGCTCAAGACGACATCATCAAGGAGCAGCAATCTTCAACAAGACGCTTTCACCTAGGAAATAACTTCACGACCATTACCGACGCATTCCAAAAAGGTTTGGGTGCGCAAAGGTGAAATTTTTCCTTGTCTTGTTACCAATGTTTCCTTGCATGCATATGATAGTTCGTCTTGGTATCTGGATAGCGGGTGTTCCCGTCACATGACCGGTGACAAAAACTGTTTTCAAACCTTTGAGAAAATCTCCGGAGGACTTGTTGTTTTCGGAGATGGTCGGTCTTCCAAAATTGTTGGAAAGGGAACGGTAGCTATTCCAGATGGCCCGGTTCTAAATAATGTGTTATTTGTTCATGGCCTTAAGACTAACCTCATAAGCATAAGTCAACTTTGTGATAATGGTTATTCAGTTAATTTTTCATCTGATAAATGCACTGTAACTGACAAGAACCATGCTTTCTTTTTAAAAGGGGTTAGATCAGAAAACAATTGTTATGTAGTTCCTATAAAATTTCTGAAAAATGTAACCTAGCATCTTTGAAAAATGAAACACTTTGGCATGAAAGGCTAGGTCACATAAACTTTAAGGAACTTGCTAGAATTTCAAACAAAGATGTGGTCAAGGGGGTTCCTAAACTTTCTTTTGAACAAAACATTGTGTGTGGCGGTTGCCAAAAGGGAAAACAGTCTAGGACTGCACACAAGAACTTGAACCACATAGGTACAAAACGGCCTTTGGAACTTTTGCACATGGACTTAATGGGGCCAACTCGTCAACCATCTTGGGAGGTAAATGGTATATTTTCTTATTGGTTGATGATTTCTCTAGATATACTTGGGTAGCATTTTTAAAAGAGAAAGCTGATACTTTTGATTCTTTTCACGAAATCTGCCATCGTATTATGATTGAAAAGAATGAAAGATTACTCGAGTTAGAAGTGATAGAGGTGGAGAATTCATAAATTCCAAATTCATTGATTTTTGCACTTCAAATGGCATTAAACATGAATTCTCAGCACCTTATACACCTCAACAAAATGGTGTAGTCGAGCGCAAAAACAGGGTCGTACAGGAGATGGCACGTGTTATGCTTCATAGCCGGAACCTACCTTTATATTTTTGGGCTGAAGCGGTGAACACTGCTGTCTATGTTATTAATCGAGTGTATTTGCGCCCGGGGACTTTGAATACACCATATGAACTATGGTTTTGTAGAAAACCTAACATCAAATATTTTCGTATCTTTGGGAGTCGGTGTTTTATTTTACGTGATCGCGAGAATCTTGGAAAATTTGACTCTCGAAGTGACGAAGGGATTTTCTTAGGTTATTCTACAAACAGCAGAGCATATCGAGTTTTTAACTTAGAATCTAAGACGATCGTAGAATCGATAAATGTTAAGGTAGATGAAGCTTTTCACTTTGAATCTGAAAAATCTACCCTCGATATCTCTCTTGATGATGATACACCTGCTAATGCATCTTCTTCTAACAATTCTTTCGATAATAATGATGCATCTAACGGTTCTTCAAGTTTATCTGATGTGCAGGAATCATCTCGTGTACCTCCGACTACTCCTTACCTCAAACGTTACGCATCTCCAAGGATCATCCTGAATCGAACATCATTGGAGATCCACAAGAAGGAGTTAGAACACGGAGACAATTGGTTTGCGGATTTGCATGCTATGTATCTCAAATCGAACCAAAGAATGTTGATGAAGCTCTTCAAGATGACTACTGGATTGAAGCAATGCAGGAAGAGCTCCATCAATTTGAGCGAAACAAAGTCTGGGAATTAACGAAGCCTCCGAAGCAACACAATGTGATAGGTACCAAATGGATTTTCAAGAACAAGAAAAATGAAGATGGTACTATCATCAGGAACAAAGCAAGGTTAGTTGCTCAAGGCTACTCTCAAGTAGAAGGTATAGACTTTGATGAAACTTTCGCCCCTGTAGCTAGACTCGAGTCCATTCGTATCTTGTTTGCGATTGCTTGTCATTTTAAAATCAAATTATTTCAAATGGACGTTAAGAGCGCCTTTTTAAATGGGTTTTTAAATGAGGAAGTTTATGTGGCTCAACCGAAAGGTTTTGTGGATCATAAACTACCTAACCATGTTTTTCGTCTGAAAAAGGCTCTTTACGGTCTGAAACAAGCACCGCGAGCATGGTACGAAAGGTTGACAAAGCACCTTTTGGAAAAGGGCTATACTCGAGGGGGAGCTGACAGGACTCTCTTTGTGAAGCATTATCAAAACAATTTCATAGTTGCACAAATCTATGTCGATGACATTGTATTTGGCGCAACAAGAGATAATGATGCTTCTAAATTCGCGGAGACCATGGAAAGCGAATTTGAGATGTCCATGATGGGCGAATTGACTTATTTTCTTGGATTACAAGTTAAACAAAACGATGAAGGTATTCACTTGTGTCAATCCAAGTATGCAATGGAGTTGGTCAAAAAGTTTGATCTAGAAAATTCTAAGGATTTTCCGACTCCAATGGGAACTAGCCATAAGGGACTTGGAAGTGAATCACATAGTGAGAATGTAGACGAGAAACTGTATCGCAGTATGATTGGAAGTCTACTATATCTCACGGCTAGTCGCCCGGATATATCCTTCAGTGTTGGGATTTGTGCGAGATATCAATCAGCACCGAAGGAGGTTCACCTGAAAGCGGTGAAACGGATCATCCGGTATATCAAAGGTACAATAATTTCGGAATTTGGTATCCTATGGGAACAAGTTTGGATATTGTTGGATACTCAGATGCCGATTGGGCTGGATCGGTGGATGATCGGAAAAGCACGAGTGGTGCATGCTTCTATCTTGGCCATTGCCTTGTTGCATGGCACAGTAAAAAGCAGAATTGCATAGCACTCTCGACTGCCGAAGCGGAGTACATTTCTGCAGGAAGTTGTTCAACCCAATTGATTTGGATGAAAAGCGTGTTGAGCGATTTCCGGATTTCAGCATCTTCGGTAACCATTTTATGTGACAACACTAGTGCTATTAACATTTCTAAAAACCCTGTGTTGCACTCTAGAACAAAACATATTGAACTTAGATATCATTTTCTTAGAGAGCTAGTTGAATCAAATATTCTTCAACTGTCATATATTTCAACTGAGGATCAATTAGCTGATATCTTAACAAAACCTTTGGATCAAAAACGTTTTATTCACTTGCGTAAAGCAATTGGCATGCTTTCCTTGAAATAACCTTTTTGAAACCTTTGCTTAGGTTAGGTTTTGTTTTTGTTTTTGTTTTGTTCTTTATCTATGTTTTGTACATAGGACATTAATTGAGCATAAATCATAATTGACTTTAATTGCATCCTTTTCATGCATTTAGAAATTTATTATGCTTTTGATATCATAATATTTCAATGTTGCAATGATCATTTATGTTAATTAAGTCATCTTTTAAGTGATCAAAGTCAATTTCTCTCTCAATGATCTCTTGGTATAGTCATTATCATATTTGATTGCTTAGTCGAGTATGAATGCGAGATCAATTTTTGGTTGAATACCTTATATATTAAATAATTGATAGCCAATTGAGGGGGAGTCAAAGAAATGTAAAATGCTCAAAAGATGTGGAAAGAGTTACATCCCAATGAGGAGTGTGAAAACTACCACCACATGGAGGAAAATGAAAAAGAAAAAGATACTCCATGAATGCAAAGCAAATTTTTGTTTTAAAAATTGTTGATGAAATGCATATTGAAATACTTGACTCAGTCATATTTCATGGTTGGTATAAGGTGGGATTTTTGATAAAAGATGCTCAAAGAGCCACTCCTTCAACAGATTGTCTAGATATATTATCTAACTTATCTGGGATTTCAAACATCTATTGATCTTGGTATTTCATTTTCTTTACCAAAATTGATGATTTGATAAAGGCATTACGCATAAGATCAGGATAGATGTAATTGAAGTTGTTCAACTTTAAGTGTTTTAATTTCATAAATTTTCGTTTCATTTTTGAGTATTTTTGATAGATTTTGTATAATCTATTTCTTGTTGTATGAAACGATGATTTTTGTTTAAAGTTGATATGGTAAAGTGCTTACATACTTTTTCTGGATTTTATGGAATTTTTCTAAATTTTCTGAAGAAAAAGTTGGAGCCGATCCGGATCGGGCAAGTGATCCGGATCCCGAACGCAGGCTTCTTCCTGCGGGTAGCCGATCCGGATCAAATCTCGATCCGATCCGGATCACGGCTAGGGTTTTTAATAGAACAAAGGGTTTTGATTTCTTTTACCCTAATCTTTTGTTCTCAAGTCTCTAGAGCTTCTCTCTCTAGATTTCTTGCATCTTGGAGCTTCCAAACTCAAGTTCTTCGAATCCAAGTAAGTTTTATTGATCAAAATCTCGGTTTTTCACAGGTTTTCTCTATTTTCTTCAAAACGTGATGAAATTTTCAATCTTTTTCGTTTGTGAATGGTTTTTGATCAAATTTCTTTTGAAATAAGAACTCTGGGTAGATTAGTTTTGATTATATGCTGGGTTTTCACCTGATTAACGAATTTTTGGGCTTCGATTTCTAAAAATTCTGTTTTAGGGCATAAAAGAGGAATTTTTGAAAATCATGCGATTGATCCATTTTTAAAATTATTTTTGCAAAACTAATTTGATTCTTAGCTTCTCTACATGATTATGATTGTTTGGGTACAATTTTTCAAATTTTTTGAAAATTGACGATTTTTCATGTGTTCTTGAGTTGGCTTTCACAGGATACATTTCTCACTAGCGATCAAAATGGTGATCACATGGGTTATTTTCCTACTTGCTGCCATGGTCCATGCTAAGGACACTGTCAAGCCTAAAAGGACTAAACGACCTAAGAAGACTAAGAATGATTCCGATACGGACTCAGAGACGACTTCGATCGATTGGGATAACATCGAGATCGAGGAGGATGTCGCCGTTATCTCCAAAGGGAAAGCACCTGCTGAAGCTTCAAAGGCAAAGCTTCCTCCTACTGCTGCAGAAAAAGGAAAAGCTCCCGTGGACCCAAGTCCAATCGGAACAAGGACAAAAACCGGTGCAAGAAAAAGAGGCAGTGCTCGGGGCATTTCGATTAACGAACCAGTTGCCAGCCAGCCTCCTTCACAAGATTTCATCAGCTCTTCAAGAATCAAAGACTTTGAGAAGAGAGAGTGCATTGGGGAAAGACATGTCAATGTCCAACCGATGAGAGAACGATCTGCAGTCTTTGGGACTCTGTTTGACCAGGCCGGTCTTGGTCCCATATGCAACTTCACTGAGAATACCGGGTACTGTCCACACTCAGTTCGAATGTTTTATCAGAACGCTGCAAGTCTAATTGATCACGATGATGGACGTCGAGAATTTCATACTTTGGTTAAAAATATCAAAATCAAAGTCACCCCCAATTGATTGGAGAAGTACTAGGAATGAAAGCCAGATCTGATGGACTCCATTACCTAAAGACTCAAAGCTTCAACGACAATTCCTGGAGAGTTGTAGTCAATGGAATTTGTCTTCCGGATACTTTGTCAACCGGAAATTCTGTTTTCTCTAAAGAACTTCGACCAGAGTATCGGTATATAAATTTCATTGTCTGCTACAACATTCTTCCCAACATGAATACGAAGGTTCTTCGATGGGACAGAATGTTATTCCTTTATCTTCTTGGAAACCCGGCCGCATTGATGGGAGCAAACTTGAATATTCCTTTTCTGATTTGGTCAAGGATGGCGCGGTATGTGGAACACTCTCACCCCACAGAGAGACTACCTTATCCAATGATCATCATGCGCATCCTTAGGAAATTTAAAGTCGATACAAGCGCGAGCTCTTACATGTACAGTTTGGGCACCATTAATGAGACAACAATTGTGAAGTCTCTATCGACAAAACAAGATGACCCTCCTTCTCCAATACGACAACGAGCACGACAACAAGCAACTACTTCTACAGCTCCTGTTCCACCAGCACAGCAGGCACCTCCATCCACTTCTGATGATGATGCTTCTGTTAGCTCAATATTTAAAGAACAACAGCGACTCTCAAATGAGCAAGAACGGATGTCACAGGAATTCACTGAAATGAGAGGAGAAATTCAAGTAGTGAAAAAGGAGCTGGAAATCATCACTGCCTCTCAAATCACTTTGACCAAGTCCGTCTCTTCAATGAAAAAACTGATGAAGAAAATGTTTGCAAAAATGGGATGCACCACCTCTGATGACTCCGACTCTCAGGAGTAAATTTTTGTTCTAACTTTCTTTTGTTCTTTGCAGGATTTTCACTTTTCATGTTTGTTTATCTTTTTAACTCTCCTTGTTTTGTAATTTTGGCTTGTTTTGTGACAAAAAGGGGGAGAGAGTTTAGAGAGAACTTGAACAATGACATGAACAATGATGATGTGAAAACTGAAAACTGTGTGAATGTGTGATCATTAAGGTAAGTATCATCAACTTCAACTTTGCTTTTATCTTGTGATTTGTTGCATGTCCCTTCTAACTATTCGACTAACTATTTGGGCATGTAATATGACTAACAAGTTGATGTTGGACTAACATTTTGTGACATTTGGTTTTTGACTGCTTAGAAGATATGTTGGTTTTAACTATGATTTTCTTACATATCTGAATTCTCAAATGTCATGATGAGATATAAACTCTATCTCTGTATTTGGTTTTGTATGTTTCAATTCTTGAGGTATCTAACGATTTCTTTTGTCAAGAATGATTTCTTTGTGCAGAGAGTACAGATGTCTAAGTCTAGAGTCTGTTTTAGGAGTTTATCTCATGTTTTTAAATTTTTGGATCTCCATTGTAAATTTTTGTTGTATGGTGATAGCAACAAAAATATCTTTTTGAATTTTCTTTTGTGGATTTGTGTTTTGTCACGAAACCGCCAAAGGGGGAGATTGTTACGGAATTTGAGTTGGCGTATTTCGTGAAAAGTGTTAAGTCTTGAAGATTGAAGATGAAAGAACTTTGGATCATATACCTCAATCTCAAGAAAGAAGAATTCAAAAGGATCAGGTATGTTTAACTAAAGATTTCTGGTGATCCGAATACTTCTTGTAGTGTAGAAACACCTGGAAGAATGTTTAATTGCATAAAAATCAAAAACTGGACATGGGACATGTTCAGGATCCGGATCGGGCCTTGCAATTCGGATCCCGAAGGGTGTTCGTTCATACACTGGTTCAATCCGGATCGCAGCATCTCATGATCCGGATCCCGAACACTAGTTTTACCTTTTTACTTGCACGATCCGGATCAGGATTTGCAATCCGGATCCCGAACGTTGATGTTTGGTGAAACTGTATGAACGATCCGGATCGGGGCCCGAACAAGTGTTTTTCTGGAAACCGTCTTTCTTGCTACTGCAATCCGGATCGTCGAATTCCAATCCGGATCGCCGTCCGTAAAATTTCCAGAAAAGGCTGTTTTTGATCCTTATCTTCTTCCAATGGTTTCTAACCTATAAATAGACCCTTTATTCATTTTTAGGGCATCGAAAAAACATCCGCATATTATAGAAAATTACGACCGAAAGAAAAAATCCACATATAGAGAAGAAAGGAAATCAATAGAATTTATTCTATGTTTCTTCATCTATATTGATTGATTTGATTCTAGGTTTTTCCAAACTCAGATTTTGAGTAGAATCAAATCAATGAATACTTAGATGGTATTTCCGATCTATTTCTAATCTAAGTATTCGGCGGATCATCACCACCCAAAAACAACGATTTACCCCAAATCGGCGCGTGGACTCGCGTGGCCTTGTGGATTCAAGGTGCAACCGCTCTCGTGGATTCGGAGCGAGGTACGTTCGTGGATTCGAAGCGTACTACTGGGTGAAGACCGTGGATTCGGTCGGACGTCGTGGACTCGACGTTGGACGCTGTGGATTCAGCGTTGGGCGCAGATCGTGGATTCGAGAAGCGTCGTGGAGCGAGCGGAGAAGATCTACTAGGAGCGTATGGTAAAAGGTTGAGTCGTCTGTGAGTACGTTATATCACCTTGTACGTGTGTTAATTCTAGTGGATTTCGCCGTGTTATCGGTCCCGTGGTTTTTTACTCCGGTTTGGAGTTTTTCCACGTAAAAATCGTGCGTGTTATTTTTATTTCCGCATTGGGTTTTATTGCGCAATGATTTTTTGAGTGTTTTTTGTTTACACCTATTCACCCCCCTCTAGGTGTTTTTTCCCCTATTTAGATCCATATTAGTATAACCCAAGAGGCTTGCATCACCTTCTTCTTTGCCGGATTCTTATTGGGACACTCCGTTGAGATGTGGCCGTAGCCTCGGCACTTGAAGCATTGGACTTGTCCCTCCGAGTTCCTTTTGTCTTTCGAAGAACTCTCTTGCTTTCTTGACTTAAAGTTTGAAGAACCTTTGCCTTTCTTCGACTTTACGAAGGATGAGGTTTTACTTGAATTACCCCTTCGAAAGTTTCGGCGAAATTTCCTTGTCAAAAGAGCAAGTTGCTTCTCGAAATCCTCCATAGATAGGTTCTCGTCATCGTCTGAGGAGGATGAATCCGCGTCTTCTTCTTTCGTTGATTTCAATGCAAAACCTGAAGACTTAGAAGAGGATGCTTTCCAGAAGAATAGTTAGTAGGAAATGTCATTTCATAAGTTTGAAGTGCACCAACTAATTCTTCTACACGGATTTCGTCCGGGTGTTTAACTGTTTCAATGGCCGTAACCTTGGAACGAAATCTTTCAGGAAGAGTCCTTAAAATCTTTCTTACAACTTTAGATTCTGGAATTTTCTCTCCCAAGTTAGCACATGTATTCACGATGTCTTGCAATCGTGTATAATAATCTGTGAACGATTCATTTTCTGCCATGAAAATAGAGTCAAATTTGCTCGTAAGCATTTGCAGCTTTTGAATCTTCACAAGGTTCGTTCCCTCATGTGTAACTTGTAGAACATCCCAGATTTCTTTCGCAGTCTCACATGCCGAGACGCGAGAGAATTCAGTTTGTGACAAAGCATTAAATAAAGCGTTAACACCTTTGCCATTGTAAGAAGATGAGTCAATCTCTTCCTTGGTCCATTTCGACCTAGGTTTGATGGTGCGAACATCAGCAATAATTTCAGTTGGATTAGACCATCCTAATTCGATTGATTGCCACACCCGTTCGTCGATGGAAATTAAAAATGCTTTCATCCGTACTTTCCAGTAGGCATAATTTGTTCCATCGAAGAATGGGGGTCTGTTGATGTTTCCACCTTCAACCATTGTTTACAACCCTATTCCCTCTCTGATACCACTTGTTGGGTTATGTCTAATATGGATCTAAATAGGGGAAAAAACACCTAGAGGGGGGTGAATAGGTGTAAACAGTAAACACTCAAAAATCGTTGCGTAAAAATAATCCAATGCGGAAAATAAATAACACGCAAGATTTTACGTGGAAAAACTCCAAAACCAGGAGTAAAAAACCACGGGACCGATAACACGGTGAAATCCACTAGAATTAAACACGTACAAGGTGATGTAACGCACTCACAGACGACTCGACCTTTTTCCATATGCTCCTAGTAGATCTTCTCCGCTTGCTCCTCAACGCTCCTCGAATCCTCGATTTGCGTCCAACGCCGAATCCACGGCGTCCAACGTCGAATCCATGACGTCTGGCCGAATCCACGGCCTTCACCCAGTAGTACGTCTCGAATCCACGAACGCACCTCGCTCCGAATCCACGAGAGCGGTAGCACCTTGAATCCACAAGGCCACGCGAGTCCACGCGCCGATTTTGGAGAAAATCGTTGTTTTTGGGTGGTGATGATCCGCCAAATACTTAGATTAAAGATAGATCGGAAATACCATCTAAGTATTCATTAATTTGATTCTACTCAAAATCTGAGTTTGAAATTCTAGAATCAAATTAATCAATATAGATGAAGAAACATAGAATTAAATCTATTTATTTCCTTTCTTCTCTATATGTGGATTTATATGTTTTTCTCCGTTGATTTTTCGTTCATTACGGAAAACAAAAACTTATATTTTCTCTTTTTCGGCCTACCCTAAAAAATGAATCGTAGGGTTTATTTATAGGTTAGAAACCATTGGAAGAGGATAAGAATAAAAAACTAACCTTATCTGGAATTTTTCAGGTCGACGGTCCGGATTGGAATAATGCGATCCGGACTGTCGTCGTTAAAAAGAATTTTTCCAAAAAAACTCATGTTCAGGGTCCGGACTGAAGATCCACGGTCCGGACTGTTCATGCAGTTTCTGCAAAATCCACGTTTGGGGTCCGGACTGAACAAATGTGTTCCGGACTGGATTTACGCATGAACTACCCTATGTTCGGGGTTCGGACTGTAGTGCCCTGATCCGGATCCTGAATATATAACATGTGTGATGACCTGGATCTCGGTAGAGCTGTGGTGGAGTTATTGGTGGCTTCTGGGAGCCTGTTTTGTGTGTTGGAGGTGTTTGTGCACAATTTGGACACGAGTGTTGGACTTCGGGCTTAAATGGATCACGTGGGTGATCAGTGGACTCCGTCGGATCTTCGGAAGTGGTTTCGCGTGAAATGAATATTAAAATTGGGCTCAGCGCGAAGTTTGGACAAAAGAACGTCTTTCCGGGTTCCTTCGGCAATTTTTAGAGTTGGAATTTGGCAAAACGGACGTCAAATTCGGATTCAGCGCGCGAAAACGGTTAAAATGGACTACCTACTTGACATTTTGCGCAACCGGTTACTGTTCATGCCGGAACAGTGATTCCGGCCACCGGCGGTGAGCGGCGGCGGCGGATGGGCTCGGGCAGGCAGCGGAGCGGCCGCGGGCAGCGCTCGGGCGCGGGCAGCGCGCGGGCAGGTGCGCGGGTGCGCGGGCAGGTGCGCGGTCCACGGGCCGGCGTGCGCCGGAGACGGGACACGTGGCATCACGTGGTTGGGTCGGTTCAGTGGACGCGGTTCACGGAGTGGTGCGGGCAGTGCATGGACCAGGGTGGCCACGTGGCGGCCCGGGATTGGATGGTCTTTGTGCACGCGGTGCACGCTGAGCTGCGGGTCTGCGGCCGTACGCACGTGGGCGCGGGCGCGGCGGGCGCGCTGACCGCCGTGTCGGGCGGGGCGGTGCCGCAGCACGTGGGCGGCGCCGCAGCACGTGGGCGGCGCCGCAGCACGTGGGCGGCGCCGCAGCACGTGGGCGGCGCCCGCGACTGGCGCCGGGCTTTGGGGTGGCCACATGGCACAGCGGGAGTGGTCCCTCCCGCTGTTGCCTGTTTTGTGGGCCACGTGGATGCCCAGGAAGAATCCGGGCGTGAACAGTGTTGGGCCGGGCCCAACACTGTAGCAGCCCGGAAACTTCCGGGCGCCCGAATGTGAGGACAGGTTGGGTATTTCTTGAATTGTTGAGCTGTGCCTATATAAGGCCGATTTCAAGGCTGGTTTCGGGCTGCTTCTGGGCTTTTTCTCTCTGAGAGTTTTATACCAAAGTTCTTCCTCTTGGGCTGCTGCATCTCGTGGAGAAGCTTGAAAATTTTTGGTGGCACGCACTTCGAGGTTTCCGATTTTACGGCGCGGCGCTACGCTTGTTCATTTGTGATCCCCTTCGTCGCATTTCAGTGCGCGGACTCTCCCGAGCTACCCAGGCATTATTTTTCAGCGATTCTTGCACCATCGTCTTCACGACAGGTAAGGCTACGCTTTCCGTGTTTACTAGTTCTTCCGATTCCGAGCTTTTCATGGGTTTTTCGGATCATCTTGTGACCTCATTTTCCGGGGTGGAGTTTTGGACAGCGGTGCGGTATTTTGGCCATAACTTCGCGCACAGACATCGAATTGGGGTGATTCCGTAGGCGATTTGCATCTACACATCACGAGGAATATCCCCAAATTTTTTTGGAATTTTCTGAATTTTGCCCGAAGGTGAAAAATCCCTGTTTACAGAAAGTTTTGCTACAGTTTTTGTGATTGGTGTATTTCGGGGTGGTTCCCTTATCGGATTTGTTTCTCAGCGTAGGGAACTCGGTTTTGAGCGTGCAGGTACTCGTTTCGACGGGCTCGTCGCGAGGATCGCGACGGTATTTTTCTGGGAATTTTCTGTGCAGAGCTCGCAGGTGAAAATAGCACAACTTTGGACCGTTAACATAGGGATAGCGTGTTCTGGAGTTTAATTGTATGTTTTGGGGTAATTGTTGTGCAGTGCTTGTGGCGGTGGGCTTGTTTGAGAGAGAGAGCACTTTTGGAACTTGGAATTAGCGATCGAGGTGGGTGGTTGTTGCTTTCCTCTATTTTGACATGCTCACTAGGAATATTAGAGTGATCCCCTTTATTTGGACATCTTGATTAATCATGACCGGGGTTGGGTTTATGCATTCCTGTGTGGGGATAGGGTTGCTATGATAACGTTTAACCTTGCATGTGGAATGGAATATTTATTCGGGACTATATGACTATCCTGTTAGTGGTACTACTTGAGGGTAGGTATCATGCATAGGTCGATACTGTTAATGATCAATGGCTTAAATGATTATTTCCTCGAGAACACTTGCATGCTTGTATGGACATCTAGATAGGCCATCTTTTGTCGCTACACTTTCTTGCTGGAACTTGACTTAGGAGAAACCCTGTTTGCTTCTATTCTCCTTATTCTTTAGTCAGGTGGTTATGGTTGCTCGGGTTGAGCAGGGGTTGAGTTAGTGTAGCCGGGGCCTGGATTGTGGATTATGGGTTTTGGCGGCAACCGCGGATATTGGGCGGTTGACCGGATGTCGGTTATAGGACGTCGGTGGTAGGACATGGTTTAGCGGGTATCGCGGCGACCGCGGATTTTGGGCGATCGACCGGATGTTCATTTATGCATCGGATTGGGGGATCTGTGTTTCTTTTAGTGGAGGGGTGTGTTCCACTGGGGGCTTTACAGTTGTGATCTAGTCCTGCTTTTGATGTTGATTATACCGGCGCGGTTATTGCCCGGTGGTGCTTTCCTCGAGTCGGTCGCTCCCCTCGAGTTCCCCTTCGGAGGCCGGGGCCAGGCAGTTATGGATAGTTTTGCTATCACATCGGCGCGGCTTACTTGCCCGATGATGAGGACGGTACAGATTGGGTCCAGCAGGAATGGTTGGTTACTGTTGCATACGGTTATTCCAGTCTAGGACTGTATCTTAGAGGCATAGTAGCAGTAGTTTCCTTTCTTCAGCAGTCATCATTGCTTATCATACTCCTTTCCCTTTTTGCCTTTGGTAGACCTAGTGGGTGTGTCAGAGTTTGAGGTTTTACCCACTAGGGGAGGCTACTGGTTTACTAGTAGTTCTCACCCCCATTCTTCTTTTTCTTTCCTTCTCCTTTGTTTTGCAGAGCCTTCTGCGGGTGCTGTTGGACATACAGCGGCGGGTCGAGGAGAGAGGACGGCGGAGTAGCTAGACAGTGGACCCGACAGTGAGTTAGCTAGACTTGCACCTCTTATATATCCTATCTCAGACGGTTGTACTTTTGGGGTCTGGCTTTAGCCAGCTGGTTGTATTTTGTGGTGAGCTGGGAGAGAGACTTGTACTTTATTCTATTGATACTTGTATTTTTACTTCCAGTTCAGTCTGAGATGTAGTATTTTCTGTTCAGCTCTGTTTTATTGCTCTATTTTGGTATCTGATTTATCTGAGCAGGTTACCGACGCTTCGTGTATGCGAAAAATTCCGTGTGCACGGCGGATCTGTAGACGAGCCCGAGTTCTGGTTTACACTCGGGGCGTGACAACATGTCCAGTTTTTGATTTTTATGCGATTAAAAATCCATCCAAGTGTTTCTACACTATAAGAAGTATTCAGATCACTAAAATTATTTAGTTAAACGTACCTGATCCTTTTGAATTCTTCTTTCTGGAGATTGAGGTATATGATCCAAGCTCCTTCATCTTCAATCTTCAAGACTTAGCCATTTTCACGAAATACGCCAACACAAATTCCTTAACAGTTAGGATGATAGTGAGCCCCTAATGTGCGGTTAGGATGATAGTGACATAGGGTTTAGTGGGTGGTTGGAAAAATAATATGATCTAAGGGGCAGAAATGATCAAAGAGGTAGAACTAACGATAGAGAACTTAACCAAATATTTAGTGTTATCAATAGCATAATAGGCAAACTATATGATCTAAGGGGCAGAAATGATCAAAGAGGTAGAACTAACGATAGAAACTTAACCAAATACTAAGTGCTATCATTGCATAATAGGCGAACTATATATATATATATATATATATATATATATATATATATATATATATATATATATATATATATATATATATATATATTATTTAGACCAAAATTTTTTGCTACAGGAGGAAACGACACGTGGCGTAACCCATCAGTCGAAAGACATCAGCCGAAGGGAAAATGAGTCAAACCAAGAAGGGTCTGCGCTGGGTAGGAATGCAGTACATGACGCGTGCCATCGGCCGAGAGCATCAGCTGATGGAGGAAGAAGGGATCCATGCCTTAATTCTGGACCGTAAACAGTCGGCTATCGGTTGAGGGTACTAACCGACAGGAGAAGCAGCCGACGTAAGAATCTGTCGATGAAAGGAGTCACGAATCACTTAAAGACTGACTTGGGCTGACAGTGTTTACTAAATCTCTTCAGTTAACCAACGGAAAAGGCAGGAATCAGAGTCAGAGTACGAGGATTCAAACCAAAGAAGGGAAGACTTCAAAAAGAAAGAATGCGAGATTCAGACGCGAATCTAGCAACAGACCCGGAAGCGGCAGGTGGCGCCCAGCAAAGGGAGACATCGAGGATCACGCTTCATTACAACAAGTAAGGGGTTAACCAAGAAAGGCAAGCAATGCCTAGCGCCGGAAGGCGTCGAGAATTACGCCCTGGCGCAAAAAATCAGGTGATGAACCTAGACGGAAAACGACCTCTATCCGTTCGACTCAAAAGGAGGCCGTTGAGGACTTCACGTCAATTCTCCCCAAATTACGCCAATCATTCGAAATTCAAAATCGACGCCAAATAAGGTGGTTTGGGGAGTGTATTAATACTCGAGCCATCGAAGAGATCGGGGTCCGGCAATCCTCGTAAGCCCGGTACCACCCCAGCTCTTCATTTATCTAGGAGTAGGAGTAACTTAACTTTCTGGCTTCTTTTTATCAATATAAAGTGTAAACCGACCATTTGGTCGTGTCTTTATCTGCCCCTCATGTATGCTTTAAAGTTATCATCGACTCATCAGTCGTACATTTATACATAAGTGTTTCGACTCATCTAAGTCGAAACTTGCGATCCCACTCTAGCTCCGCGATCATGCTTTCGGCAGTCACTGGTCGCTTGTGGTTGCGGGGAGTTACCAGAGGAGAACTCGGCCTAGCGGATCCCTCCTCGGCCCGATCGCTTGATTGTTGGCACGCGACGTACTTTGACACCTTCTGGAGGGTCACCCAGCAAGGGCCGATCGCGCGCAAGCTACATTTTGACCCGAACAACCTTCTTGGCACGCATAGTGGGACCCTTAGGTATTTAATACCTAGTCCAACCGCAAGCATGCCATGGTTCTCGGAGCAAATATGAGGAATTGGCTCTACCGTAGCCGTCCTTAACAGAGATATATGGGTAATTGGCCCAAATGATGAGGGCTCTGAGAACAAGATCCGAGCCTGGGACGCCAATGCCCCAGCTACGGATGAGAGTCTCTATCGATTCGGCAATTTTTGGCCCAAGAAGAACTACGGGAAGCTGTGTCAATCCCATCGCAGCCACTACCGACACAATCGGTCCTGTCGGCGCCATCGACGATAGAAGCGCTGCAGATTACGCCCCGCATAATGACACTCATGTCACGGGGAGAGCGGCTACAAACACCTCCTGCCCTAGCTCACGATAGGCCGACGACTCTGAGCGTCGGCCGCCAGCAGGAAACCGACCGGAGGGTTCCTATGTCACCCCTTCCACTAGTGCACCAGCCCCGTGCTGGGGGCAGGGACACCCGAGGGCAGGTGCCGGAGGTGGGGCCCGCCGAAAAACAGGCAGGCTCTGATATACTGCCGCTTGCAAATGTAGAAAAGATGCCGTCAGTGACATCGACTCACCCGGTAAGAAATGCTGAGCCAAGTGCTCAGAAGAAAAATGTAAAATATACTTTTGACGACATACTAGGCCAGATACGCAGCCGGCCCACGGATCCCCATATTCCCCAAATACGAGTCCAGCGAACTCGTATTCGGCCAATTGGAGAACACCAATGTTCGACAAGTTCTCGGGAGAAGTAACCGAGAATGAGGTTGGGCATATTGAATGAGGATAAATCGATCCCGGTTTACAAGACCACGATCGGCCAAAAGGGCCGAAAGTGGTTTGGATGGCCGGAGCTGTTATGATAGAACGCTTCGGCGAAAAAGTGCCGAGAAACAGCGAAAGAAGTGATGGTTGAAAACTAAAGCCAGCAGAATGGTGGAGGTCGGCCTATGTTTGCTGACCACAAGAATAAATCGGAAACTAATGCTTTCCACCAGCAGGTGAACATGATCAGCCCCAAAGGGAAGGAGCTGACCAAGGAACCCGAGCCCACCGCGGAGGAGAAATCGACAAGGAATATTCTTCGGCTTTGCACTTGTTGCAAAGTCGAAATGACGGAGAAAGATTGGGATGATCTCCTCGTTTGCATACCCAAGGAGGTGGAGGATTGGTACGCCTTCATTTTCGGTGTTGAAGGCACGAATCGCCTTGATTATCGGTTGGGATCAGAGTCGGCCGGAGGGTCCAATTGACGATTGCCCGAAAATGAGGATAATAAAGAAGAACGAGGCCCTTCCATCCAGATTTTTCTGCCAGAGCCTCGCGGTCGAGAGAGGCCGAAGCCGACCCCAATCGACCAAGAAGGCCCACAGGTTTTACAGTAGCGACAAGACCCTCTCCGCGGCTACAAGGAGAGCCAGGGCCAGGGGCACCACGAAGACCTTTTTGCCGGCAGGCCAAGGGGGCACCAGCGCATGGGCACCCACAACGCCCAATCTGTGATAAGCATCACCAGGGAGTCAAGGAAAGGCTGACAACATAGCTTCCCCACCAAGGGATGTCAGGGGCATGAGAAGTCCCTAAGAGCCCCGATACTGAATTCCCTTGGCTCGCCAAGGAAAAAATGGAGACCCTGGGTGTTCGGTTAACTCGAGAACTCAGGGTAGAGCCGTGGCCCAAGCCATGGCAGAAAAGAGAGATCCTCAGGGAACACCTGAGGAGGATGGACCCGTCGGCAGACGTGCCGGTGGAACAATGGTTCACGTCAATCGGATCGGACCGATGGCAAGGGCCGGTCATGACGATGATGCAGAAGCGTTGATTGTAGAGGATGGAGGCCGACCCCCGCAGAAATGGCATCATGGCCCGTTGGTCGCGGCCGAGCCCGCGACAAGATTGGCCTACGCATCAGCGTTTCCCTACATTGATGCATTACAACCAAGAAGTGGGAATTTCCGCTGCATCACCTCAGAAGAAAGCACCAATGCTTCAATCGGTGGTCGTAAGACCGACGGATGGAGCCATCCAGCTGGAGCTAGAGGCTCGACTAGAGGCCCTAGAGGCTGCTATGAAGCGCAGCCATAAGGTGCCAGAGGAACAAATAGAGCCCGAGGAACCTGACCAGCGGGGCCACGTCAAGGCCTCGGAAAGGCAGGCCGGCACAAGAAGCCGACAGTACCGGTCATGACAATAAGGCCAAGAGAGAAAAATCGGGGAGACGCCGATCAAGAACGGCGAGGTGAAAGATCCCCTAATCAAAGCCTGATTTCGCAGATAAAGTCCCAAAGCCAGGAGAGACCATCGCGAATTAGCCGAGTAGTCAACGACTCGAGAAATCTAAGAGGACCGGAGGCCGATCGACGCAAAAAATATCTGAAATATTATCGCATATCGGTCCAGAAGGACGTGTGTAGTGCACCGACTCCACGAAATAGCAAAGTGCAGTGAAATCGCTCCTAACATGCTTAAAATATATTTACGGGTGAATTCAGAGTGTTTCGGTTCGAAGCGAAGGCCTTCGGATCGAAAAGTGACTTGACGGTGCGCAAATTTGAAGCTTTAGGCTGCATTGCGTACCGGAACGCAATATTGGGTACCAGAACCACTTAATAAAAACCCAAACAATAAGCTCTCGGTTTGGAAATTGGTCAAAAATATTCTAAGTCCCTTGGTACCGGTACCAAACGTTGTGTACCGGTACCCCATGCAAAATAGGAAATTCCAGCCCTCGGGTTGGAGATTTCGTAGGTTTAGTACCGAAACACGAAGCTCGGTACAGGAACTAAAGGCCGTGTATCGGTACTCAAACTCGAGTTGTGAGGACCCGAATTTCCGCAAGAGAATTACTGTTGGACCAACAGAGCTTCTACAGTGTGTTTAGCAACTTTCGGAGGCTTTTGCTGTGTGTTGGAGGTGTTTTCGCACGAATCGGACCTCAGGATTGGACCCCGCGCGAAATTTGGATTAAGAATACCTGTCCGGATGCGAGCTTGTACAGTAGCGGGTAGGGCCGGATTCGGGCGCCCGAATCCGGATTTCCTTGTGCTGGGCTGGGCTTATAAATACCCCCCTCTCATCTTTCTTTTCGTTTTTTTTTGGGGTTTTTGAACCTCTTCTCCAAGAGAGCCCTATAGGAAGGTTGTTCCCCTTTATGTTTTTGATCTTGTGGTGGATTCCCTGGATTTTTGGAGGCTCGGCAGCGGCGATCTTGGTTTTACAGTGGGCCTCGACGTTTCCCTTTTTCGACGCGTTTCCGTTGCAGTTCAGTCGGAAATTTCCTGTGCGCAAACCAGGAGGAATTTTTGGGCGATTTCTACGAGATTGTGTTCCTAAGAGGTAAGGCTTCGATTTTCATGTTGTTTACTTTTCCTCATTTTGGGTTTTTGGCACGGTTCCCGAGGTATCTTTTAACCCCTTGTACCGCTGTGAGGACTTGGATAGCGAAAGAGTATTGTTGTAATTTCTCGGTCTACGGGCATCTGAATGAGACGTATGAGGACTCGATCGACATCTACGCTTTGTGAGGAACGTACCCGTATTTTTATTGGAATTTTTGGAGGAATCATTGAAGGTGATAATTAAGCTTCTTTGGGGCTGAGTTTCTGTAGGCTTGTGTTCGGGAAGGTTTTGACATACGGCGATGTTCTAATTATTTCTTGACCTACAAGTGTCGGATTTGGACATGCAAGTACTCATTTCGATCGGCTCGCCGCGAGGATCGCAATGGTTATTTTTCTGAAATTTTTTGAGGTCTTGTCACAGGTGAAATTTAGCCTTTTTCTGGCTGGTTTTGTGGACAGTGGTAAATTGAAGATTTGAGAATTAATTGTGCCTCGTGTGGGTTATTTGTAGTAGTTTTGCGGTGTACCGAGGTTTCCCTGGAGTGTGGGCGCATTTGGATCCGTGCTTCGTGATCGAGGTGGGTGGTTGTTGCATACCTTAATTTTCGACTTGCTCACTATGTGTATTAGAGAGAACCTCCATATTGGACATATTGAATGATCACCTAATGGACATGCATGCTTAAATTAAAATAATTGTGAGCCTATCATATGGAAAATACTATTGTGGAAATCTGATAGTGGTTGGGACTTATACATATTTGTATGGATATAATATTGGCACTTAACCTTGCATGTGGAATTTACTTTCATGTTGGGATATTATGAAATGTCTTGTGGGAGGGTACCACTTGAGGATCTTTTGGACATGCATAGGTGGATGATTTATGTGAGGGTAATTAGTGGATTATAGACATGTGTGGTTGGATAATGATTTTAGCATGATGGTTATATCCATGCGGAGCAATTAATTGATACACATGTGGAACCACTATTTGTCACACTTTCTTTTATCTTTCATGAGGACATATGCATGCTTGTATGGTCATCTAGATAGGCCACTATTTGTTGTTACACTATCATATTGGAACTTGACTTAGGAGAAACCATGCTTGCTTCTTTCTCCTTATTCTTTAGTCAGGTGGTTCTTGTTGCTCGGGTTTGAGCAGGGGTACGGGATAGTGTAGCCGGGACCTTAGGGTCGGGGATAGGTGGTATTTGATTATGGGTTGTGGGGTATTGCGGCTACCGCGGATAGTAGGCGGTTGACCGGATACAGATTATTTTACCCGATTTTGGATTGGGGGTTATTGCGGCTACCGCGGATAGTAGGCGGTTGACCGGATGTCGGATGTGGGACATGATTGTGATTGTGGGTTATTTCGATGACCGTAGATATTGGGCGGTTGACCGGGTGTCGGTTGTTGGGCTTGATTGTTGACAATAGGTATCGCAGCGACCGCGAATATTGGGCGGTTGACCGGATGGTTACTTATGCATCAGATTGGGGATCGGGGTTCTTTAGTGGAGGGTTTTGTTCCACTTGAGTATAGTTGTGATCCAGTCTTGCTTTTATGATACTTGTGACAGTGATTTAGTTTTATTATCACATCGGCGCGGTTTTATATGCCTGGTGATGCTTTCCTCATGTGGGTCGCTCCCCTCGAGTTCCCCTTCGGAGCGTGGGGGTCAGACAGTGATGGAGTTTTGCTATCACATCGGCGCGGCTTTACTTGCCCGATGATGAGGGCGGCAGCAAGAGTTTTGCTATCACATCGGCGCAACTTTATTTGCCCGATGATGAGGGCGGCAGCAGGCAGTACCAGTTTTTACTTGTCGATAGATTGGGTTACCGAGACAGTTTGGTTACTGATGCATTTAGAGGCATAGTAGTGGTAGTTTCCTTTTTCAGCAGTTTTGTTGTTTACCACTCTTCTTCTCCTTTTTGCCTCTGGTAGACCTAGTGCGTGCGTCGGAGTTTGAGGCTTTACCCACTAGGGGAGGCTACTGGTTTATTTATAGTTCTCACCCCCATTCTTCTTTCCTCTTTGTCTTATCCTTTGTTTTGTAGTGTCTTCTGCGGGTGTTGCTGGATTTTCATCGGCGGGTCGAGGAGAGAGGATGGCTGAGTAGATAGATCTCGAGGCAGTATGAGCGAGTTAGCTGGACTGTTGGTGTACCCTTTTTCCTCAGACGGTTGTACTTTACTTTTGGGTATGGCTTTAGCTAGCTGTTTGTATCTTTTTTGGTGAGCTGGAAGAGACAGATGTATTATTTTTACAAATGTACTGTATTTTATTTCCAGCTTCAGTCTGAGATGTATTAGTTTTTAGTTCAGCTCTGTTTTATGCTCTTTTTATTATCTCTTATATCTGAGCAGGTTACGAGCGCTTCGTGTACGCGGAAATTCCGTGTGCACGGCGGATCTGTAGACGGGCCCGGGTTCTGGTTTACACCCGAGGCATGACAGATTAGGTGGTATCAGAGCTTAGGGATAGGTCAGTTGGGACTTAGGAAACCCTAGACTTTTAGCGGACCCTAGGATGTTAGGGCGTGAGAGACGCGACATTTTGCGAAAGTCGGTGATTTATTTATTTGACTCTTCCTGTGAGTGAAGAGGGATCGACATATCCTATTTCTGTGGGACAGTTATGTTGGCTGCAGACAACATAAAGTTACAGAAATTGGGGGATATCTTTGACTTTCGCTAGATTGGATCGTGTGTTTGGGGTGTGCTGATTTGCGGTTTTGTCGTGGCGAGCGGTGTCTCCCCGACGCTGGGCCCTGACCCGGGTGCACCTTGGTGCAGCAGTTGGGTCTGAGCTGGTTGTTTCGGGCGGATACTCAGATTGGAGTCTGAGAGCTCCGGACCCGAAGGGTAGGAGTGTTTGAGGCAGATCAGCGGCGATATGGGTAGAAGCGCAGTTGCAGAGTTGTCGGAGCAGCGCAGTGGCACAGTTGTCGGAGCAGTGACACAGTTATCGGAGCAGCGTAGTGGCACGATTGTCGGAGCAGTGAGGTGACATAGTTGTCGGAACAGCGCAGTGGCACGGTTGTCGGAGCAGTGAGGTGACACAGTTGTCGGAGTTTCGAATAGCCCCCTCCGTGCCGACATTTAGTGCTGGGGCACCGAGGCAGGTGGACAGTTGACAGCGGGTAAGCTGTAGGATTGCATCGATCGAGTGAGCCAGCTTTGGCGGATGAGTCACCCTGATTTGTGGATTTGAGTAGGGAACCTTTGGAGGCAGGGTCGTGTTTAGTAGGGATGGAGAGAGTACTTGAGAGCCTCTTTGTGTCAAGAGTTAACGCAGTTGCTGAACTGCGCGCTCCATGTGTAGAGGGACGAGGCGCATAGGATATGAGTGTCTGAGAGTGGATTGCGCCAGGATACCTTTTAGCTTGTTGGGTCCCTCCATTACAGATTTAGGACGCCTCATTGGAGTAGGCGCCGGGTACGGAGCGTGGCATTGTAGTTCCTTTGGATTGAGATCTGCCGCCTGAGGCGAGTTCTGATTGAGGCGCTTAGCGCCGGGTGATGGAGGACAGATCAGTCGGAGGAGGCATTCCCGATTTCTTTCCCAGGGTAGTAGATTTCTGAGACGCCAGAGGTCGAGTGGACCCCGACGGCAGCATCAGCATCAATACCGGCATCAGCGGTGGCATGGATGTGTTATCTGCGGAGGGTCACTTTTGTCGCCCTAGTGTGAGCAGAGGCAGAGGTCGTGCTCCTTTGTGGTTAGTCTTGACTTTTGCTGGCAGACTAAGCGAAGACCACCTGCATCGAGCGTATGAGTTTGTGCCGCCCGGTTGGAGGGCACCACGGCAGTGGGTCTAGATGTTGCAGGTATGTTTTCTTTTTAGCAGTCTGTGTTAGAGCACACAGGTTACAGCCGACGGTTTGGTGGCAGGTTTTAGTTGCCCCGGGCATTAGGGTTTGTATCTTATTTTTTTTTATAGGAGTATTCCCTTCTTTGTAAATGGTGCTTTTGCTTCATTGCATGGGTTAGGGGTAGGACGGTCACCACGTGCACGGGAGGTTCAGATTCCCGATCACTCTATGCATGTGGAGGGATGTTGTTGGTCCTGTCGGTGCAGTTGGAGTCCTGGATTGTGCCGGTAGACCTGATGGTCTTGACTCAGCTGCGGGACTTGGATTGTGGTACTTAGGATGGTTTGGCTGGCTCAGTTTTTCTTCTTTCGCGGCGGTTGATTGTGCCGCGAGGACAGTTTTCTTGGGAGCCAGGCCAGGAGGGGTTGTTGTACCACGGGATGCCTGAGGGCTTTCTTCGCCTCTATGGTTTGGACTTCACGGGCGAGGCAGATGATTCGCAGTGGATGCGTAGCCTTTTTGGCTTGTGTGGTTGAGGGACCTACGGCGGCGCCGAGACTCGGGGATACCCCCTTTGGTTACGAGTTCCCGGATGTTTCCCTATCGGAGTTGTCTAGCATGCCACTAGTTTGGGAGTTGAGGACACAACTCCAGGATTCGTTGGATGGGGAATTTTTGTCAGACCAAGTGTGTCGCCTTTAGGGGCGCTGGTGCTATTCGAGATGTGGAAGGATGGTTCACTTCGGCTCTCGGTGTGGATTACCGAGAATTGGATGAAGTGACCATCCAGAACAAGTACCCTTTTGTCGAGCATGGAGGATTTGATTTACTAGCTACAAGGGTACTAGGTCTTCTCGAAGATTGATTTGCATTCTGGTTTTCTCGACCGAATATGGCTGCGTGTTGATACAGGAGAGTTGGGGAATTGCTTTTACATCCCGACGGTTTAGGATTAGAGATCAAAGTCTGCGCGATCAGTTGAGGGACTTTTATTGGATACCTCGGGAGTACAGAGGTACTCGGATCGAGCTTTTGTGCCGATGGACATGTGGTTGGATTACCGGGGGCCCTGGGAGGAGCGGATGCTTGTGCCGATGCAGACTACTTGGTAGCTCGAGCGGTTAGCCCAGCTGTACTTGGATGAGGTGGTGCGGGTTCCTGGAGTGCCCGCCTCTATTTTGTATCAGATAGAGACCCGAGGATTGCTTCGCGTCTCTGGAGGAGGTATTAGACAGCCTTGGGAGCTTGAGTCGTGGATGATAGGATATCTACCACCCCCCCCCCCCTACTTGGTTGAGGTTCCGGGTTGAGGAATGACTTTAGTTTCGAGGACGAAACTTTCTTTTAGTGGGGAAGGATATGAGGACCCGAATTTCCGCAAGAGAATTACTGTTGGACCAACAGAGCTTCTACAGTGTGTTTAGCAGCTTTCGGAGGCCTTTGCTGTGTGTTGGAGGTGTTTGCGCACGAATCGGACCTCAGGATTGGACCCAGCGCGAAATTTGGATTAAGAATACCTGTCCGGATGCCTTCGATAAATTTTAGAAGCGGAATTTGGCAAAACAGACTTCAAATTTGGACTCAGCGCGCGAAAACTGTTGGGTTATGTATAATATGGATCTACAAGGATCTAAATAGGTACTATCAAACACCTAGAGGTGGGTGAATAGGTGTAATATTTTAAAAACAAATCTCAGTACAAAAATAAAAACCAATGCGGAAATAAAAAACAGCACACCGAGATTTACGTGGAAACTCCAATCCAGGAGAAAAACCACGGGACCAACACGCAATAACAATCCACTAAGAAAAGAAGAATAACAAGGTGATTACCGACTCCACGGACTCAAACCCCTCCTTCAACTTCTTCGGATCTTGCGCTCACCGACTGCACGTCCACTGCACACGTTCGAATCCACGAACGCCACTCGAATCCACGAGCACACGTTTCGAATCCACGAAACGCCTTCAACACACCGAATCCACGGTGCTACGTCGAATCCACGACGCAAACTCAGCCGATAAAGAATATAGGCTTCGATGGTGATCCTTTGCTTAGATTATCATTGAAGAACCGTAGAAAGAATTTCTAAGCAAAGTTTAGATCAATTCGACAAAAGATAGATCTTGGAAGAACCGTCGAATTGACCTAAAAGAGGCTAAAAAGAAGAACGGTAAAAACCTAGCCTCTAGGGTTGCTCACGAGTGTTTTCTTATTTTTTCGGTACCTCTTGAGAAACCCTAAGTGTCTATTTATAGGTTAGAAACCTTTGGAAAGAGATAAGCATCAAAAACTAACCTTTTCTGAAATTTTACAGGACGACGATCCGGATCGGATTTACTGCGATCCGGATTGTCGTAACGAGACAGACAATTTCAGAAAAACAAAGGTTCGGGATCCGGATTGAAATGCCCGATCCGGATCGTTCATATATTTCAGCAAAAACCAATGTTCGGGATCCGGATCAGAATTGGCTTGGATCCGGATTGGATTTGCATATGAACCAACACCCTTCGGGATCCGGATTGGATTGTCTGATCCGGATCCTGAACATGTCCCATGTCCAGTTTTTGATTTTTATGCAATTAAAAATTCATCCAAGTGTTTCTACACTATAAGAAGTATTCGGATCACCAAAATTATTTAGTTAAACGTACCTGATCAATCCGAATCTATTTTTCTTAAGATTGATGCAATTGATCCACAATTCTTCACCTTCAATCTTCAAGACTCAAAATACTAAGTGTCAACTTGAGCTCTTGTTGAATCTTCTCTAAGTCTTCGATTGCTGATTGACAATTTGATCACTTCAAGACTCCGACTCAACTCACTGACTTGACTCACGAAATATGCCAACACCAAAATGCCGTAACAATCTCCCCCTTTGGCAATTTCGTGACAAAACCCAAAAATACATAAAAACGCTCAAGTCACTCATCTTAAACCAAAAAATCGAAATTCAATGTTATCACCAAAACATTGATTTTCTTTGCGTGAAAGATCCAATAAATACAAAATTACATTTGAACCAAACAGTCCTAGAACATACTCTATGACTTAGGACTTGGAGTCTTAAAGTGATGTAATTCCTGCAAAACAAAACTCCAAACAAAATCAAACGTTAGTCGTTAGAAATTAAAATCCTACATTTGATTCGTCCTTTTGGTTCTTTTGTTTTTCGGCTCTTTTAATCTTTTCTTTATCTCCCCCTATCTTGAGCATCACTAAACATGTTCTCCATGTTCTCCATGTTCTCCCCCTGTCTTGAGCATCTATGTTCTCCCCCTTTGTGATACGATCATTATTTTCTGTTCTCCCCCTTTTTGTCACAAATTGTCAAACAGTGAACATACTAGACAAAAGGAAATCACTAACAGCATTAGTTCATAGAGAAAGAGAGATAAAAGCTCAGTTCCGGTATATAACAAAAATGCAGATTGCGTACCGGTACCAGAAAGCAAAAATCAAATAATTTCTTGAAACAAATCCAGATTTTGGAATCTTTTCAAATACCGATTTGTATTCCATCAAGAAATCAATTTAAGTGCTTTAAACAATGAATTCACACAGATGCCATTCAATCCAATTAATTTCACAAAATTAAAAAGATTTACTCCTAAATCATGAAAAATAAAGATAAAACATTATAAACAGTTTTTCATGTTATATTCATCAAACACAAGTCATCAAAAATAATCTTGAGATCCAAACTCTATCAAGATGTAACGGATTTACAAAGATGACTTACGGAGATTTCCAAATGACATCAATCTTGAATTCTACCCTTTCAAATTGAGATAAGCACTAAAATACCTAAGGGTGGCTCTTTGAGCATCTTTTTAACTATCCCACCTTATACCAACCAGGAGATTGTTTAAAATAAGAACTTTGAATTTAAATCTCCGAATGCTTCAACTAAAGATTTTCTCATAAAATATTTTCCAAGCATCCAAAAACATGTGGTAGCTCTTTCCAACATGTGGTGGTAGTTTTCACACTCCTTTCGGATGTAACTCTTTCCACATCTTTTGCAACTCATTTATTTACCCTTGTAAGAATGCAATCTCTTACGTGAAAGAATTAAATCCCAAATTTTAGTCTATCTGTTGTCTCACGTTTATCACAATGAATTCACACAACCGAGATAGATTAAGCATCTAAAGATCACACATGATTTCTAAAATTTGATGCTTATAACTATCAAAAACTCCTATAATGAAGTATCTTCAAGATTATGATTATGGAGTAAAGTTGATAATCCATATAAAATTAAATTGGAGTGAATGAAAGTAAACCCTTTTTTTTCATATTCAATGCACTCGTTCGTTAAAACCCTTTTGTTTGAAAACAAAACATAAAAACGAAAAGCATTGAGATCATGTAATGCAAAGATCAAGAAAAATATGAAGGGAAAACCAATCAAAGCATTACATACAGTCATAAGCTATTTAGAACTTAAGACAAGGAAAGATATCACCTTTCCGAATCCAAAATCGCGGATCTTGGGTTGTCTTGATTCGTTGTGGCCGGGGGTTGTAGCTTTGACCGTTGGTCCTCCTTAGGTCTTTGCTTCGCAATGATCCACTTGTATGATTGATGTTGTGGCTCGGACCTTTGGTGGGTTGAGTGAACTCCTTTGACTTGATGTGTATTTTGATTCCGTTGAGTCCGCTCCGTAGATGAAGTTGCTGAAGGACTTTTCTTTCTCTTTTTCGGGCAATTCTTCACCAAATGTCCTTCAAGTCCACATAGGTGACAAGTTCTTTCTTTCAATTTTATTGTGGAACTTGAAGCCTTCACAGTTTGGTCCTTTTTAAATCCCAAACCAACCTTGCTTGTTTGACCTAATCCGGACATACAATCAAGTTTCTTGGATCCGGTTGAAAGCCTTTGTATGTCGGATTTGAGTTCATGAACTTGCTTGGTCAAAACTTGGTTTGTGACATGAATCTCCTCAAACTACTTTTCTAGAAAACCAATCTTGTCCATATATGATTTTGCGTTTGTCTCCGATTGGTTTAACTTTTCTTGGAGGATTTTATTGTTATCCAATAACCGTCCTTGTTCCTCCTCGAGATCATGAAGTTTGATCTTTAAAGCTTGATTCTCGTCTTGAACCTCAAGTCGTTGCTTCCTCAACTTCTTGATATGCTTGGCCATCTTCTTTGATTCCGCAAGAAGTTGTTGGTATGCCTCAACGAGTTCTTCTTCGTCCGACTCCCCCTCACTTGATGACTCTCCTCCGGATGTTGATGTTTCATGCAAAATCAAAGGAATAGAGTCAGTGACTAAAGATGATAAGCACAAATTAGAAGAGGGAATTTGAGAGGCATGAAAAGCAACAATTTTTTCTTTTTCCTCTTCACTTGAGGTCGATTCATCGAAACTAGAATCGTCCCAAGTTTTTGCTTGCAAAGCCTTCTTTTTGTATGATTTCTTAGAAGGACAATCCGTTGAAATATGGCCGTAGCCTTTGCATCGATAGCATTGGATTTTCCCTTCGAAATCATCTTTTTCTTTTTCTTTAGAAGGTTTTGCAACGCCTTTGAGTTTAGAGGATTTAGAACCCGATGATCCTTTAGATGGTTTCGTGGATGAAGATCCATCGGTTCGATTCTTCCAAAATTTCTGATGAAATTTTTTTGTGATCCGCGCCAATTGTTCTTCAAAATCGGCAAAAGAGATTTCATCGTCGGAACTCGATTCGCCATCTTCTTCCTTTGTTGATTTGAATGCAATACCTGTAAGCTTAGAAGAAGACTTGGAAGAAATTTGATTAGTAGGAAAAGTCATCTCATAAGTTTGTAAAGCACCTACTAATTCCTCTACACTCATCTCATCCGGATGACTAACGGTTTCAATGGCGGTAACCTTTGCCCTAAACCGTTCCGGAAGAGTCCGAAGAATCTTTCTTACAATTTTCGACTCCGGGATCTTTTCTCCTAAATTAGCACATGTATTAATTACATCTTGAAGTCTAGTGTAATAATCTGTAAACAATTCATGCTCTTCCATATGAATAGAGTCAAATTGACTTGTAAGCATCTGGAGCTTTTGAATTTTTACAAGATTAGTACCCTCATGTGTAATTTTGAGAATATCCCAAATTTCCTTCGCGGTTTCACACGCGGAAATTCGTGTAAACTCAGTCGAGGAAAGAGAATTATATAAAGCGTTCATACCTTTCCCATTGTAAGAAGATCTTTCGATTTCCTCTTTGGACCATCTAGAGCGAGGTTTTGGGGTAGTAGAATTTCCTACTTCCTCAACAGGATGCACCCAACCGTATTCAACGGTTTGCCAAACACGCTCATCAATAGAGATGAGAAAAGCTCTCATCCGCACTTTCCAATATGCATAATTGGTCCCATAAAAAAGAGGAGGTCTAAAAATATTACCACTTTCACCCGACATGATAGATAAACCTAAAACCCGCTCTGATACCAATTGTTGGTTTTTTAGGATCCACAAGGATCTAAATAGGTACTATCAAACACCTAGAGGGGGGTGAATAGGTGTAATATTTTAAAAACAAATCTCAGTGCAAAATAAAAACCAATGCGGAAAATAAAAAACAGCACACCGAGATTTACGTGGAAACTCCAATCCAGGAGAAAAACCACGGGACCAACACGCAATAACAATCCACTAAGAAAGAAGAATAACAAGGTGATTACCGACTCCACGGACTCAAACCCCTCCTTCAACTTCTTCGGATCTTGCGCTCACCGATTGCACGTCCACTGCACACGTTCGAATCCACGAACGCCACTCGAATCCACGAGCACACGTTTCGAATCCACGAAACGCCTTCAACACACCGAATCCACGGTGCCACGTCGAATCCACGACGCAAACTCAGCCGATAAGAATATTGGCTTCGATGGTGATCCTTTGCTTAGATTATCATTGAAGAACCGTAGAAAGAATCTCTAAGCAAAGTTTAGATCAATTCGACAAAAGATAGATCTTGGAAGAACCGTCGAATTGACCTAAAAGAGGCTAAAAGAAGAACGATAAAAACCTAGCCTCTAGGGTTGCTCTCGAGTGTTTTCTTATTTTTTCGGTACCTCTTGAGAAACCCTAAGTGTCTATTTATAGGTTAGAAACCTTTGGAAAGAGATAAGAATCAAAAACTAACCTTATCTGAAATTTTACAGGACGACGATCCGGATCGGATTTACTGCGATCCGGATTGTCGTAACGAGACAGACAATTTCAGAAAAACAAAGGTTCGGGATCCGGATTGAAATGCCCGATCCGGATCGTTCATATATTTCAGCAAAACCAATGTTCGGGATCCGGATCAGAATTGGCTTGGATCCGGATTGGATTTGCAATGAACAACACCCTTCGGGATCCGGATTGGATTGTCTGATCCGGATCCTGAACATGTCCCATGTCCAGTTTTTGATTTTTATGTAATTAAAAATTCATCCAAGTGTTTCTACTCTATAAGAAGTATTCGGATCACCAAAATTATTTAGTTAAACGTACCTGATCAATCCGAATCCATTTTCTTGAGATTGATGTAATTGATCCACAATTCTTCACCTTCAATCTTCAAGACTCAAAACACTAAGTGTCAACTTGAGCTCTTGTTGAATCTTCTCTAAGTCTTCGATTGCTGATTGACAATTTGATCACTTCAAGACTCCGACTCAACTCACTGACTTGACTCACGAAATATGCCAACACCAAAATACCGTAACAAAAACGATAAAAATGGGCTATTTACTTGTATTTTTCGGAGTCCGGATTCGCAAACACGGATTTCGAGGCAAAAGTTATTGTTCGTACGGCCGGGGCAGCGCCGGCGGCGGCAGGCAGGCGGCAGAGCACGGCGGCGCGGGCGCGGGCAGGCGCGGGCGCGACAGCGGGGTAGGCGCGGGACAGGTGCGTGCGCGGGCAGGCGCGGTGTTCAGAGTTGGGTGTGCCACGTGGCGGCTTCCCATTGGGCGCGCTGGAGACACGTGGCGGCTTCGAATTCGGCGGGTGCATCAGGTTCATGCATCGGGCACAGCGAGTGTAGGCGCTGACACATGGCGCTCAGGGATTGGCCGGTCAACGCACGTGCGACAGGGGCGCCGAGCACGGCGCACGATGGACCGACCGGGCCACGTGTCGCCCGCTAATTGGCGGGCGCAATGACCTGGCGGATCCGGCGTCAACCGCGGCCCACGGTTCCCGCCGTGGATCGCATCGCCACGCGGCGCGCCGCGATTGGCCGGCGCGCGTGCATCGGGCGCGCGGGGCGCGGGGCGCGGTGACGTGGCGGGCTGGGGTTGATTCGGGCTTGCACAGTAGCGGGTCAGGCCGGATTCGGGCGCCCGAATCTGGAGCCCGAATCCGGATTTCCTTGGGCTGGGCTGGGCCGATAAATACCCCCCTCTCCTCTTTCTTTTCATTTTTTTTGGGCTTTTCGGACCTCTTCTCCGCGAGAGCCCTATAGGAAGGTTGTTCCCCTTTATGTTTTTAATCTTGTGGTGGATTCCCTGGATTTTTGGAGGCTCGACAGCGGCGATCTTGGTTTTACAGTGCGCCTCGACGTTTCCCTTTTTCGGCCCGTTTCCGTCGCAGTTCAGTCAAAATTTCCTGTGCGCAAACTAGGAGGAATTTTTGGGCAATTTCTGCGACAGTGTGTTCCTAGGAGGTAAGTCTTCGATTTTTGTGTTGTTTACTTTTCCTCATTTTGGGTTTTTGGCATGGTTCCTGAGGTATCTTTTAACCCCTTGTACCGCTGTGAGGATTTGGATAGCGGAAGAGTATTGTTGTGATTTCTCGGTCTACGGGCATCGGAATGAGACGTATGAGGACTCAATTGACATCTACGCATCTTGAGGAATGCACCTGTATTTTTATCGGAATTTTTGGAGGACTCTTCGAAGGTGATAATTAAGCTTCTTTGGAACTGAGTTTCTGTAGGCTTGTGTTCGGGAAGGTTTTGACATACGACGATGTTCTAATTATTTCTTGACCTACAGGCGTCGGATTTGGACGTGCAAGTACTCGTTTCGATCGGCTCGCTGCGAGGATCAAAATGGTTATTTTTCTGGAATTTTTCGAGGTCTTCTCACAAGTGAAATTTAGCCTTTTTCTGGCTGGTTTTGTGGACAGCGATAAATTGAGGATCTGAGAATTAATTGTGCCTCGTGTGGGTTATTTGTTGCAGTTTTGCGGTGTACCGAGGTTTCCCTGGAGTGTGGGCGCATTTGGATCCGTGCTTTGTGATCGAGGTTGGTGGTTGTTGCATACCTTAATTTCCGACTTGCTCACTATGTGTATTAGAGAGAACCTCCATATTGAACATATTGAATCATCACCTAATGGACATGCATGCTTAAATTAAAATAATTGTGAGCCTATCATATGGAAAATACTATTGTGGAAATCTGATAGTGGTTGGACTTATACATGTTTGTATGGATATAATATTGGCACTTAACCTTGCATGTGGAATTTACTTTCATGTTGGGATATTATGAAATGTCTTGTGGGAGGGTGCCACTTAAGGATCTTTTGGACATGCATAGGTGGATGATTTATGTGAGGGTAATTAGTGGATTATAGACATGTGTGGTTGGATAATGATTTTAGCATGATGGTTATATCCATGCATAGCTATTAATTGATACACATGTGGAACCACTATTTGTCACACTTTCTTTTATCTTTCATGAGGACATATGCATGCTTGTATGGTCATCTAGATAGGCCACTATTATTTGTTATACTATCATATTGGAACTTGACTTAGGAGAAAGCATGCTTGCTTCTTTCTCCTTATTCTTCAGTCAGGTGGTTCTTGTTGCTCGGATTTGAGCAGGGGTACGGGATAGTGTAGCCGGGACCTTGGGGTCAGGGATAGGTGGTATTTGATTATGGGTTGTGGGGTATTGCGGCTACCGCGGATAGTAGGCGGTTGATCGGATACAGATTATTTTACCCGATTTTGGATTGGGGGTTATTGCGGTTACCGCGGATAGTAGGCGGTTGACCGGATGTCGGATGTGGGACATGATTGTGATTGTGGGCTATTTCGGTGACCGCGGATATTGGGCGGTTGACCGGGTGTCGGTTGTTGGGCTTGATTGTTGACAGTGGGTATCGCATTCCTGCTTTTATGATACTTGTGACAGTGATTGAGTTTTATTATCACACCGGCGCGACTTTATATTCCCGGTGATGCTTTCCTCGTGTGGGTCGCTCCCCTCGAGTTCCCCTCTGGAGCGTGGGGTTCAGACAGTGATGGAGTTTTTGTCACGCCCCGAAGTCGAAACTGCAACCTGGGCTCACCAACAGATCCGCCGCCTATGCAAAACCCCGCATAGGCGAAGCGTCCTACCTGCAAGAAAGGGGCTACAGCTAAACAGATATCAGAGCTATAAAATAAAAGTGCTGTAAAACTAAAACCAACCATGTGTACAACTGGAATAATGATACAATATCCATAAATACAATAACCCAGAAGTCAACAGGGAGATAACCTGAAAATAATACATCAGTGTACAGGCTCTCAGTACAAGACAGATCCTCACAATACAATGATCTCTCAAAAGCGGAAAGATAAATAATATACTGACTGTACTCAAAATCTCCAATGTAGGGGTACCGCTACTCTCCACAGACGGATAGTCATAATCTACGCTCTCTCTTAGAACGGATAGACTCAAGATCCCCAACCTCTCACACAACGGTCAAAGTACTCTCAACTACACGGGACCACCGTTAACCCCAACCGGTTCCCGACAACACTAGCACTGGTCTAAACACAGCTACTACACTCCACTCAGCCCTCAGGCACGAGTGTAATAATAAGAGTACCAGCCTGAATAAACCCAATCGAACGAACCGGTATAAAACCCGATACTGCCTGCTCTGTCATCAATCTCAAGAACTCAGTATCTCAAGAACTCAATCGCGGGATACAGACCGACTTCTGACCGGTACGGTCGCATCCCAAAGTTAGTAACAGATCGGCCTCTATCCGTCCGATTGCACACTAAAGTAAGTAACAGACCGTCCTCGATCCGTCTGGTCGCACACTCCGGAGTGGCACTCGAGGGGAGCGACCCACACGAGTAAAGTATCACTGTAACAAGTATCACTGTAACAAGTATCACCATATAGCAGGACTGGATCACGACTCTGATCAAAGTGGGAAAACTCATCCACTAAAGGGAAACCCGATCCCCAAACTGAAACAACAGTAAACAATAAATGGAAAACTCCATCCACTAGAGGAAATCTGATACCCAATCTGATGCACAAGTACATATCCGGTCAACCGCCCAATATCCGCGGTCGCCGCAAAATCCCATAAGTCCACAATCTAATCCAACCTGTCCAAGACACACAGTCCTGACTACACTATCCCAAACCCCTGCTCGAACCCGAGCAACATGAATCTAGAAGAAAAAGAGAAAGAACAAACATGGTTTCTCCTAAGTCAGATTCCAACATGATAGTGTAGCAGTAGAAGATGGCCTAACTAGATGTCCATACAGCATGAAATTGTCCTCAAGAAAGATAGAAGTAAGAACATGTCAAATGGTAGCTCTACAAGATATAAACAACATGCCAAAATCACTAATGAACTGCACCTGTTCATAATGCATGATCTATAATCCATAATAACTCCTCAGAGTAATACCCGCACATAGATGTAACATCCTATCCCATCGAATGATCAATCCTCATGAAAGACTATGTGCTAACATGGCATGCTAATAAATCGCTACTATAAATGTCAATCCCACATAAATAGGCCAATGATTATCTATATCATCTAGTATGAAATGAACATAGTCATCTACAGTATGCTAGATCTCAATCCACTAGAAGTATGTACAATAGTCAAGTAAGCATCAATCACATAATCAAGGCCATTTCCATGCTTACATCTCATTTTGATTAGTTGTATCTTAAATCATGCATGCTAGCAATCAAAAGAGTAATAATCCGCGAAGGTAAGCTTTCCTCAACCGTCAACTTGAATATCCAAACTTGCTAGTTCCCAAAGTCATAACATGAATAAGTATTTTGTAATTCCCTGATACAATTATCATTCCTAAGCTTACCCTTCAACCATGTATGGGTACTCACATGCATGCATTCTAACATATAGAATTAAAGAACCGTCCACCGATTCTGGGGACAAGGCAACCCACCTGAAACGCTTTCCGCAGGCAAAGCCGAAGTCGGTGAAGTGCGTAGTCACACGCTATCCAAAATCCGCCGAAACTGCACCCTCGGTACTTAGTCGCACAAGCCTCTACCTCAACCAACAATGCAACCACATACAACAATCAAATACCCCAAATGCCCAAATAGCACACGCTGTTTTCCAAACCAGCAGAGAAGAGGGGGGATTCTCACCTATGTACAGTCCTCCAAAAATTCCAAAAAAATTAGGGTTGCGATCCTCGCGACGAGTAGATACAAATCAAGTAATTATACGTCCCATTCCGACACGTGTAGGCCAAGATATAAATACTACAACGCGATATGCCGAAATATCCACAAATAAATTCCTGTAGTAAATCAGTCCGAAAGAAGCATAATTATCACCTTCGAAGAGTCGTCCAAAAATTCTAATAAAAATACGGACGCGTTCCTCTCGAAGCATAGATATCAATCGAGTCTTTAAACGCCTCATTCCAATGCTCGAGACCGAGAAATTCCAACATTACTTCACCGCTGTCCCAAACCTCGCAGCAGTACAAAGGGCACAAAAACACCTCGGGAACTGGGCCAGAAACACAAAATAAGGCTAAATGATCACAAAAATCAAAGGCGTACCTCTAATGAACGCGCTGCCGCAAAAATCGGCTCAAAAGTCTATTGCGGTGATCCAGGGGGTCTCGCGCACTAAAATGCGACGGTAGAAGCCAAAAATCGAAGAAGCGTCGAAGTGCGCCGCGTCGTAGAAAACACCGATGTCGCGGCCTCCAAAAAATCTGAAAACTCCTCACAAGATGGAGCACAGGGAGAGGAACAATGTTGCTTCAAGGCTCCGTCGAAGGAGAGCTCGGGAAAGGGCTCAAAAATGCATCCAAAGAGGGGTTTATATAGCCTCAACCAAACAAATCAAGAAATTCCCTCTGTGTCCCCACATTCGGGCGCCCGAATCTTTCGGGCTGCTATAGTACCATCAAAATGTACCCAAAATTATCAGCGCTGAATCAACCATAGCGCGCCACGTGTCCCCCGAATAGCCAACAGCTAGCGCGCCCAACCAGCTGCCGACGCGTGGCCGCACCCCGCGCAGCTCCCGCCCGCGTCGGCGCCTCGGTCGCCGCGCCCACGTACGCGCACCCGTGCTGCCGCCGACCACACCGTGTACGCAGCTCGAGATACCCGCTCCGCTCGTTGCGTAGACCGAGCGTACATGGACCGGCCAACCAGCGACCGCCACGTGGCCCTGCCCCGGTCCATGCACCCTCCACGCGACCCCGTGGACCGCGCCTGCAGCGCCGACCAACCGGAAGCCGCCACGCGTCCAACCCCGGTGCACGCCTCGCTCCGTGGACCGCGCGGTCCGCGCCTCGGCCTGCGCCGCTGCCCGTCGCCGTGCCGCCGCGCTCTGCCACTGCCCGCCACCGCCGGCGCTGCCCCAACGGCCAGAACAGTACCACATGCCTCAAAATCTATGCACGGCCATCCGTGCTCCGAAAAATGCAAGTAAATAGTCCATTTTCAGCATTTTCGCGCGCTGAGTCCAAATCGGATGTCCGTTTTGCCTAATTCCACTTCTAAAATTTGTCGAAGGCCTCCAAACAAGTGTTCATAACCCAAATTTCTCACCGAGTCCATTTCTTGAGTCCGATACACGCACAGACACCTCCAACACATGCAAAGAGACTCCAGAAGTTGCCAGACACACTACAAAAGCTTTGTGGAGATCTGGGTACTCACATGCATGCATTCTAACATATAGAATTAAAGAACCGTTCACCGGTTCTGGGGATAAGACAACCCACCTGAAACGCTTTCCGCAGGCAAAGCCAAAGTCGGTGAAGTGCGTAATCTCGCGCTATCCAAAATCCGCCGAAACTGCACCCTCGGTACTCAGTCGCACAAGCCTCTGCCTCAACCAACAATGCAACCACATACAACAATCAAATACCCCAAATGCCCAAACAGCACACGCTGTTTTCCAAACCAGCAGAGAAGAGGGGGGATTCTCACCTGTGTATAGTCCTCCAAAAATCCAAGAAAAATTAGGGTTGCGATCCTCGCGACGAGTTAAGACAAATCAAGTATTTATACGTCCCGTTCCGACACCTGTAGGCCGAGATATAAATACTACAACGCGGTATGCCGAAATATCCACAAATAAATTCCTGTAGTAAATCGGTCCGAAAGAAGCATAATTATCACCTTCGAAGAGTCCTCCAAAAATTCTAATAAAAATACGGGTGTGTTCCTCTCGAAGCTTAGATATCAATCGAGTCTTTAAACGCCTCATTCCAATGCTCATAGACTGAGAAATTCCAACATTACTTCACCGCTGTCCCAAACCTCGCAGTAGTACAGAGGGTCACAAAAACACCTCGGGAATCGTGCCAAAAACCCAAAATGTGGCAAAATGATCAACACAAAAATCGAAGGCGTACCTCTTATGAATGTGCTGCAGGAAAAATCAGCTCAAAAGTTTATCAGGGTGATCCAGGGGGTCTCACGCACTAAAATGCGACGGTAGAAGCCAAAAATCGAAGAAGCGTCGAAGTGCGCCGCGTCGCAGAAAACACAAATGTCGCGGCCTCCAAAAAATCTGAAAACTCCTCACAAGATGGAGCACAGGGAGAGGACAATGTTGCTTCAAGGCTCTGTCGAAGGAGAGCTCGGGAAAGGGCTCAAAACTGCATCAAAATAGGGGTTTATTTAGCCTCAACCAAACAAATCAAGAAATTTCCTCTGTGTCCCCATATTCGGGCGCCCGAATCTTTCGGGCTGCTACAGTACCACCAAAACGTACCGAAAACTATCAGCGCCGAATCAACCACAGCGCGCCATGTGTCCCCCGAACAGCCAATAGCCACCTCGCCCAACCAGCTGCCGACGCGTGGCCGCACCCCGCGCAGCTCCTGCACGCGTCGGCGCCTCGATCGGCGCACCCACGTGAGCGCACCCGCACTGCCACCAACCACGCCGCGCACGCAGCCCGAGATACCTGCTCCTCTCCTTGCGTAGACCGAGCGTACATGGACCGGCCAACCAGCGACCGCCACGTGGCCCTGCCCTGGTCCATGCACCCTTCGCGCAACCCCGTGTACCGTGCCTGCTGCGCCGGCCAATCGAAAGCCGCCACGCGTCCAATGTAGAGTCCTGGAGTTCCCTTGCCCTTGTATACTTCTTTTTATGATGGGATTGTTAGGAAAACTTTTTACTGTGTTTTCTGCAAAGGACTGGCCTGGACCGCGAGTATTTTTCTGTGATTGAGCTCGAAAAACGGAGGACGGCAAAGCGAACGGATTCGGATTCCGATTTACTGATCTCCCGGAATGGGGGTCAAAGCGTTTGCCCTTGAGTGGTGCATCGGAATCTGTACTAAGTGGCCAGCACGCTTTTCGAGGTGATCGGACGGGATCCTTCTATGATCGGACTTTTCATCTTTTATGTTTTTCGGTTTTTATTTATTTGGAAGTATCTCGACCTTCCGGTTTTTCTGTTGGGTCCTAATTGAATATGTTCAGTGGTTAAAGGGGGAGGGGGTTTGGAATTCGAGAATTCTTGGGCGGATCGTCGGGGTTTGCGGATATTTTTTAGGTGATAGAGCCCGCAAAATGAAGAGCGGCGGTGCGATCGGATTTGAATTCCGACTCCGGGACCTCCCAGAATATTTTTTCGAAGTTTATTAGCGGTTTCGGGTGCATCAGATAGGTGGTGGGGCGTTTAGCACGCTTTGCGAGGGAATTTTGGACTCGGGTTCGCACCTGATCTTTAGGTGGTAATTTTGGGGACTAGGGTTTTTCTTTTCCCACTTCCCACAGCATTCGGGACACACTTTAGGGCGTTCCCGAGTAACCCCGACCACCGGACCGGCGTGCACCCGGCGCACGCCTCCGCGACCCGGGGCCGCAGACCCGGCGCACAGAAAGCGTGCGCCAGGCCGCTCGGTGCATGCCCTAGGCGTGCACCCGGTGCTCGGCGCTGCAGCGGGGAGCGGTGAACCCGGTGCGCGCCCGAGCCCGTGCACGGCGCTGCAGCGGGGAGCGGTGAACCCGGTGCGCGCCCGAGCCCGTGCACGGCCCGGCCCAAGACGCACGGGTCCACCGCTGTAGTGTGCTCCCGGCCCGCGCCGCGGCCGCCTGCTGCCGTGGACCCGGTCCACGCCTGGTTTCGTGCACCAGAGTCCAGAAAAAGAGTCCAGAAGCTCCGTTTGTGGCCCGTTTCGCCCCGTTTTTCAGTGTTTTTGACCACGACGATGATTTTACCATTATTACTTACTGCAGCTTTTTCGGGCACAGGGTGGGAGTGTTTTATAGGGAGTTCCGCACACCTTCTTCTTCGCGTTTCAGGTGGGTACTGTTACGAAATTTGAGTTGGCGTATTTCGTGAAAGTGTTTAAGTCTTGAAGATTGAAGATGAAGAAAGTTTGAATCATATACCTCAATCTCAAGAGAGAAGAATTCAAAAGGATCAGGTATGTTTAACTAAATATTTTTGGTGATCCGATTACTTCTTATAGTGTAGAAACACTTGGAAGAATTTTTATTGCATAAAAATCAAAAACTGGACATGGGACATGTTCAGGATCCGGATCAGCCTTCCAATCCGGATCCCGAAGGGTGTTGGTTCATATGCAAATCCAATCCGGATCCAAGCCAATTCTGATCCGGATCCCGAACATTGGTTTTTGCTGAAATTATGAACGATCCGGATCGGGCATTTCAATCCGGATCCCGAACCCCTGTTTTTCTGGAATTGTCAATCTCGTTACGGCAATCCGGATCGCAGTAAATCCGATCCGGATCGCCGTCCTGTAAAATTTCCAGAAAAGGTTGTTTTTGATCCTTATCTTCTTCCAATGGTTTCTAACCTATAAATAGACCCTATGATTCATTTTTAGGGTAACGAAAATAACGAAAAAATAAAGAAAAATAAGCCGAAAAGAAAAATCCACATATAGAGAAGAAAGGAAATCAATAGATTTAATTCTATGTTTCTTCATCTATATTGATTATTTGATTCTAGGTTTTCAAACTCAGATTTTGAGTAGAATCAAACTAATGAATACTTAGATGGTATTTCCGATCTATCTTTAATCTAAGTATTCGGCGGATCATCACCACCCAAAAACAACGATTTACCCAAAATCGGCGCGTGGACTCGCGTGGCCTTGTGGATTCAAGGTGCAACCGCTCTCGTGGATTCGGAGCGAGGTACGTTCGTGGATTCGAAGCGTGCTACTGGGTGAAGACCGTGGATTCGGTCGGACGTCGTGGACTCGACGTTGGACGCTGTGGATTCAGCGTTGGGCGCAGATCGTGGATTCGAGAAGCGTCGTGGAGCGAGCGGAGAAGATCTACTAGGAGCGTATGGTAAAAGGTTGAGTCGTCTGTGAGTACGTTATATCACCTTGTACGTGTGTTAATTCTAGTGGATTTCGCCGTGTTATCGGTCCCGTGGTTTTTTACTCCGGTTTGGAGTTTTTCCACGTAAAAATCTTGCGTGTTCATTTTTATTTCCGCATTGGGTTTTATTGCGCAATGATTTTTTGAGTGTTTATTGTTTACACCTATTCACCCCCCTCTAGGTGTTTTTTTCCCTATTTAGATCCATTAATTTATAACCCAACAAGTGGTATCAGAGCGGGAATAGGGTTGTAAACAATGGTTGAAGGTGGAAACATCAATCGACCCCCTTTCTTTGATGGAACAAATTATGCGTACTGGAAAGTACGGATGAAAGCCTTTTTAATTTCCATCGACGAAAGGGTGTGGCAATCAATTGAATTAGGATGGTCTAATCCAACTGAAATTATTTCTGATGTTCGCACCTTAAAACCTAGGTCGAAATGGACCAAGGAAGAGATAGATTCATCTTCTTACAATGGCAAGGGAATTAATGCTCTATTTAATGCTTTGTCACAAACTGAGTTCTCTCGCGTCTCGGCATGTGAGACTGCGAAAGAAATCTGGGATGTTCTTCAAGTTACGCATGAGGGAACTAACCTTGTGAAGATTCAGAAACTGCAAATGCTTACGAGCAAGTTTGACTCTATCTCTATGGCAGAAAATGAATCTTTCACTGACTATTACACACGATTGCAAGACATCGTAAACTCATGTGCTAACTTGGGAGAGAAGATTCCAGAATTTAAAGTTGTAAGAAAGATTTTAAGAACTCTTCCTGAACGATTTCGCCCGAAGGTCGCAGCCATTGAAACAATTAAACACCCGGACGAAATGCGTGTAGAAGAATTAGTTGGTGCTTTACAAACTTATGAAATGACATTTCCTACTAACTATTCTTCTGGAAAGGCATCCTCTTCTAAGTCTTCAGGTTATGCATTGAAAACAACAAAGAAGAAGACGCGGATTCATCCTCCTCGGACGATGACGAGAACCTATCTATGGAGGACTTTGAGAAGCAGCTCGCTCTCTTGACAAGGAAGTTTCGCCGCAACTTTCGAAGGGGTAATTCAAGCAAAACTCCATCCTTCGGAAAGTCGAAGAAAGGCAAGGGTTCTTCAAGTTACAAGTCAAGAAAGCAAGAGAACTTCTCAAAGGATAAGAAAAGTTCAGAGGGACAAGTACAGTGCTTCAAATGTCGAGGCTACGGCCACATTGCAACGGAGTGTCCCAACAAGAATCCGGCAAAGAAGAAAGCGATGCAAGTCGTCACTTGGGATGACAACTCCACGTCAAATGAGTCATCCTCAAGTGATGAAGAAGACAACGCGACAGCTTTCCACGCGTCCACATCTTCACCCTTCATGTGCTTAATGGCAAGTACATCCGATTCCTTGTCCAACTCCTCCCTGTTGAAAAGATTGCAACGGACGATGAATCGAGATAATTCTGAAGGTGAAGATTTTGCTCTTGCCTACCATAACTTTTGAGGGATTCAAAGAAACTGGCAAAGCAAAACAAGGGGTTGAGAGGGAGATTGCAGGATCTCGAAGAAGAAGCAAAAAGGGCAACTTCTCTCTCAAACGCTCTTGAAGTGGAAAGGGATAATCTTAGCCAAAGCAAATGTTTCCCTTCAAGAGTCCAATGAGCTTTTCGAGAAAGAACATGAGAAATGGTGAACAAAGCGAATTACTTCTTGAAGCTCTACGGCGAGGCTCGACAGGAAAAATGGAAATGACAAAGACCATACGCCAACTAAAGGATGACTTAAAGAGATTCTCTTCTGGAAGGAGTAAGTTGGACAGACTTCTTGGTCTTGGTCAAACAAATAAGTTCGGCCTCGGATACACTCAAACTGGAGACATTCCAAGTTCGAGTGGGACAGTTTTTGTGCCTCAGTCGGTATCTCCTCCTCCGACACCGGAATTCACGACAAGCAACGACAACAAGCCTACTTCATCCTCCTCGGGATCGTCAAGAACTAAGGTATGTTTTCGTTGTGGCATTTCAGGGCACATAAGGAGAAATTGCAAGATGGGAGCCAAACGCTCAACTCAAGCACTTCTTGCAACGACTACCAAAAGGGTGATTCCTCATCGAATGCAAACTCAAAGGAAAAGAGCCTTGGTAGTTCACAAGACGACATCATCAAGGAGCATCATTCTCTAGGAAAAACTAGACGCACAATCAATTGGAGACACTTTAACAAGAGCAACATCACGACATCATCAAGCAGCAGCAATCTCTCAGAGCTCTCACACGAGGATCGAAATCCTTACCACGCATTCCAAAAAGGTTTGGGTGCGCAAAGGTGAAATTTTCCCTTGTCTTGTTACCAATGTTTCCTTGCATGCATATGATAGTTCGTCTTGGTATCTGGATAGCGGGTGTTCCCGTCACATGACCGGTGACAAAAACTGTTTTCAAACCTTTGAGAAAATCTCCGGAGGACTTGTTGTTTTCGGAGATGGTCGGTCTTCCAAAATTGTTGGAAAAGGAACGGTAGCTATTCCAGATGGCCCGGTTCTAAATAATGTGTTATTTGTTCATGGCCTTAAGACTAACCTCATAAGCATAAGTCAACTTTGTGATAATGGTTATTCAGTTAATTTTTCATCTGATGAATGTACTGTAACTGATAAGAACCATGTTTCTTTTTAAAAGGGGTTAGATCAGAAAACAATTGTTATGTAGTTCCACATAAAATTTCTGAAAAATGTAACCTAGCATCTTTGAAAAATGAAACACTTTGGCATGAAAGGCTAGGTCACATAAACTTTAAGGAACTTGCTAGAATTTCAAACAAAGATGTGGTCAAGGGGGTTCCTAAACTTTCTTTTGAACAAAACATTGTGTGTGGCGGTTGCCAAAAGGGAAAACAGTCTAGGACTGCACACAAGAACTTGAACCACATAGGTACAAAACGGCCTTTGGAACTTTTGCACATGGATTTAATGGGGCCAACTCGTCAACCATCTTTGGGAGGTAAATGGTATATTTTCTTATTGGTTGATGATTTCTCTAGATATACTTGGGTAGCATTTTTAAAAGAGAAAGCTGATACTTTTGATTCTTTTCACGAGATTTGCCATCGTATTATGATTGAAAAGAATGAAAAGATTACTCGAGTTAGAAGTGATAGAGGTGGAGAATTCATAAATTCTAAATTCATTGATTTTTGCACTTCTAACGGCATTAAACATGAATTCTCAGCACCTTATACACCTCAACAGAATGGTGTAGTCGAGCGCAAAAACAGGGTCGTACAGGAGATGGCACGTGTTATGCTTCATAGCCGGAACCTACCGTTATATTTTTGGGCTGAAGCGGTGAACACTGCTGTCTATGTTATTAATCGAGTGTATTTGCGCCCGGGGACTTTAAATACACCATATGAACTATGGTTTTGTAGAAAACCTAACATCAAATATTTTCGTATCTTTGGGAGTCGGTGTTTTATTTTACGTGATCGCGAAAATCTTGGAAAATTTGACTCTCGAAGTGACGAAGGGATTTTCTTAGGTTATTCTACAAACAGTAGAGCATATCGAGTTTTTAACTTAGAATCTAAGACGATCGTAGAATCGATAAATGTTAAGGTAGATGAAGCTTTTCACTTTGAATCTGAAAAATCTACCCTCGATATCTCTCTTGATGATGATACACCTGCTAATGCATCTTCTTCTAACAATTCTTTCGATAATAATGATGCATCTAACGGTTCTTCAAGTTTATCTGATGTGCAGGAATCATCTCGTGTACCTCCGCCTACTCCTTACCTCAAACGTTACGCATCTCCAAGGATCATCCTGAATCGAACATCATTGGAGATCCACAAGAAGGAGTTAGAACACGGAGACAATTGGTTTGCGGATTTGCATGCTATGTATCTCAATCGAACCAAAGAATGTTGATGAAGCTCTTCAGGATGACTACTGGATTAAAGCAATGCAGGAAGAGCTTCATCAATTCGAGCGAAACAAAGTCTGGGAATTAACGAAGCCTCCGAAGCAACACAATGTGATAGGGACCAAATGGATTTTCAAGAACAAGAAGAATGAAGATGGTACTATCATCAGAAACAAAGCAAGGTTAGTTGCTCAAGGCTACTCTCAAGTAGAAGGTATAGACTTTGATGAAACTTTCGCCCCTGTAGCTAGACTCGAGTCCATTCGTATATTGTTTGCGATTGCTTGTCATTTTAAAATCAAATTATTTCAAATGGACGTTAAGAGCGCATTCTTAAATGGGTTTTTAAATGAGGAAGTTTATGTGGCTCAACCGAAAGGTTTTGTGGATCATAAACTACCTAACCATGTTTTTCGTCTGAAAAAGGCTCTTTACGGTCTGAAACAAGCACCGCGAGCATGGTACGAAAGGCTGACAAAGCACCTTTTGGAAAAGGGCTATACTCGAGGGGGAGCTGACAGGACTCTCTTTGTGAAGCATTATCAAAACAATTTCATAGTTGCACAAATCTATGTCGATGACATTGTATTTGGCGCAACAAGAGATAATGATGCTTCTAAATTCGCGGAGACCATGGAAAGCGAATTTGAGATGTCCATGATGGGCGAATTGACTTATTTTCTTGGATTACAAGTTAAACAAAACGATGAAGGAATTCACTTGTGTCAATCCAAGTATGCAATGGAGTTGGTCAAAAAGTTTGATTTAGAAAATTCTAAGGATTTTCCGACTCCAATGGGAACTAGCCATAAGGGACTTGGAAGTGAATCACATAGTGAGAATGTAGACGAGAAACTGTATCGCAGTATGATTGGAAGTCTACTATATCTCACGGCTAGTCGCCCGGATATATCCTTCAGTGTTGGGATTTGCGCGAGATATCAATCAGCACCGAAGGAGGTTCACCTGAAAGCGGTGAAACGGATCATCCGGTATATCAAAGGTACAATAAATTTCGGAATTTGGTATCCTATGGGAACAAGTTTGGATATTGTTGGATACTCAGATGCCGATTGGGCTGGATCAGTGGATGATCGGAAAAGCACGAGTGGTGCATGCTTCTATCTTGGCCATTGCCTTGTTGCATGGCACAGTAAAAAGCAAAACTGCATAGCACTCTCGACTGCCGAAGCGGAGTACATTTCAGCAGGAAGTTGTTCAACCCAATTGATTTGGATGAAAAGCGTGTTGAGCGATTTCCGGATTTCAGCAACTTCGGTAACCATTTTTGTGACAACACTAGTGCTATTAACATTTCAAAAAACCCTGTGTTGCACTCTAGAACAAAACATATTGAACTTAGATATCATTTTCTTAGAGAGCTAGTTGAATCAAATATTCTTCAACTGTCATATATTTCAACTGAGGATCAATTAGCTGATATCTTAACAAAACCTTTGGATCAAAAACGTTTTATTCACTTGCGTAAAGCAATTGGCATGCTTTCCTTGAAATAACCTCTTTTTGAAACCTTTGCTTAGGTTAGGTTTTGTTTTTGTGTTTTTGTTCTTTATCTATGTTTGTACATAGGACATTAATTGAGCATAAATCATAATTGACTTTAATTGCATCTTTTCATGCATTTAGAAATTTATTATGCTTTTGATATCATAATATTTCAATGTTGCAATGATCATTTATGTTAATTAAGTCATCTTTTAAGTGATCAAAGTCAATTTCTCTCTCAATGATCTCTTGGTATAGTCATTATCTTATTTGATTGCTTAGTCGAGTATGAATGCGAGATTAATTTTTGGTTGAATACCTTATATATTAAATAATTGATAGCCAATTGAGGGGGAGTCAAAGAAATATAATATGCTCAAAAGATGTGGAAAGAGTTACATCCCAATGAGGAGTGTGAAAACTACCACCACATGGAGGAAAAAGATACCTCATGTATGCCAAGCAAATTTTTAAAAAAAATGATGATGAAATGCATATTGAAATACTTGACTCTGTCAAATTTCAAGGTTGGTATAAGGTGGGATTTTTAATGAAAGATGCTCAAAGAGCCACTCTCTTCAACAGATTGTCTAAATATATTATCTAACTTATCTGGGATTTCAAACATCTATTGATCTTGGTATTTCATCTTCTTTACCAAATTGATTATTTGATAAAGGCATTACACATAAGATCATGTTAGATGTGATTGAAGTTGTAGGACCCCTGAACCCCATGCAGCTTTTTCTCGTGAATCCACTGTGCAAACACCTGTTGATGGTGTATCTGGCCCATAGGGCATCGAAGGGATGCCACGGATGGACCCTGGGAGCTTTGATTAGCTGTGTTGGCCTTCGGCTGCTTTTGCCGAATTTTAGAAAAGGATTTTGGCCAAACGGAGGGTGGATTTGGATTCAGCGCGAAAAAATGCTTGAAAATGGCTTTTTATTTGCTAAATTCTGAGTCCGGATGCCCAAAAACGGACTCCCGGAAGTTTTACAGCATTTCTAGTGCATGGGGGAGCCGTGGACCGGCGGGCGTGCCACGTGGCAGGCTCTGATTGGCCGGCGCACGCGGCCGGGTCCACGGGGCACGGGGGAGAGGGCCGGGGTGCACCGCGGAGCGCGTGGACCGGGGCGCGCCACGTGGCAGCCCCGGATTGGGCGGCTCAGGTGCGCCCGGTTTGCGGGAGAGCGCGGGGAGGCGTGGACCGGGGGCGCGCCACGTGGCAGCTCGGCATTGGCGGGCTCATGAGCGCGCGGTCCACGCGCCGCGCGAGGCAGGTGGCGGGGGCGGTCGCCGTACCGCGGGCAGACGCCGTACCGCGGGCAGGTGACCGTACCCGGCGGCAGGCGGCAGGTGGCCGGCGGCAGGGCGGCAGGCTGCAGGCGGCAGGGCGACAGGCGGCAGGCGGCAGGGCGGCGGGCGGCGTGGCAGTGCCACGTGGCGCCCGCTGATTTGCGGGCGCCACCTACCGCGCTGCCGCGGGCAGGGACACGTGGCGCCCCCGCGAAGGCTTGCACGGCTGTAGCGTGTTCGGGGGACGCGTGGCGGGCGCCGGGGCGGGTCGGACGGATCGCGGATCCTGTTCGACGGCGTGTAGCGGGCCGGGCCGCACTGTGCGCGCCCGAAAACCCTGGGCCGTGCCGCACTGTGTGCGCCCGAAAATTTTCGGGCGCCCGGAAATCCGGGACACAATGGAAATTTTTGCATTTGTTCCCTGCAGCCTATAAATAGCCAACCCGAGCCCTCTTCTTTGGCTTTTTTTCTCCTAAACCGCGCCTCCTCTGCCCGAGCCACCTTAAGGAGATTTGTTCACCTCTTGATGCTCGATTTTCCTGCCAAGTTCTAGGATTTTAGGAGGCTCGAATCCCGAGGTTTCCCATTTTACGGCGCGGCGCGACGTTGCATTTCCTGTTTCTTCTTCGGCGCAGCAGTGATGTTTTAGCTCCCCTGGGCTACCCCGAGGTCCTTTTTCAGAGATTCTTGCGCCGACAGACTCCTTACAGGTAGGGCTTCAACTTTTATTTTGGTCGCACTTTCCTGTTTCGAGGTTTTGGCACGGATCCCGTGGCAAACAGTGATCCCCTTTTTCTGTATGGAATTCCTTGATAGCCCTGAGGTATTTTGGCCATATCTTCGCGCACGAGCGTCAGACGGGAACGAGCTTATACAACTTTTTCATCTACGGATCGCAAGGAACGCGCTCGTATTTTTCTTGGAATTTCCAGAGGATTATTTCGAGGTGAAAATCACTGTTTTCTCAGTGAACAGTGCACAGTTTTTAACACAGATTTTTGTATGATGTACCCCCTTGCCGAATTTTTATCTTGACTTACCGAACTCAGTTTTGGGCGTGCAAGGTACCGTTGCGAAGCTATCGACGCGAGGATCGCCGTGATATTTTTCTTGGAATTTTCTGGGCACTTTCTGCAGGTGATAATTTATCAGTTTCGGGACTGATGTTGTATGTGTTAATAAAAGCAATATTTGGGAACCTAAGTGTATTTAGTGGACTTTGTGTTGTGCCAGGAGTGTTTCGGGTGTGCTGTACTTGTTGGAGCGCAGGATTGGAGTTTTTGGTATTTTCAGCTGTACGGACCCGGACAGTTAGCGCTTCAGGTGGGTGGTTGTTGTACTCCTCTCTTTGGTATGCCCACTAGGAATATCAGAGTACCCTTGATTTGACGATGCTAAATGTGTTGATTGGTAGACTTGCATGCTCTAGGAGATTAATTATTGGTTATTGGATCCCTGATAAATTATTGTTAGAATGATCACTTGATTTAATCGCTTAATTATTCTGGACTGTATGCTTGGAGACAAAATAGTAATTGAGGACTGCAAAACTGATGATTGTTCATATGAGACGGTCACCCTAGCTTATGTCACTCTTAACTGTTTATTCTTGAAAATTGGACAAAATATTGGAACAATGCATGATTAAACGGGTCACCTAATATTGTCATCTTTTACTGCTACACTATCTTTTGGGACTTGACTTAGGAGAAACCATGCATTTATTCTTTCTTCTCCTATTATTGATAGACTTGAGGCATAGTTGCTCGGGTTCGAGCGGGTGTTGGACAGTGTAGTCAGGTATTGGGGATTTGGGACAGTGTGGGCTTTTGACAGGGTGTTGCGGCGACCACGGATCTTGGGTGGTTGACCGGGTTATACTATTGCATCAGATTGGGTGTTTTGGGGATCGGGCTTTCTTTAGTGGAGGGTTTTTCCCACTTCATTGAGTCTCGATCCAGTCCTGCTATATCTGGTTACTTGTGGTTACTTACTTTCCTCGTGTGGGTCGCTCCCCACGAGTGCGACTCCGGAGTGCGCGGCAGACAGACTTTGAGTCCTGGGGACTCCTTTGCTTCGGTGTTATGCGTAGGCTGGCATACCCGTCGCGGCAGAGCAGGCAGTGCCAGTGTCCACTGGCGGTCAGATTGGGTCATTTTGACAGGCTTCTGATACTGATGCATACTTTTCCCATCCTGGTTGGTTTAGCATGTAGAGGCATATTAGGGGTAGCACTTCATCAGTGGTCACTCATAGTTCACCCCCCTTTCTTTCCTTCCCCTTTTGCCTCTGATTACCTGGTGGGCATATCTGAGCTGAGGCTTTACCCACTAGGGGAGGCTACTGTTTATAGTAGTACTTACCCCCATTGTCTTTTCTTGTCTCTTTTCCCCTTGTTTTGCAGAGTCCTCTGTGGGAGTTGCTGGGCCGTCAGCAGCTGAGCGAGGTAAGAGGATCGCGGACTAGTTAGCGAGCCACCGAGGGATGTAGCTGGAGATTTGGTCACCCGGTCTTCTCAGACAGTTTTTATTACTTCCTTTTTGGGTCTGGCTTCTGCCAGCTGTTTGTATTTTGTGGTGAGCTGGGAGAGATATCTGTATTTATTTTTACAGTTGTACTTATTTACTTCCAGCTTCTGTCTGAGATACAGTAGTTTTAGTTTAGCTCTGATTATTATGCTCTTTCATTATTACTTCTTATATATCTGAGCAGGTTACCGACGCTTCGTGTATGTGGGAAATACCGCATGCACGGCGGATCTGTAGACGGGCCCGGGTTCTGGTTTACACCCGGGGCGTGACAGATTAAGTTGGTATCAGAGCTTAGGGATAGGTCAGTTGGGACTTAGGAAACCCTAGGCTTTTGGACAGACCCTAGGATGATAGGGCGTGAGTGGCGTGACATTTTGCGAAAGTCGGTGATTTTTATAGTTAACTCTTCCTGTGAGTGAAGAGGGATCGACATAGCCTATTTCTGTTGAACCATTATGTTGGCTGCAGACAACATAAGGTTACAGAAATAGGAGGATGTCTTTTGACTTTCGCCAGATTGGGTCGTGTGGGGCTTTGTTGCTGATGTTTGGTTTCTTGTGGCAGGATGCCTCCTCGACGCCGGATGCCTACTCGGGGTACTCCTTCACCCCCTGTTGAGCCAGAGCAGTCTAGACCCTCTGAGCTTACTGAGTTGAGGGCCTTGGTGGCCCAGTTGGCGGAGGGACAGCGCCGCCAGGAGCAGAGGATTGACCAGCTACTTACCCAGAGAGAGGCACCACCCCCGGCTGTTCCTGAGGCCCTTGTGCCTCCTGTTGCACCTTTTGTGCCGTCAGCGCCATCTTCGAGTAGCGGGGCTCCTGGAGCTATTCAGCCTTTGACTGCGGAGGAGGAGCAGGATTTTGCTGACAAACTCTCCAAGTTTGTTCAGCGGGGACCACCTAGATTCTCTGGGCGGGATGCTCAGCCCCGGGCTGTTGGGATATGGCTTTCTTCGATGGAGAAGCTTTTTCGGGACTTCTTCATCGACCCGAGGTATCGAGTGCACATGGCGGTGCACTGTTTGGACGGAGATGCTGATTTTTGGTGGCAGCGGGTAGAGCCACTGGAGTTCCGGATCACTCGGCAGTTGCCTTGGGAGGAGTTCAAACGGATGGTGTTGGACACCTATTTTTCTACCAGTGTGAAGAAGAAGTTGGAGGACGACTTGAAGAATCTGCAGCAGGGCGATCGATCGGCCCATGCCTATTTCCAGGAGTTCATGGAGTTGCTGAACTGTGTGCCCTTCGTCGCCCGTGACGGTCCGCACCAGGTAGAGTTGTTTGAGGCAGGCCTTCGTCCAGAGATTTACACACTTGTGCATGCTCAGAGATTTCAGACCCTGGAGGCAGCCGCAGAGCATGCACAGTGGGTGGAGAGAGGTGATCAGGAGGTGGCCAGACGGAGGGCCGCGGTCGCGCAGAGTTCCGACAGGAAGCGACCAGCCCCAGAGGACGGGGGACAGGCCAGCTCATGGAGACCGCCACGCCGCCGCAGTCCCAGTCTTACGCCGTGGGCGATCTGAGAGGGAGGGCCTGGTGGCAGAGACCAGCAGCAGCAGCAGAGATCGCAGCAGAGGCAGCAGAGATCTCAGCAGCAGTCCTCGAGACAGCAGCAGCAGCAGCCAGCCCCGATTCTGCGAGTATCTTCTGCGGGGGTCAGCATTGCCCACTTGTGATCAGAGATGGTCGAGCTGTACAGCCGGGCATGTGCGAGCTACCTGCACTAGTCCTCGGCAGCTTCTTCGGCGTCGGATACTCAAAGCGGCCACCAGAGCGGCCATGCTCCAGCGAGCAGGCCGACCTCTTACCCTGCGGATAAAAGCGGGCGTATGCCGCCCAGTTAGCAGCGGCAGACCACAGGTACTCTACTCGGTCACTCGCATTCGACACTGGAGCATCTCATTCTTTCATTAGTCGAGCATTTGCATCACTTCATGGTCTAGAGGTAGAGTCCTTGTCACTTGCATTAGAGGTGCGGATTCCTGATCACGTTTTGCATGTCGAGGAGCGTTGTTTGGCATGCCCAGTAGTTGGGGCCTTGGATTTTGCCTGCAGACTTGCTTGTTTGCAGCAGCTCCAGGATTTTGACTTGGTGCTAGGGATGGATTGGCTGTCACGGTATTCCGTATCGACTGCGAGAGAGGACGGTGACTCTTCGCGAGCCTGGACAGGAGGAGTTCATCTTCAGAGGCTGCCAGAGCACGCTGTTCGCAGCGACCATTTCCTCGGCGAGAGCTAGGAGGATGATGAGCAGAGGTTGCACTGCCTTTTTGGCCACTGTGGTGGAGGTGCCTACGGCGGCACTGGGACTCGAGGATATCCCTATTGTCCGAGAGTTCCCAGATGTGTTTCCCCCTGAGTTGACGACGATGCCGCCGGAGAGGGAGATTGAGTTTGTGATTGACCCTGGGACTGCACCAATCTCAAAGGCACCCTATAGGATGGCGCCAGCTGAGTTGAGGGAGTTGAAAGCCCAGCTTCAGGATCTTTTGGATAAGGGCTTCATCAGACCCAGTGTAGTGGGGAGCGCCTGTGTTGTTTGTGAAGAAGAAGGATGGGTCACTTCGATTGTGTGTGGATTATAGGGAGTTGAATAAAGTGACCATCCGGAACAAGTATCCCCTCCCCCGGATTGATGATTTGTTTGATCAGTTGCAGGGAGCTCGGTGTTCTCGAAGATTGATCTGCAGTCCGGTTACCACCAGCTGAGGGTGAGGGCCGAGGACATCTCCAAAACGGCTTTCAGATCGCGGTACGGGCATTATGAGTTTACGGTGATGCCTTTTGGGTTGACAAATGCCCCTGTCGCATTCATGGATTTGATGAACAGGATATTTCAGCCGTTTCTGGACCGGTTTGTGGTGGTGTTTATAGATGATATCCTGATTTACTCCCGGAGTGATCGGAGCACGAGGAGCACTTGAGGACTGTGCTACAGCTTCTGCGGGAGAAGAAGCTGTATGCCAAGCTCAAAAAGTGCGAGTTTTGGCTCCGGGAGGTCGCCTTTCTGGGTCATGTTGTTTCAGCTGCTGGAGTGGCGGTGGATCCGGCCAAGGTGGATGCTATTTGATTGGCCGAGGCCGACGACTATCACCGAGGTGCGGAGCTTTCTTGGTTTGGCGGGCTACTATCGGCGTGTGGAAGGCTTTGCGAAGCTTTCCTCTCCCCTCACTCGTCTGACCAGGAAAGGGGTTAAGTTTGTTTGGAGCGAGACTTGAGCTGTTTTGAGGAGCTGAAGCAGAGATTGATGACCGCTCCAATCCTTGCCCTCCCAGTTATGGGGGAAGGATTTGTGATTTACAGTGATGCCTCTCATAGTGTCTGGGGTGTGTGTTGATGCAGCATGGTAGGGTGATTGCCTATGCTTCACGGCAATTGAAGGACTATGAGAAAAATTACCCTACTCATGATCTGGAGTTGGCAGCGGTGGTGTTTGCTCTGAAGCTGTGGCGGCATTATTTGTATGGAGAGCATTGCGAGATTTATACTGATCACAAGAGCTTGAAGTATCTGTTCACCCAAAAGGAGCTGAATTTGAGGCAACGCCGGTGGTTGGAGCTGTTAAAGGATTATGATCTGAGTATCCTTTATCATCCCGGCAAGGCCAATGTTGTGGCAGATGCTTTGAGTAGGAGGACGAGTCTGAGCTTATTGATCTCGCAGCAGGCGCCGTTGATCGAGCAGATGAGGCGATTACAGCTGGAGGTAGTATCCCCTGGGGTCTCTGCTAGACTCATGTCTATGGTCTTGCAGCCCACTCTGTTGGAGAGGATCAGGGACACTCAGAGTGAGGACCCCCACTTGACGAGGATCAGGACGCAGCTTCAGGCGGATCAGACAGGGGATTTTTCTGTGGATAGCTCGGGAGTACTACGGTACAGGGACCGAGTGTGTGTGCCTATGGATCAGGAGATTAGAGATCAGATTTTGAGGGAGGCCCATTGTACACCTTATACCATCCACCCTGGAGGTACTAAGATGTATAAGGACCTCAAGGCACAGTTTTGGTGGCCCGGGATGAAGCGGGACATTGGGAGATTCGTAGCTCACTGTTTAACTTGCCAGCAAGTGAAGGCAGAGCATCGCGTTCCTGCTGGTAAGTTGCAGAGTCTTCCAATTCCCGAGTGGAAATAGGACCACGTCACTATGGATTTCGTCACTGGATTGCCGAGGGCACAGAGCGGGGCAGATGCTATTTGGGTTATCGTGGACAGACTCACCAAGTCGGCACACTTTCTACCGGTTCAGATGACTTGGCCACTGGAGCGTCTAGCGCAGTTATATTTGGATGAGATAGTGAGGCTTCACGGTGTGCCTGCTTCGATTGTTTCAGACAGGGACCCGAGATTTGTGTCACGCTTTTGGGGGAGTTTACAGTCGGCATTGGGGACTCAGCTCAGGTTTAGCACCGCTTTCCACCCACAGACCGATGGACAGTCAGAGCGCACCATACAGACCCTTGAGGATATGCTGAGAGCGTGCGTTATGGATTTTGGAGGAGGGTGGTACCGACACTTATCTTTGGTTGAGTTCGCGTACAACAACAGCTATCAGGCGAGCATCCAGATGGCTCCGTTTGAGGCGTTGTATGGACGCAAGTGTCGGTCCCCCTTATATTGGAGTGACGTGGGTGAGAGGAGGACTTTGGGACCGGATTTGCTTTTGGAGGCAGAGGAAAAAGTCAGAATTATTCGCCGACATCTTGAGACAGCCCAGAGTCGTCAGAAGAGCTATGCCGACACTCGACGGCGAGACCTAGAGTTTCAGGTTGGTGATCATGTCTTCTTGAAGGTCTCGCCCTCGAAAGGGGTCCGGAGATTTGGAGTGCGGGGGAAGCTCAGTCCCCGCTTTATTGGACCCTTTGAGGTTCTTGGCAGAGTTGGTCCTGTGGCTTACAGAGTGGCCTTACCCCCACGCCTGGCCGGAGTTCATGATGTCTTCCATGTCTCAGCTCTTGAGGAGTTATGTTTTTGACCCGTCGCACGTGATTGACTTCACTTCGTTGGAGATCGGCGAGGACTTGGTCTACGAGGAGCGCCCGTTGCGGATTCTTGCTCGTGAGGTGAGGGAATTGCGCAATCGGGCCTTTCCATATGTGAAGATCTTGTGGAGCAATCATGAGGAGCGAGAGGCTACTTGGGAGCTGGCGACAGAGATGAGGGACGCCTACCCCTTCTTGTTCGAGGCTTCTGGTTGAGGTACGTCTGTTTTTGTTTTTCTTGTTTCGGGGACGAAACTTTTTTTTAGTGGGGGAGGATGTAGGACCCCTGAACCCCATGCAGCTTTTTCCCGTGAATCCACTGTGCAAACACCTGTTGATGGTGTATCTGGCCCATAGTGCATCAAAGGGATGCCACAGATGGACCCTGTGAGCTTTGGTTAGCTGTGTTGGCCTTCGGCTGCTTTTGCCGAATTTTAGAAAAGGATTTAGGCCAAACGGAGGGTGGATTTGGATTCAGCGCGGAAAAACGCTTGAAAATGGCTTTTTGTTTGCTAAATTCTGAGTCCGGATGCCAAAAACGGACTCCCGGAAGTTTTACAGCATTTCTGGTGCATGGGGAGCCGTGGACCGGCGGGCGTGCCACGTGGCAGGCTCTGATTGGCCGGCGCACGCGGCCGGGTCCACGGGGCACGGGGGAGAGGGCCGGGGTGCACCGCGGAGCGCGTGGACCGGGGCGCGCCACGTGGCAGCCCCGGATTGGGCGGCTCAGGTGCGCCCGGTTTGCGGGAGAGCGCGGGAGGCGTGGACCGGGGGCGCGCCACGTGGCAGCTCGGCATTGGCGGGCTCACGAGCGCGCGGTCCACGCGCCACGCGAGGCAGGTGGCGGGGGCGGTCGCCGTACGCGGGCAGGCGCCGTACCGCGGGCAGGTCACCGTACCCGGCGGCAGGCGGCAGGCGGCCGGCGGCAGGCGCAGGCGGCAGGCTGCAGGCGGCAGGCGACAGGCGCAGGCGGCAGGGCGGCTGGCGGTGGCGGCGGGCGGCGTGGCAGTGCCACGTGGCGCCCGCTGATTCGCGGGCGCCACCTACCGCGCTGCCGCGGGCAGGGACACGTGGCGCCCCCGCGAGGCTTGCACGGCTGTAGCGTGTTCGGGGGACGCGTGGCGGGCGCCGGGGCGGGTCGGACGATCGCGGATCCTGTCCGACGGCGTGTAGCGGGCCGGGCCGCACTGTGCGCGCCCGAAAATCCTGGGCCGGGCCGCACTGTGTGCGCCCGAAAATTTTCGGGCGCCCGAAATCCGGGACACAATGGGAATTTTTGCATTTGTTCCCTGCAGCCTATAAATAGCCAACCCGAGCCCTCTTCTTTGGCTTTTTTCTCCCAAACCGCGCCTCCTCTGCCCGAGCCACCTTAAGGAGATTTGTTCATCTCTTGATGCTTGATCTTCCTGCCAAGTTCTAGGATTTTAGGAGGCTCGAATCCCGAGGTTCCCATTTTACGGCGCGGCGCGACGTTGCATTTCCTGTGTTCTTCTTCGGCGCAGCAGTGATGTTTTAGCTCCCCTGGGCTACCCCGAGGTCCTTTTTCAGTGATTCTTGCGCCGACAGACTCCTAACAGGTAGGGCTTCAACTTTTATTTTGGTCGCGCTTTCCCGTTTCGAGGTTTTGGCACGGATCCCGAGGCAAACAGTGACCCCTTTTTCTGTATGGAATTCCTTGACAGCCTGAGGTATTTTGGCCATATCTTCGCGCACGAGCGTCAGACGGAAACGAGCTTATACAACTTTTTCATCTACGGATCGCAAGGAACGCGCTCGTATTTTTCTTGGAATTTCCAGAGGATTATTTCGAGGTGAAAATCACTGTTTTCTCAGTGAACAGTGCACAGTTTTTAACACAGATTTTTGTATGATGTACCCCCTTGCCGAATTTTTATCTTGACTTACCGAACTCAGATTTGGGCGTGCAAGGTACCGTTGCGAAGCTATCGACGCGAGGATCGCCGTGATATTTTTCTTGGAATTTCCTGGGCACTTTCTGCAGGTGATAATTTAACAGTTTCGGGACTGATGTTGTATGGGTTAATAAAGCAATATTTGGGAGCCTAAGTGTATTTAGTGGACTTTGTATTGTGCCAGGAGTGTTTCGGGTGTGCTGTAATTGTTGGAGCGCAGGATTGGAGTTTTTGGTATTTTCAGCTGTACGGACCCGGACAGTTAGCGCTTCAGGTGGGTGGTTGTTGTACTCCTCTCTTTGGTATGCCCACTAGGAATATCAGAGTACCCTTGATTTGACGATGCTAAATGTGTTGATTGGTAGACTTGCATGCTCTAGGAGATTAATTATTGGTTATTGGATCCCTGATAAATTATTGTTAGAATGATCACTTGATTTAATCGCTTAATTATTCTGGACTGTATGCTTGGAGACAAAATAGTAATTGAGGACTGCAAAACTGATGATTGTTCATATGAGACGGTCACCCTAGCTTATGTCACTCTTAACTGTTTATTCTTGAAAATTGGACAAAATATTGGAACAATGCATGATTAAACGGGTCACCTAATATGTCATCTTTTACTGCTACACTATCTTTTGGGACTTGACTTAGGAGAAACCATGCATTTATTCTTTCTTCTCCTATTATTGATAGACTTGAGGCATAGTTGCTCGGGTTCGAGCGGGTGTTGGACAGTGTAGTCAGGTATTGGGGATTTGGGACAGTGTGGGCTTTTGACAGGGTGTTGCGGCGACCACGAATCTTGGGTGGTTGACCGGGTTATATTATTGCATCAGATTGGGTGTTTTGGGGATCGGGCTTTCTTTAGTGGAGGGTTTTCCCCACTTCATTGAGTCTCGATCCAGTCCTGCTATATCTGGTTACTTGTGGTTACTTACTTTCCTCGTGTGGGTCGCTCCCCACGAGTGCGACTCCGGAGTGCGCGGCAGACAGACTTTGAGTGTAGAGTCCTGGCGTTCCCCTGCCCTTGTATGCCTCCCTTTTATTTTGACGGGACTTAGGAAAACTTTTCACTATGTTTTTGCAATGGACTGGCCTGGACCGTGAGTATTTTTCTGCGATTGAGCTCGAAAAACGAAGGACGGCAAAGCTTGTTGGGTTATAAGTAATTGGATCTAAATAGGGGAAAAAACACCTAGAGGGGGGTGAATAGGTGTAAACAATAAACACTCAAAAAATCATTGCGCAAATAAACCCAATGCGGAAAAATAAAAGAACACGCAAGATTTTTACGTGGAAAAACTCCAAACCGGAGTAAAAAACCACGGGACCGATAACACGGCGAAATCCACTAGAATTAAACCACGTACAAGGTGATATAACGTACTCACAGACGACTCAACCTTTTTCATACGCTCCTAGTAGATCTTCCCGCTCGCTCCACGACGCTTCTCGAATCCACGATCCGCGCCCAACGCTGAATCCACAGCGTCCAACGTCGAGTCCACGACGTCCAACCGAATCCACGGTCTTCACCCAATGGCACGCTTCGAATCCACGAACGTACCTCGCTCCGAATCCACGAGAGTGGTTGCACCTTGAATCCACAAGGCCACGCGAGTCCATGCGCCGATTTTGGGGTAAATCGTTGTTTGTTTGGGTGGTGATGATCCGCCGAATACTTAGATTAAAGATAGATCGGAAATACCATCTAAGTATTCATTGATTTGATTCTACTCAAAATGTGAGTATGGAAAACCTAGAATCAAATCAATCAATATAGATGAAGAAACATAGAATAAATCTATTGATTTCCTTTCTTCTCTATATATGTGGATTTTTCTTTTCGGCTATTTTTTTCTGTAATAGCGCCGATGCCCTAGAAATGAATACAGGGCCTATTTATAGGTTAGAAACCATTGGAAGAAGATAGGATCAAAAACAGCCTTTTCTGGAAATTTTACCGACGGCGATCCGGATTGGAATTGGCGATCCGGATTGCAGAAGCAAGAAAGACGATTTCCAGAAAATGCCTGTTCGGGATCCGGATCGTAGTCCGATCCGGATCGTTCATACAGTTTTACCAGAACATCAATGTTCGGGATCCGGATTGCAAATCCTGATCCGGATCGAGGAAGCAAACAGGTAAAACTAGTGTTCGGGATCCGGATCAGAGGATGCTGCGATCCGGATTGAACCAGTGTATGAACCAACACCCTTCGGGATCCGGATTGCCGAGTCCGATCCGGATCCTGAACATGTCCCATGTCCAGTTTTTGATGTTTAAGCAATTAAAACCTCTTCCAGGTGTTTCTACACTATAAGAAGTATTCGGATCATCAAAAATCTTTAGTTAAACGTACCTGATCCTTTTGAATTCTTCTTTCTTGAGATTGAGGTATATGATCCAAAGTTTCTTCATCTTCAATCTTCAAGACTTAATACATTCACGAAATACGCCAACTCAAATTCCGTAACAATCTCCCCCTTTGGCGGTTTCGTGACAAAACACAAATCCACAAAAGAAAATTCAAAAAGATATTTTTGTTGCTATCACCATACAACAAAAATTTACAAAAGAGATCCAGAAATTAAAAACATGAGATAAACTCCTAAGACAGACTCTAGACTTAGACATCTGTAATCTCTGCACACAAAATCATTCTTGACAAAAAAATCGTTAGATACCTCAAGAATTGAAACATACAAAACCAAATACAGAGATAGAGTTTATTCTCATCATGACATTTGAAAAATTCAGATATGTAAGAGAATCATAGTTAAAACCAACATATCTTCTAAGCATTCAAAAACCAAATGTCAAAGTATGTTAGTCCAACATCAACTTGTTAGTCATATTACATGCCCAAATAGTTAGTCGAATAGTTAGTATAGAGGCATGTCACAAATCACAAATAAAAACCAAAGTTGAGTTGAAGATACTTACCTTGATATTCACAAAGTTCATTCACATCATTCATTGTTCACATCATCCATTGTTCAAGTTCTCTCTAACTCTCTCCCCCTTTTTGTCACAAAACAAAGCCAAATAATTACAAACAAGGAGAGTTAAAACGATAGACAAACAAGAAAAGTGAAAGACCTGCAAAAAGCAAAAGAAGGTCAGAACAAAAACTTATTCCTGAGAGTCGGAGTCATCGGATGTTGTGCATCCCATTTTAGCAAACATCTTCTTCACTAGTTTCTTCACTGATGAGACTGACTTATTCAAAGTGATTTGAGAAGCTGTGAGGATTTCCATCTCATTTTTCATAACTTGAAGGTCTCCTCTCATTTCAGTGAACTCAGCAGACATACGTTCCTGTTCATTTGAAAGCCGCTGTTGTTCTTTAAAGATAGAGGTGACAGAGGCATCATCGTCAGAGGTGGATGGAGGTGCCTGCTGTGAAGGAGGAACTGGGGCTGTGGAAGTAGTTGCTTGTGGTCGAGCTCGTTGTCGGATTGGAGGAGATGGGGGATCATCTTGCTTTGTTGACAAAGACTTGACAATGGTTGTCTCATTTATTGTCCCCAAACTATACATGTAAGAGCTCGCGCTTGTATCCACTTTAAACTTCTTAAGGATGCGCATGATAATCATTGGGTATGGTAGTCGCTCTGTGGGGTGAGAGTGTTCGACATACCGCGTCATCCTATTCCAAATGAGATAAGGAATGTTCAGTTTGCTCCCATCAATGCAGTCGGGTTTCAAGAAGATAAAGAAAAGCATTCTATCCCATCGAAGGACTTTCGTGTTCATATTGGAAGAATGTTGTAACAGACAATGAAGTTTATGTACTTGTACTCTTTCTTAAGTTCTTTGGAGAAAACAGAATTTCCGGTAGACAAAGTATCCGGAAGCAGATTCCATTAACTACAACTCTCCACGAGTTGTGTTGAAGCTTTGAGTCTTCAGGTAGTGGAGTCCATCAGATCTGGCTTTCATATTAAGCACCTCTCCAATCAGTTGGGGAGTGACTTTGATTTTGATACCTTTAACCACGGTATGAAATTCTCGACGTCCGTCTTCATGATCAATTAGACTTGCAGCATTCTGATAAAACATCCGAACTGAGTGTGGACAATACCCAGTTGATTCAGGAAAGTTGCAAATTGGACCGAGACCAACTTGATCAAACAAGCTCCAAACTCTGCAGATCGTTCCATCATTGTTTGACATTGACATGTCTTCACCAATGCATTCTTTTTCAAAATCTTTGATTCTTGTGGAGCTAATGAATTCCTGAGGAGGAGGCTGGCTAGCTATAGGTTCTTGATTGAAATGCCCTGAGCACTACCTCTTTTCCTTGCACCAGTTTTCATCCTTGTTCCAGTTTGCTTGGTTCCATTGGTGCTTTCCCTTTTCAGCTGCAGTAGGAGGAGGCTTAGTCTTGGAGGCTTCAGCAGGAGCCTTTCCTTTTGAGATAGTAGGGACAGCTGCTTCAATTTCAATGTTATCCCAGTCAATTGACTCCGTTTCCGATTCAGTGTCGGAGTCAGTTTGAGCTCGTTTTGTCCTCTTGGCCCTTTTTGGCTTGGCAGTATCCTTCACATGGACCATGGCAGCAAGTAGAAAATGATCCAGGTGATCACCATTGCTGACAGTGCTTTGAGTTTAAGAAAGTGTCCTGTGAAAACCAACTCAAGAACATATGAAAAATCGTCAATTTTGAAAAATTTGAAAAATTGTACCTAGACAATCATAATCATGTAGAGAAGCCAAGAATCAAATTAGTTTTCCAAAAAGAATTTTAAAAATAGATCAATTCCATGATTTTCAAAAATTCCTCTTTTATGCCCTAAAACAGAATTTTTAGAAATCGAAGCCTAAAAACTCGTTAATCAGAAAAACCCAGCATAAAAGCAAAACTAATTGACCCAGAGTTCTTATTTCAAAAGAAATTTGATCAAAAACCATTCACAAACGAAAAAGATCCAAGATTTCAACTCACGTTTGATGAAAAACCATAAAAACTGTGAAAAACCGAGTTTTGATCAATAAAACTTACTTGAATCCGAAGAACTTTGAGTTTGGAAGCTCCAAAATGCAAGAAATCTAGAGAGAGAAGCTCTAGAGACTTGAGAACAAAAGATTAGGGTAAAAGAAATCAAATCCTCTTTGTTCTTATAAAAACCCTAGCCGTGATCCGGATCGGATCGAGAATGTGATCCGGATCGGCTACCCGCAGGAAGAATCCTGCGTTCGGGATCCGGATCACTTACCCCGATCCGGATCGGCTTCAACTTTTTCTCCAGAAAAATTCAGAAAAATTCCATAAAATCCAGAAAAAGTATGTAAGCACTTTACCATGTCAACTTTAAACAAAAGACATCGTTTCATACAACAAGAAATAGATTATGCAAAATCTATCAAAAATACCCAAAAATGAAACGAAAATTTACGAAAGTTAAAACACTTAAAGTTGAACAACTTCAATTACATCTATCCTGATCTTATGTGTAATGCCTTTATCAAATCATCAATTTTGGTAAAGAAAATGAAATACCAAGATCAATAGATGTTTGAAATCCCAGATAAGTTAGATAATATATCTAGACAATCTGTTGAAGGAGTGGCTCTTTGAGCATCTTTTACTAAAAATCCCACCTTATACCAACCATGAAATACGACTGAGTCAAGTATTTCAATATGAATTTCATCAACAATTTTCAAAACAAAAATTTGCTTTTCATTCATGGAGTATCTTTTTCTTTCTTTCATTTTCTCCATGTGGTGGTAGTTTTCACACTCCTCATTGGGATGTAACTCTTTCCACATCTTTTGAGCATTTTACATTTCATTGACTCCCCCTCAATTGGCTATCAATTATTTAATATATAAGGTATTCAACCAAACCATTGATCTCGAATTCATACTCGACTAAGCAATCAAATATGATAATGACTATACCAAGAGATCATTGAGAGAGAAATTGACTTTGATCACTTAAAAGATGGTTTAATTAACGTAAATGATCATTGCAACATTGAAATATTATGACATCAAAAGCATAATAAATTTCTAAATGCATAAAAGGATGCAATTAAAGTCAATTATGATTTATGCTCAATTAATGTCCTATGTACAAAACATAGATAAAGAACAAAACAAAAACAAAAACAAAACCTAACCTAAGCAAAGGTTTCAAAAGAGTTTATTTCAAGGAAAGCATGCCAATTGCTTTACGCAAGTGAATAAAACGTTTTTGATCCAAAGGTTTTGTTAAGATATCAGCTAATTGATCCTCAGTTGAAATATATGACAGTTGAAGAATGTTTGATTCAACTAGCTCTCTAAGAAAATGATATCTAAGTTCAATATGTTTTGTTCTAGAGTGCAACACAGGGTTTTTAGAAATGTTAATAGCACTAGTGTTGTCACATAAAATGGTTACCGAAGATGTTGAAATCCGGAAATCGCTCAACACGCTTTTCATCCAAATCAATTGGGTTGAACAACTTCCTGCAGAAATGTACTCCGCTTCGGCAGTCGAGAGTGCTATGCAATTCTGCTTTTTACTGTGCCATGCAACAAGGCAATGGCCAAGATAGAAGCATGCACCACTCGTGCTTTTCCGGTCATCCACTGATCCAGCCCAATCGGCATCTGAGTATCCAACAATATCCAAAGTCGTTCCCATAGGATACCAAATTCCGAAATTGATTGTACCTTTGATATATCGGATGATCCGTTTCACCGCTTTCAGGTGAACCTCCTTCGGTGCTGATTGATATCTCGCACAAATCCCAACACTGAAGGATATATCCGGGCGACTAGCCGTGAGATATAGTAGACTTCCAATCATACTGCGATACAGTTTCTCGTCTACATTCTCACTATGTGATTCACTTCCAAGTCCCTTATGGCTAGTTCCCATTGGAGTCGGAAAATCCTTAGAATTTTCAAGATCAAACTTTTTGACCAACTCCAGTGCATACTTGGATTGACACAAGTGAATTCCTTCATCGTTTTGTTTAACTTGTAATCCAAGAAAATAAGTCAATTCGCCCATCATGGACATCTCAAATTCGCTTTCCATGGTCTCCGCGAATTTAGAAGCATCATTATCTCTTGTTGCTCCAAAAACAATGTCATCGACATAGATTTGAGCAACTATGAAATTGTTTTGATAATGCTTCACAAAGAGAGTCCTGTCAGCTCCCCCTCGAGTGTAGCCCTTTTCCAAAAGGTGCTTTGTCAACCTTTCGTACCATGCTCGCGGTGCTTGTTTCAGACCGTAAAGAGCCTTTTTCAGACGAAAAACATGGTTAGGTAGTTTATGATCCACAAAACCTTTCGGTTGAGCCACATAAACTTCCTCATTTAAAAACCCATTTAAAAAGGCGCTCTTAACGTCCATTTGAAATAATTTGATTTTAAAATGACAAGCAATCGCAAACAATATACGAATGGACTCGAGTCTAGCTACAGGGGCGAAAGTTTCATCAAAGTCTATACCTTCTACTTGAGAGTAGCCTTGAGCAACTAACCTTGCTTTGTTCCTGATGATAGTACCTTCTTCATTTTTCTTGTTCTTGAAGATCCATTTGGTACCTATCACATTGTGTTGCTTCGGAGGCTTCGTTAATTCCCAGACTTTGTTTCGCTCGAATTGATGGAGCTCTTCCTGCATTGCTTTAATCCAGTAGTCATCTTGGAGAGCTTCATCAACATTCCTTGGTTCGATTTGAGATACATAGCATGCAAATCCGCAAACCAATTGTCTCCGTGTTCTAACTCCTTCTTGTGGATCTCCAATGATGTTCGATTCAGGGTGATCCTTGGAGATGCGTAACGTTTGAGGTAGAGGAGTAGACGGAGGTACACGAGATGATTCCTGCACATCAGATAAGCTTGAAGAACCGTTAGATGCATCATTATTATCGAAAGAATTGTTAGAAGAAGATGCATTAGCAGGTGTATCATCATCAAGAGAGATATCGAGGGTAGATTTTTCAGATTCAAAGTGAAAAGCTTCATCTACCTTAACATTTATCGATTCTACGATCGTCTTAGATTCTAAGTTAAAAACTCGATATGCTCTGCTGTTTGTAGAATAACCTAAGAAAATCCCTTCGTCACTTCGAGAGTCAAATTTTCCAAGATTCTCACGATCACGTAAAATAAAACACCGACTCCCAAAGATACGAAAATATTTGATGTTAGGTTTTCTACAAAACCAAAGTTCATATGGTGTATTCAATGTCCCCGGGCGCAAATACACGCGATTAATAACATAAACAGCAGTGTTCACCGCTTCAGCCCAAAAATAAAAAGGTAAGTTCCGGCTGTGAAGCATAACACGTGCCATTTCCTGTACGACCCTGTTTTTGCGCTCGACTACACCATTTTGTTGAGGTGTGTAAGGTGCAGAGAATTCATGTTTAATGCCATTAGAAGTGCAAAAATCAATGAATTTGGAATTTATGAATTCCCCACCTCTATCACTCCTAACTCGAGTAATCCTATCATTCTTTTCAGTCATAATACGATTGCAGATTTCGAGAAAAGAATCAAAGGTATCAGCTTTTTCTTTTAAGAATGCTACCCAAGTATATCTAGAAAAATCATCAACCAATAAGAAAATATACCATTTACCTCCCAGAGATGGTTGACGAGTTGGCCCCATTAAGTCCATATGCAAAAGTTCCAAAGGCCGTTTTGTACCTATGTGGTTCAAGTTCTTGTGTGCAGTCCTAGACTGTTTTCCCTTTTGGCAACCGCCACACACAAGGTTTTGTTCAAAAGAAAGTTTCGGAACCCCCTTGACCACATCTTTGTTCGAAATTCTAGCAAGTTCCTTAAAGTTTATGTGACCTAGCCTTTCATGCCAAAGTGTTTCATTTTTCAAAGATGCTAGGTTACATTTTTCAGAAATCTTAGAGGAACTACATAACAATTGTTTTCTGATCTAACCCCCTTTAAAAAGAAAGCATGGTTCATGTCAGTTACAGTGCATTTATCAGATGAAAAATTAACTGAATAACCACTATCACAAAGTTGACTTATGCTTATGAGGTTAGTCTTAAGGCCATGAACAAATAACACATTATCTAGAACCGGGCCATCTGGAATAGCTACCGTTCCCTTTCCAACAATTTTGGAAGACCGACCATCTCCGAAAACAACAAGTCCTCCGGAGTTTTTCTCAAATGTTTGAAAACAGTTTTTATCACCGGTCATATGACGGGAACACCCGCTATCCAGGTACCAAGACGAACTATCATATGCATGCAAGGAAACATTGGTAGCAAGACAGGGAAAATTTCACCTTTGCGCACCCAAACCTTTTTGGAGTGCGTCGGTAATGATCGTGAAGTTGATCTCCTAGGTGAGAGCGTCTTGCTTGAAGAATTGCTGCTCCTTGATGATGTCGTCTTGAGCGGTGTACTACCAAGGCTCTTTTCCTTCAATTGAATTGCAGTTGATTTTCGAGGAATAGCCTTTTTGGTAGTCATTGCAAGAGGTGCTTGAGGTGTGCGTTTGGCTTCCGTCTTGCAATTTCTCCTTATGTGCCCTGAAATGCCACAACGAAAACATACCTTAGGTCTTGTCGATCCCGAGGAGGATGTAGTAGGCTTGTTGTCGTTGCTTGTCGTGAATTCCGGTGTCGGAGGAGGAGATACCGACTGAGGCACAAATACTGTCCCACTCGAACTTGGAATGTCTCCAGTTTGAGTGTATCCGAGGCCGAACTTATTTCTTTGACCAAGACCAAGAAGTCTGTCCAACTTACTCCTTCCAGAAGAAAATCTCTTTAAGTCATCCTTCAGTTGGCGTATGGTCTCCGTCATTTCCAATTTTTCCTGTCGAGCCTCGCCGTTGAGCTTCAAGAAGTAATTCGCTTTGTTCACCATATCCATATAATTCTTCTCGAGTTGCTCATTGGACTCTTGAAGGGAAACATTTGTTTTAATCAAATTATCCCTTTCCACTTCAAGATCGGTTGAGAGAGAGGTTACCCTTTTTACTTCTTCTTCGAGATCCTGCAATCTCCCTTTCAACCCCTTGTTTTGCTTAGCCAGTTTCTTTGAATCCCTCAAAAGCTTATGGTAGGCTAGAGCAAAATCTTCACCTTCCGAATCATCTGATTCATCGTCCGTTGCAATCTTTTCAACAGTGGAGTTGGACAGTGAATCGGATGTACTTGCCATTAAGCACATGAAGGGTGAAGATGTAGTGGACGCGTGGAAAGCTGTCGCGTTGTCTTCTTCATCACTTGAGGATGACTCATTTGACGTGGAGTTGTCATCCCAAGTAACGACTTGCATCGCTTTCTTCTTTGCCGGATTCTTGTTGGGACACTCCGTTGAAATGTGGCCGTAGCCTCGACATTTGAAGCACTGAACTTGTCCCTCTGAACTTTTCTTATCCTTTGAGAAGTTCTCTTGCTTTCTTGACTTGTAGCTTGAAAACCCTTGCCTTTCTTCGACTTTCCGAAGGATGGAGTTTTGCTTGGATTACCCCTTCGAAAGTTGCGGCGAAACTTCCTTGTCAAGAGAGCGAGCTGCTTCTCAAAGTCCTCCATAGAAAGGTTCTCGTCGTCGTCCGAGGAGGATGAATCCGCGTCTTCTTCTTTAGTTGATTTCAATGCGTAACCTGAAGACTTAGAAGAGGATGCCTTTCCAGAAGAATAGTTAGTAGGAAATGTCATTTCATAAGTTTGTAAAGCACCTACTAATTCTTCTACACGCATTTCGTCCGGGTGTTTAATTGTTTCAATGGCTGCGACCTTCGGGCGAAATCGTTCAGGAAGAGTTCTTAGAATTTTTCTTACAACTTTAAATTCTGGAATCTTCTCTCCCAAGTTAGCACATGAGTTTACGATGTCTTGCAATCGTGTGTAATAGTCAGTGAAAGATTCATTCTCTGCCATAGAGATAGAGTCAAACTTGCTCGTGAGCATTTGCAGTTTCTGAATCTTCACTAGGTTAGTTCCCTCATGCGTAACTTGAAGAACATCCCAGATTTCTTTCGCAGTCTCACATGCCGAGACGCGAGAGAACTCAGTTTGTGACAAAGCATTAAATAGAGCATTAATTCCTTTGCCATTGTAAGAAGAAGAATCTATCTCTTCCTTGGTCCATTTCGACCTAGGTTTTAAGGTGCGAACATCATCTAAAATTTCAGTTGGATTAGACCATCCTAATTCAATTGATTGCCACACCCTTTCGTCGATGGAAATTAAAAAGGCTTTCATCCGCACTTTCCAGTACGCATAATTTGTTCCATCAAAGAAAGGGGGTCGATTGATGTTTCCACCTTCAACCATTGTTTACAACCCTATTCCCGCTCTGATACCACTTGTTGGGTTATAAGTAATTGGATCTAAATAGGGGAAAAAACACCTAGAGGGGGGTGAATAGGTGTAAACAATAAACACTCAAAAAATCATTGCGCAATAAACCCAATGCGGAAAAATAAAAGAACACGCAAGATTTTTACGTGGAAAAACTCCAAACCGGAGTAAAAAACCACGGGACCGATAACACGGCGAAATCCACTAGAATTAACACACGTACAAGGTGATATAACGTACTCACAGACGACTCAACCTTTTACCATACGCTCCTAGTAGATCTTCCCGCTCGCTCCACGACGCTTCTCGAATCCACGATCCGCGCCCAACGCTGAATCCACAGCGTCCAACGTCGAGTCCACGACGTCCGACCGAATCCACGGTCTTCACCCAATGGCACGCTTCGAATCCACGAACGTACCTCGCTCCGAATCCACGAGAGCGGTTGCACCTTGAATCCACAAGGCCACGCGAGTCCACGCGCCGATTTTGGGGTAAATCGTTGTTTGTTTGGGTGGTGATGATCCGCCGAATACTTAGATCAAAGATAGATCGGAAATACCATCTAAGTATTCATTGATTTGATTCTACTCAAAATGTGAGTATGGAAAACCTAGAATCAAATCAATCAATATAGATGAAGAAACATAGAATAAATCTATTGATTTCCTTTCTTCTCTATATGTGGATTTTTCTTTTCGGCTATTTTCTTCTGTAATAGCGGTTTTGCCGATGCCCTAGAAATGAATACAGGGCTATTTATAGGTTAGAAACCATTGGAAGAAGATAGGATCAAAAACAGCCTTTTCTGGAAATTTTACCGACGGCGATCCGGATTGGAATTGACGATCCGGATTGCAGAAGCAAGAAAGACGATTTCCAGAAAATGCCTGTTCGGGATCCGGATCACAAAGTCCGATCCGGATCGTTCATACAGTTTTACCAAACATCAATGTTCGGGATCCGGATTACAAGTCCTGATCCGGATCGAGGAAGCACACAGGTAAAACTAGTGTTCGGGATCCGGATCAGAGGATGCTGCGATCCGGATTGAACCAGTGTATGAACCAACACCCTTCGGGATCCGGATTGCCGAGACCGATCCGGATCCTGAACATGTCCCATGTCCAGTTTTTGATGTTTATGCAATAAAAAACTCTTCCAGGTGTTTCTACACTATAAGAAGTATTCGGATCATCAAAAATCTTTAGTTAAACGTACCTGATCCCTTTGAATTCTTCTTTCTTGAGATTGAGGTATACGATCCAAAGTTTCTTCATCTTCAATCTTCAAGACTTAATACATTCACGAAATACGCCAACTCAAATTCCGTAACAAAGCGAACGGATTCGGTTTCCGATTTACGAATCTCCCGGGATGGGGGTCAAAGCGTTTGCTTTGAGTGGTGCATCGAAACCCGTGCTAAGTGGCTGGCACGCTTTTCGAGGCGATCGGACGGGATCCTGCGGCGATCGGACCTTTCATCTTTTTATGTCAGTGATTATTTTATTTATTTGGTGGTATCTCGATCTTACGGTTTCCGTTTCGGAACCTAATTGAATACTTTTTGTCAGTTGATTAAGGAGGGGTTGAAATTCGAGAACTTCTGGGCAGACCGTCGGGACGCGCGAGTATTTTTAGGTGTTAGAGCTCGCGAAACGGAGACCGGTGGCGCAATCGGATTTGAATTCCGACCCCGGGATCTCCCAGAATTTAATTTTGAAGTTTGGACCCCTTTAGGCGCTCCGCGATCCATGCGAGTGGATGACACGCTTTTCGAGACAATCCTAGCCGCCGGTTATTTTTAGGGTTTCTTTAAAACCAAGGGCCGTAGGGTTTTTCCTCCTTGGCTTTCTCTTTTGACGGCTAGGGTTTAAGGCGGCGCTTTTAAGAAAGAAAAAGGGAAAACCCCAATTCATATTTCCTCTCTTTTCAATCGTGGGCGTGAGGAACCGAGGCGACGAGACGGGGACGGGGAGAAGGAAGGACGATCTGCGGAACCCGGCGAACGAGAGCAGGACGATCCTTTTCCTTTCCTCCCTTACCGGCGAAAACAAGGTGAGCGGTTCGGGTCTCCCCGGTTATTTTCGGTATGAGGTTTTCCTTTTGTCGTTGTCGTGTGCAATACAAGGTGTTGAACGGGAGGCCGCCGCCGCCGTCGTTAAACGGGAGGCCGCCGCCGCCGTTGTCGTGCCCACGGGGTCGTCACCGCAGTCGCCGGGGTCGCGGGGTCGCAACCGGAGCCGCGGGGGGGGGGGCGAAAGGGGGTTACTGTTCATCCCCGTACGGCCGCATTGCTGCGCGGTCCACGAGACGCGGCGTGCACCCGGCGTACGGCTCCCGGGCCCATGGGGCGCGGACCCGGCGCACGAATACGTGCGCCAGGCCGCGCGGTCCACAGGGCCCGGCGTGCACCCGGCGCACAGCTTCCGGACCCAGGGACGCGGACCCGGCGCACGAATGCGTGCGCCAGGTCGCGCGGTCCACCGCTCGGGCGTGCACCCGGTGTACGCCTTCACAGCCCCACCGCGTGGACCCGGCGCGCGCTTCAGCCCGTGCGCGGCCCGGCCCAAGCCGCAATGGCGCACCGCAGTGGCGTTCGCCCGGTCTGCGGCCGCAGGCACTGTAGCCGTGAGCCCGGTCCGCGATGCTGGCCGTGCTCCAGCGGCTCACCGAGCGGTGCACCCGGTCTGCGCCGCGGTCGCCTGCTGCCGTGGACCCGGTCCACGCCTGGATCCGTGCACCATCCGTCAGCCCGGAAGCCCGTGAGCTCCGTTTTGGCCCGTTTCGCCCCGTTTTTGAGTGTTTTTGACCACGACGATGTTTTTAACATTACTTTTCCTACTTTAGTTTTCGGGCGCAAGGTGGGAGGATTTTCAACTGGAATTCCCCGCACACCCCTTTCTTCGCGTTCCAGGTGGGTACCCCCTAGAACGTCTTTGTGTATGTTTCCGTTCTTGCTATTTATATCTTGTAAGGGGTGATGTGGACCGCCGGGTTTAATGATCATCGCGGCGGGAGACTGGATGGGCGGTTCGCCTCTCCGAACAACAGTAGGGTTGTTTGGGGTATACGGGCGACGAGGACGGTGATCGTTGTGACCAGTCGGACGTCGAAATGTGGGTTCCTTTCCCGACGGTTATTGAGTCGGGAAGCGAGGACAATTGGTAAGAGCAAAGGTTTGACACATTAAAATGTTGCTAACCCCCACTTATGCTTACGTTTTATTTATCACCACGTCGATGGCGACTAAGGGTCGCTAGGCTCGACGACACACCATGTTCTGGGAGATGGCTGAGGCAGGTGCTCGGTCTGGTTTACCGAGGTTGGTGCTCGGTTCGGTTAACCGAGGTTGGTGCTCGGTTGAGGCTCTTGTTGCTACACGCACACTGGCGGTTTGGCCACTGCGAGGGTGTGCTTTTCCGGAAAAGTGGTAATGGTGACCCGTGTACCCCACGCGATGGTGGCGTTAGGAATGGGGGCCCCCGTGGGTGGGGGGTGGGAGCGGTGATGACGAGGCGGGTGCTCGGCGGTGCTCGGCAGGGATTCCGAGGCAGGTGCTCGGTGTGGTTGCCGGGGGAGGTGCCCGGTTTTGTTTGCACCAGGTTCTGCAGTGTATTGTTTGCACAGGGTTCTGCGTTGTATGGGTTGCACAGGGTGCTTCATTGTTGATTGCTCTGGTTCTTGTCGTGGTTTGCCTTACTCTAGCCCTTATTGCTTTTATTATTATTTCTGGTCACTGACTCCCCACTCCGTGACAGGTTCGCCCAGTCCGCCCAGGGTCGAGCGCTAGGTCGTTGGTGAGGCCGCGTGAGCGATCTTCTGGCCCATTTGGGGCTACAGATACGGTTTACTCTACCTTTCCCGTTCATTTTATTACGCATTGTAGCTAGTTGTGGATCGCGATACCCCCGTGGGATCGGTGTGGATGTTGGGCTACTCGATAGCTCTTTTGGATATGTGTTTTGTCCTTATTTCTTGGCTTGGCCGCTTTCAAACTACATCAAGGAACAAGGAAACTGTTTTGAAAATAGTTTTAATAAAACCTGATGTCGAGTGGGCAACGCTTTCAAAACCCTGTGGTTTTATCCCTTCGAAAATAGTTGGCCTCTTTATTACTCGTGGAAATTGATTGTACGTTGTGAAAATGATTGTATGTGATTGGCAACCGGTCTAGTGTGGTTAAAGGCATGTTTATGTGAACTTTGTAATCAGGACGCCGTGCATATACAAAGGAGACTCTGCCGGTTTGCAGAGTGAATTTGTATATGCGGCGGGTCTGGGCACGTACCGAGGGAGATTTGTTTCAAAAAAAATATATACAGGAAAAGAACAAGAAACTTTGGGAGCATCGGTGGCTCCCCTTCCGCGCGTAAAAACCCCCGGGGCGTGACATTGAGTCCTGGGGACTCCTTTGCTTCGGTGTTATGCGTAGGCTGGCATACCCGTCGCGGCAGAGCAGGCAGTGCCAGTGTCCACTGGCGGTCAGATTGGGTCATTTTGACAGGCTTCTGATACTGATGCATACTTTTCCCATCCTGGTTGGTTTAGCATGTAGAGGCATATTAGGGGTAGCACTTCATCAGTGGTCACTCATAGTTCACCCCCCTTTTCTTTCCTTCCCCTTTTGCCTCTGATTACCTGGTGGGCATATTTGAGCTGAGGCTTTACCCACTAGGGGAGGCTACTATTTATAGTAGTACTTACCCCCATTGTCTTTTCTTGTCTCTTTTCCCCTTGTTTTGCAGAGTCCTCTGTGGGAGTTGCTGGGCCGTCAGCAGCTGAGCGAGGTAAGAGGATCGCGGACTAGTTAGCGATGCCACCGAGGGATGTAGCTGGAGATTTGGTCACCCGGTCTTCTCAGACAGTTTTTATTACTTCCTTTTTGGGTCTGGCTTCTGCCAGCTGTTTGTATTTTGTTGTGAGCTGGGAGAGATATCTATATTTATTTTTACAGTTGTACTTTATTTACTTCCAGCTTCTGTCTGAGATACAGTAGTTTTAGTTTAGCTCTGATTATTATGCTCTTTCATTATTACTTCTTATATATCTGAGCAGGTTACCGACGCTTCGTGTATGTGGGAAATACCGCATGCACGGCGGATCTGTAGACGGGCCCGGGTTCTGGTTTACACCCGGGGCGTGACAGAAGTTGTTCAACTTTAAGAGTTTTAATTTTCATAAATTTTCGTTTCATTTTTGTGTATTTTTGATAGATTTGGTATAATCTATTTCTTGTTGTATGAAATGATGATTTTTGTTTAAAGTTGATATGCTAAAGTGATTACATACTTTTTCTGGATTTTATGAAATTTTTCTGAATTTTTCTGATGAAAAAGTTGGAGCTGATCCAGATTGGATTAAGTGATCCGGATCCCGAACGCAGGTATTTCCTGCGGGTAGCCGATCCGGATTGGATTCACGATTGGATCCGGATCGCGGCTAGGTTTTTAATGGAACGAAAGGGGTTTTTGATTTCTTTTACCTTAATCTTTTGTTCTTAAGTCCCCAGAGCCTCTCTCTCTAGATTCAATCTTCTTGAAGGCTTTCAAACTCAAAGTTCTTCGATTCCAAGTAAGTTTTATTGATCAAAATCTCTGTTCTTCACTGTTTTTCCTTGTTTGCTCAAAACGTGAGTAGAAATCATGGAACTTTTTCGTTTTGAATTGGTTTTTGGTCAAATTTCTTTTGAAATAAGAACTCTGGGTGGATTAGTTTTGATTATATGCTAGGTATTCTCAAGATAAACGAATTTTTGGGCTTCGATTTCTGAAAATTCGATTTTAGGGCATATAATAGGAATTTTTGAAAAACATGGAATTGATCTATTTTTAAAATTCTTTTTGCAAAACTAATTTGATTCTTAGTCTCTCTACATGATTATGATTGTTTGGGTACACTTTTTGAAAATTAACAACTTTTCATGTGCTTGAGGTGTGCTCACAGGACTCTTACTTCTTAAGAACTTGCAGCAATGGTGATCACCTGGATCATATTTCTTCTCACTGCCATGGTTCATGCCAAAGACACTGTCAAGCCTAAAAGGGCTAAGCGAATGAAGAAGACTCAGAGTGATTCCGAGACGGAATCAGAGACGGACTCGATTGACTGGGATAACATCGAGGTCGAGGAAACCGTCCCAACTGTCTCCAAAGGAAAAGCAACTGCTGAAGCTTCAAAGGCAAAGCCTCAGCCTACTGCAGCTGACAAAGGAAAAGCCCCAATGGAACCTAGTCCAACCAAACTCAAGCGAAAAAGCGTTGCAAGAAAAAGAGGCAGTGCTCGGGGCATTTCGATTGAAGAACTAATTGCTAGCCAGCCTCCTCCTCAGGACTTCATCAGCTCCGCAAGGATCAAAGATTTTGAGAAGAGGGAATGCATTGGCGAAAGACATGTCAATGTCAAAGCGGTGAGAGAACGATGTACACTCTTTGGGATTTTATTTGATCAGGCAGGTCTTGCTCCCATTTGCCACTTCCCTGAAACTACTGGGTATTGTCCTCACTCAGTACGGATGTTCTATCAGAACGCTTCGAGTCTAGTTGATCAGGACGAGGGACGTCGAGAATTTCACACTTTGGTTAAAAATGTCAAGATCAAAGTCACACCCCAACTGATTGGAGAAGTGCTAGGAATGAAGGCCAGAGTTGATGGACCTCATTATCTGAAAACTCAAATCTTCAACAACAACTCCTGGAGAGTGGTAGTTAATGGAATTTGTCTTCCAGATACTTTGTCGACAGGAAATTCTGTTTTCTCAAAAGAACTTCGACCAGAGTATCGCTATATAAACTTCATTGTTTGCTATAACATCCTTCCAAACATGAATACAAAAGTTCTTCGATGGGATAGGATGTTATTTCTTTATCTTCTTGGAAACCCCGCAGCATTAATGGGAGCAAACTTAAACATTCCTTACCTCATTTGGTCAAGGATGGCGCGTTATGTGGAACATGCTCACCCCACAGAGAGACTCCCCTATCCAATGATAATTATGCGCATCCTTCGAAAGTTTAAAGTCGACACTAGTGCGAGCTCCTATATGTATAGTTTGGGCACAATCAATGAGACAACAATTGTGAAGTCTCTCTCGACTAAACAAGATGATCCTCCATCACCTCCTACCCGACAAAGAGCTCACCCACAAGCAACAACTTCTGCACCACCACCAGTTCAACAAGCACATCAAGCACCTCCATCAACTTCTGATGATGATGTCGCTTCGGTTAACTCGATCTACAAAGAACAACAACGTATCTCAAACGAGCAAGAGCGAATGTCACAAGAATTCACTGAAATGAAAGGAGAAATTCAAGTAGTGAAACAAGAGCTTGAAGTCATCACTGCCTCTCAAATCACCTTGACTAAAACAGTCTCTTCAATGAAAAAACTGATGAAGAAGATGTTTGCAAAAATGGGATGCAGCACCTCCGATGATTCCGACTCTCAAGATTGAATTTTGTTCTAATTTTTTGCATGATTCTCACTTTCATTTTTTTTTGTTTTGTTTTGTTCTCGTGTCTTTACTTATTTAACCCTTTAACTCTCCTTGATTTGTGTTTGTCATATTGGGCACGTTTTGTGACAAAAAGGGGGAGAGATGAACAATGAACGTTGAACAATGAAAACAATGGTGTGAGAACTATGTCAAAACTAAGGTAAGTATAACTTCAACTTTGGTTTTTATCTTGTGATTTGATGCATGTCCTTACTAACTATTCGACTAACTATTTGGGCATGTAATATAACTAACAAGTTGATGTTAACTAACTACTTTGTGACATTTGAATATTTTATTGCTTAGAAGATATGTCGGTATCTATTGTGATCTTCATACATATCTGATTTTGCAAATGTCATGATCTTCATACATCTCTGTATTTGGTTTTGTATAATTCTTGAGGTATCTAACGAATTTGTTTGTCAAGAATGCTTTATTTTTGCAGAGATTACAGATATCTAAGTCTAGAGTCTGTTTTAGGAGTTTATATCATGTATTCATTTTTATTTGGATCTTCATTGTAAATTTTTGTTGTATGGTGATAGCAACAAAAATATCCTTTTTGAATTTTCTTTTAGTGGATTTGTGTTTTGTCACGAAACCGCCAAAGGGGGAGATTGTTACGGAATTTGAGTTGGCGTATTTCGTGAAAGTGTTTAAGTCTTGAAGATTGAAGTGAAGAAAGTTTGAATCATATACCTCAATCTCAAGAGAGAAGAATTCAAAAGGATCAGGTATGTTTAACTAAATATTTTTGGTGATCCGAATACTTCTTATAGTGTAGAAACACTTGGAAGAATTTTTATTGCATAAAAATCAAAAACTGGACATGGGACATGTTCAGGATCCGGATCAGCCAATCCAATCCGGATCCCGAAGGGTGTTGGTTCATATGCAAATCCAATCCGGATCCAAGCCAATTCTGATCCGGATCCCGAACATTGGTTTTTGCTGAAATTCATGAACGATCCGGATCGGGCATTTCAATCCGGATCCCGAACCCCTATTTTTCTGGAATTGTCAATCTCGTTACGGCAATCCGGATCGCAGTAAATCCGATCCGGATCGTCGTCCTGTAAAATTTCAGAAAAGGTTAGTTTTTGATTCTTATCTTCTTCCAATGGTTTCTAACCTATAAATAGACCCTATGATTCATTTTTAGGGTAACGAAAAGTAACAAAAAAATAAACGGAAAAATAAGCCGAAAAAGATAAATCCACATATAGAGAAGAAAGAAAATCAATAGATTTAATTCTATGTTTCTTCATCTATATTGATTAGTTTGATTCTAGGTTTTCTAACTCAGAATTTGAGTAGAATCAAACTAATGAATACTTAGATGGTATTTCCGATCTATCTTTGATCTAAGTATTCGGCGGATCATCACCACCCAAAAACAACGATTTTCCCAAAATCGGCGCGTGGACTCGCGTGGCCTTGTGGATTCAAGGTGCAACCGCTTTCGTGGATTCGAAGCGAGGTACGTTCGTGGATTCGAAGCGTGCTACTGGGTGAAGACCGTGGATTCGGTCGGACGTCGTGGACTCGACGTTGGACGCTGTGGATTCGGCGTTGGGCGCAGATCGTGGATTCGAGAAGCGTCGTGGAGCGAGCGGAGAAGATCTACTAGGAGCGTATGGTAAAAGGTTGAGTCGTCTGTGAGTACGTTATATCACCTTGTACGTGTTTTAATTCTAGTGGATTTCGCCGTGTGATCGGTCCCGTGGTTTTTTACTCCGGTTTGGAGTTTTTCCACGTAAAAATCTTGCGTGTTTATTTTTATTTCCGCATTGGGTTTTATTGCACAATAATTTTTTGAGTGTTTATTGTTTACACCTATTCACCCCCCTCTAGGTGTTTTTTCCCCTATTTAGATCCATTACATTTATAACCCAACAGGTACCCCTTAGAACCTCTTGCGGATATTCTCGTTACTATTACGTCTCATTGTCATCGTATTTGTGGCGACTGAGGGTCACGATGCACGGGGATACATCCCGTTATAGGGAATTCTTCCGGTGTTTGAATTACGGTATGGTGGGAAAGGTGTAAGAGTAAGTAGTTGCATCATTTTATATTGTTAACTCCTGTTATCATTTATCATATGCTCTTATTGATGTTATAGCGACCAAGTGTCGCGGTGCCTATATTATGTATGTGTATGTGGTTACTATGCTCGAGGCTGCAGCACGCGCACCCGCGGTTTGGCCACCGCAAAGGGTGTGCTTTTCCGGAAAAGTGGCCTATGACCCGTGTATACCCACGAGGTGACGTAGTGGGGGCCCCCGTAGGTGGGGGGGTTTGAGGCGCCAAGGTGTGAGCGGTGCGACCCGTCGAGGTAGGTGCTCGACGTGGTTTCCGAGGTAGGTGCTCGGTTTGGTTTCCCGAGGTTGGTGCTCGGTTTGGTTTTCTGAGGTTGGTGCTCAGTTTGGTTCTCCGAGGTTGGTGCTCGGTCCGGGTTGCCGAGGCAGGTGCCCGGGACAGGTTATGCAGGGATACTGTCAATTGCACGATGAGGAGGGCGGTTGCTCTGGTTTTACTGCGGTTTGCTTTATTTGAAGCCCTAGTTGCTTTCGTGCTTTATTTTTCTGGTCACTGACTTCCCACTCTGTGACAGGTTTGTCCAGGGATGAGTGCTAGGACGACGGTGAGGCCGTGGCAGGGGTACTTTTGGTCTTCGGGGCCATAGACTGTATGTACTTCTTACTTTGCTCATTTCATTACCTGTTAGTAGCTTACTATGTGGATCGCGATACCCTTGTGGGGTCGATGTGGATGTTGGAATGTCTTTTATTATTCTTATGGGTGATTGTTTTGCTTTCCCGGATTGGCCGCTTTCAAACTACAAAAGGAAAGATAAAAGAAAATATTTCGAAAACCGTTTTTAAAATCTGGGTGTCGGGTGGGCACCATTTTAAAACCCTGTGGATTTATGGATTGCGAAAACCGTTTTGAAAATCTGGGTGTCGTGTGGGCACCATTTTAAAACCCTGTGGATTTATGGATTTCGAAAACCGTTTTGAAAAGCCTGGGTGCCGTGTGGGCACCGCTTCTAAAACTTGTGGATTTATTCTTTTAAAATTTGTCAGCCTCGTTAATATTTATGGAAATATAGTTGTTTGTACTCGACTGCTGAGCTATTGTGGTTAAATGGATATTTGTATGGATATTGTAGTCGGGACGCCGTGCATATACAAAGGAGACTCTGCCCGTTTGCAGAGTGAATTTGTATATGCGGCGGGTCTGGGCACGCACCGGGGGAGATTGCTTTCAAGGAAAAAAAAATAATAATAAAAATTATATGCAAATTCAACTCTTTTCAGTAGTTGTCTTCCGCTTAATGAAACCCCCGGGGCGTGACATCCAACCCCGGTGCACGCCTCGCTCCGTGGACTGCGCGGTCCGCGCCTCTGCCCGTCGCCTTGCCGCCGCGCTCCGCTGCTGCCCGCCACCGTCGGCGCTGCCCCGACGGCCGGAATAGTACCACATGCCTCGAAATTTGTGCACGGCCATCCGGGCTCCGAAAATGCAAGTAAATAGTCCATTTTCACCATTTTCGCGCGCTTAGTCCAAATCCGATGTCCGTTTTGCCTAATTCCACTTCTAAAATTTGTCGAAGGCCTCCAAACAAGTGTTCATAACCTAAATTTCGCACCGAGTCCATTTCTTGAGTTCGATACACGCACAGACACCTCGAACACATGCAAAGAGCCTCCAGAAGTTGCCAGACACACTACAAGAGCTCTGTGGAGATCCGGGTCATCACATCCTCCCCCACTAAAAGAAAGTTTCGTCCTCGAAACTAACACAACTCAAAAGGGAGTCTCAAATACCAAGGGTAGGTACTCATCATCACCGTCTCCAGCTCCGAAGTCGCCACTCACTCCCCGTGATTACTTCTCAACAGCAACAACAACATCAACAACCAGTACGGCATGGCACAATTGCGCAATTCTCTCATCTCATGAGCCAGAATTCGCAATGAGCGTCCCTCGTACTTCAAACACTCACAAATCTCAAATGGGCGAGTCAATCACGGGTGAGGGATCCAAAAGTATAACACTCCTGAGCTGAGACGTGGAAAAGACCTCAGGGATTCCAACAAAAGCTAGGGGAAAAAGAAATAACCACCAGTGCTACACGTACCAACACCACACCCTAATGCCAACTCAACCAAGGCGACCCGAATACACCCACACGATCATCCAAGAAGGAAAGGGGCCCTAACAAGCTGGGGTCCTCACTCGGTCATTCTCAGATCCTGACCTTCCTGTTAAGGAATTTGTATTGGCGTATTTCGTGAAAATGGTTATGTCATGAAGATTGAAGATGAAGAAGTTTGGATCATATACCTCAATCTCAAGAAAGAAGAATTCAAAAGGATCAGGTACGTTTAACTAAATATTTTTGGTGATCCGAATACTTCTTATAGTGTAGAAACACTTGGATGAATTTTTAATTGCATAAAAATCAAAAACTGGACATATTATATGTTCAGGATCCGGATCAGGCATCACAGTCCGGACCCCGAACATAGGGTAGTTCATGCGCAATTCCAGTCCGGATCATGGTTATTTCAGTCCGGACCCCGAATGTGGAATTTGCAGGAATTGCATGAACAGTCCGGACCGTGGGTATTACAGTCCGGACCCCGAAGGTATGTTTTTCTGAAAATAGTCTGTTTAGCCACGACAGTCCGGACTGCCATAATTCCAGTCCGGACCGTCGTCCTGAAAAATTCAAGAAAAGGTTAGTTTTTGATTCTTATCCTCTTCCAATGGTTTCTAACCTATAAATAAACCATACGATTCATTTTTTAGGGTAATCCAAAAATACGACCGAAAAATAGAAAAATCCACATATAGAGAAGAAAGAAAATAAGTAGATTTAATTCTATGTTTCTTCATCTATATTGATTAATTTGATTCTAGGTTTTCAAACTCAGATTTTGAGTAGAATAAAATTAATGAATACTTAGATGGTATTTCCGATCTATTTCTAATCTAAGTATTCGGCGGATCATCACCACACAAAAACAACAATTTTTCCAAAATCGGCGCGTGGACTCACGTGGCCTTGTGGATTCAAGGTGCAACCGCTCTCGTGGATTCGGAGCGAGGTACGTTCGTGGATTCGAGACGTGCTACTGGGTGAAGACTGTGGATTCGGTCGGACGTCGTGGATTCGACGTTGGACGCCATGGATTCGACATTGGACGCAAATCGAGGATTCGAGGCGCATTGCGGAGCGAGCGGAGAAGATCTACTAGGAGCGTATGGAAAAGGTTGAGTCATAAGTGTCACGCCCCGGGGTCGAAACTGCGACCCGGGCTCGCCAACAGATCCGCCACCTATGCTAAAACCCGCATAGGCGAAGCGTCTAACCTGCAAAAGATGGTACTATAGCTACACAAATATCAGAGCTGAAATAAAATGCTGTAAAATAAATTCCAATCACTGTACAATATGAAATAAAGTACAATATCCATTCCTCAAATATAGATAATCATCATACAATGTCCTCAGTACAGCATCTCTCAACTATAAAAGGAGATAAACTAAAACTATAGTACAACAGTCTCAACAAATACAAAAGATCTCTCTCCAGAGAAAACAGTAAAAACCAGCCAACAGCTACCAGGAATCTCCAACCAGGGGATACAGCTACACTCCTCGGGTGGTAAAGATCTAGCTCGTGACTCCCTCGCCTCGGACAACGACCGAAGATCAGCAACTCCCGAAGAGGACTCTGCAAAACAGGGGGGAGAAAACAAAGGGAAACAACAATGGGGGTGAGAACCACTAGTAAACCAGTAGCCTCCCCCTGTGGGTAAAGCCTCAAGCTCCGGCGTACCCACTAAGTCTACTAGAGGCAAGAAAAGGGGTAAGTAGGAAAGCTGTAAACAGAACTACTGAATAAAAGGGGAAACCACAACAAGTATGCCTCTAAATGCAATACCGAAGGAAATGACGGTATGAATGCATCAGGAAACAGTATCTGACCAAATAGACCCAATCTAGTGCCACCAGTAAAAACTGGTACTGCCTGCTCTGCCGCGATGGGTAACCATCTCTGTAACCAAGCATCTCTGTAACCACTGTCTCACAATAGCAGGACTGGATCAAGACTATGATCAAAGTGGGAAACTCCGTCCACTAATGAAACCCCGATCTGATGCAATAATACTCAAAAGTGGGAAACACCATCCACTAGAGAAATCTGATACCCAATCTGATGCAATAGTAAACATCCGGTCAACCGCCCAAAGTCCGCGGTCACCGCAATAACCCCCAACCCACAATTGGGTAAAATAATCAAGATCCGGTCAACCGCCTACTGTCCGCGGTTGCCGCAATACCCCACAATCCAACATCAAGTACACCCTATCTCTGACCCTCAGGTCCCAGCTACACTATCCCAAACCTCTGCTCGAACCCGAGCAACATGACTCAAAAGTCAAATAAAAAGGAGAAAGAAAGCAATCATGGTTTCTCCTAAGTCAAATCCCAATATGATAGTGTAGCAATAAAATAGTGGCCTATCTAGATGTCCAAATAAGCATGCAAAAGTCCTCATACAATGTGGGAGAGAAAGAAAGTCAAATAACAGTTTTACATGTGTAACGATTAATAATATCCACATAAATAAACATCATGCTAAAATCATCAGTCAACTACACATGTATATGATCCCTGATCCATAATAAATCCCCAGAGTGAAACCCGCACATAAATAAGTCATTATGTCCCACCAATTAATCTATTTAATCCATTTTCATAAAATCTGGGTGCTAAAGTAGCATGTTAATTATCACTAATAAATTATTCCAATGATCATGTTCCTACAGCAGTATTACCCCAATAATATCCCCAACATGCTATATCCACAAAATTAACTCAGATGATAGGCTCACATTTATATCAGGCAATCATGCATGATAATCAATCAATATGCTCAATAGTGGGGTTCTCTAATAAACTTAGTGAGTAAGTCAGATATAGAGGCAAGCAACAACCACCCACCTCGAAAAGCGCGGTCCACAGCTGAGAAATATCCTCAAACTCCAATCGTCGCTCCAACAAAACGTACCCCGAAACTGCGAACCACTAAACAAGAGTCAATTCCGGTGTACAAATCGATCCCCAAAAACTGCACCTTGCTGTTTTGTAAAATCAGCAGTCAAAGAACTGTAATTATCACCTCTGTCCAATCCTCAAGAAAATCCAGAAAATTCACGGTCGCGTTCCTCGCGAAAAGTAGCCCCAAAACGACTGTTTAAACGCCCAGATCTGATACCTGTAGGCCAAGATAAAAATAAAACACCGTTGCATACTTAAAATCTCCACAACAGAATTCCTGTAGCAATCTGTCCAAGAAAAGCTTAATTATCACCTTCGAAATAATTTCCATAAATCCCAGAAAAATCACCACTGTGTTCCTCGCGACGAGTAGATCAAAATCGAGTCCTGAAACGCCTTCATCCGATGTTCCTAGGCTGAGATATAAAATCGGCAAGTCGGTGCTGTCCAAAATCCATCACAGAAAAATGGGGGTCAAAGATGTCTCAGGAAACGTGCCAAAAAGTGCGAAACGAAGCTAAGCAATCAACACGAAAATTGAAGCCTTACGTCTTAGGAACACGCTGTCGAAAAAATCGTCCAAAAACTCCTCCTGGTTTGCTCACAGTGAATTTTTGATTGAGCTGCGACGGTAATGGGCCGAAATGGGGAGGAAACCGAGGCGAACTGTAAAAATGATATCGCCGTTGCCGAGCTTCCAGAAATTCGGGGATCCACCACGGGATCAAGAACATCAAGGGGAACAACTTTCCTATAGATCTCTCCCTCTCATTCCCTCTCTAAAGCTCGGAAAAAGGAAGGAGAAGAGAGAGGGATGGGCTGCTTTATATAGGCCCAAAAACAATTCAATTAATACCCGGTGTGTCCCCGGTTTCGGGCGCCCGAATCTTTCGGGCCCCGAAACCGGGCGCACACAGTAACTCGGCCCGGCCCGGCCCACTCCCCGCACGCGATCCGGTCGGACCGCACGGCCGTCCAACCCGCTCCCCAGCCCGACACGTGTCCACGAACACGAAACAGCGGATCCGACCGACCACCTCGCGCCGCGTGGCGCTCCACTGGTCAACGGGCAGTTGGCGCTGGCCAATAGGCGGCCGCCACGTGGCGCACGCGTGCGCCACGTCGGCGCCGTGGCCGCCACGCCCGCCGGCACCGCTGCCCCGCCGCCTGCCGCCTGCACGCCTGCCCCGCCGCCTGCCGCCCGTACGCGCACAGTGACGCGCCCAATCCTCGCACGCCACGTGTCCAAGCCATAAATTCGCTGCACCCGGTGCACGACAACCCCAAACACCGAACCAATAAACATCTGCCACGTGTCCCTCTCCGGTCCACCGTACACCCCGAGGAATTCTAAGAACCGCGCCTAGCAAGCCATCCAATAAGAGCACGCCACGTGGCATCCCGCTCCGGTGCACGACGGCCGCGTGGACCGAGCGCCTGCCCGCGCGCCCTGCCCGCGCGCTGCGCGCTGCCCGCGCCTGCCCGCCGCCGCGCTGCCGCCTGCCCGAGGCCGCGCCGCCGCTCTCCGCCGCTGCCCGCCGCCGCGATCGCCGGAATCACTGTTCCGGCGGTGAACAGTAACCCGAGCTCAGAAATGACAAGTGGGTAGTCCATTTTGACCGTTTTCGCGCGCTGAATCCGAATTTGACGTCCGTTTTGCCAAATTCCAACTCTAAAATTTGCCGAAGGCACCCGGAAATGCGTTCTTAGCCCAAATTTCGCGCGGAGTCCAAATTAAATATCCGATTCGCGCGAAACCACTTCTAAACCCTCCACGGGGTCCTCTGATCACTCACATGATCCAAATAAGCCCGACGTCCAACACTTATGTCCAATTATGCCCCAAACACCTCCAACACACTATGTAGGCCTCCAATAGCCACCCCAACGCACTGCAGCAGCTCTGCGGAGATCCGGGTCATCACATCCTCCCCCACTAAAAGAAAGTTTCGTCCTCGAAACTAAAGTCGTTCCTCAACACGGAATCTCAACCAAATAAAGGGGGGCAAATATCCAATCATCACCACTCGAGCTTCCAAGGCGGACAAATACTTCTTCCAAAGACACGATGCGGTCCTCGGGTCTCTAACTAGAACAAAATAAAGGCGGGCACTCCAGAAAAGCCGTACCAACTCAACCAAGTACAGCTGGGCTAACCGCTCGAGCTACCAAGTAATCTGCATCGGTACACAAGCCTCCGCTCCTCCCAGGGCCTCAGATAATCTAACCACAAGTCCATCGGCACACAAGCTCGATCCGAATACCTCTGTACTCCCGAGGTATCCAATAAGTCCTCCAACTGATCACATAACTCTGATCTCTAATCCAAAAACCATCAGGGTGTAGCAACACCTCCCCAACTCTCGGGCATCAGCACACAACTATAAGCAGTCGAGAGAACCAGATCGCAAATCAATCTTCGAGAAGATCCAGTACCCTTGCAGCTGGTAAATCCAATCCTCCAGGCTCGAAAAAGTACCTGCTCCAGACGATCACTTCATCAAATTTCGGGAGTTGTGTCCTCAACTCCCAAACCAGTGACGTGCTAGGCAACTCCGAAAGGAAAGGAGCCCTAACCAGGAGGGGGTCCTCGCCCGGTCGCTCCCAAATCTTGACCATCCGAGCGAACCATTTAGCCGCGGTCTATCATCCAAAGAGTCCTCAGTGACACCACCCTACGCCACGTTTGCCTCGACAGTCCACGCAGCGCCAGCTGCGGAGTCAACAAACTCAACCCCAAATAGCTCTCCTGCTCCGGGTATCCGCCACCACAGTGGCCCTATCGGGGTGAATTTGGATGCTTGACACAAATCCAACTGTAACTTCATAGCTACTATGGGAGGCATCACTGTAACACAAATCCATCTCCCAACACTGGCGATGCTGAAATCAGGGCTGGTATCAATCTCATCACCAATTCGTCAAGCTCTGCTGGCACTATCCGGCTCACAAGCTCCTCACCTCAACAAATAACTGCCGGTCTCAGCCATTCTCGCATAGCATCCATTTGGCTGGATTCCACCACCGCCTCTTATGGCTAGACTAAGTGATCCACGAAGATATGCTCTCGAAGCTAAAACTTGCACCACAACAACTTGGCATACAGCTTCTTCCTCATAGACCTTGTTACACCATCTACAAGTACTCCACCAGCTCTAAACCACACAGAGATGGGGTAAAATCAAAATATCCCGGAAGAATATCTCAAGTAATTCTTCCAAGTGCAGCAAGAATACACAATTCCTCAGATCTCAAAGACGACAGGGCATTAGTCATTCCAGTTGTCCTTACTGCACTCACAATGCCCCTACCGGGTCCAGAACACCATCTTGGCGAGATACACAACTGTATGATCCCAAGAAGATACCTGCATCCTAAGCAGACCACTGTCGGGTATAACTCCATCAAAGGTCCTAAATAACATCCAACCTGCCTGCGGTCACCCCACACAAGGACCCTCACTGTTCTGTGCCAACGACGTGGCACTAGATCGAACAGACCCTCGATCCATCAGATCCTGCGACTGCGCCATCAGCTCTGTCAGCTCTACAGGTGATATCCAATGAGGTGCTATCGGGGTTGGCGTGGTTTCCAGAACCACGTCAACCGCAATCTCAATCTCCCTAATCGACGGCATCATTATCAGCTCCGGTGGAATCACACCCGGGATCTCATGATAACAGGGATATCCTTGCGTCCCGGTGCCGCCGTAGACACCTTGCGCATAGTCGCTGCAACCTGTGCGCTCTGACTGTCTCAATGAACAAGCCTCTAATGTCTGCTTGCAGAAGATCATAACCTTCTCTCTCCGCAGTCATACCCATGTGGCACTGTGCCAACCAATCCCACGCACTGGGTCAAACACTGACCAGGTACAAATACCAATAAGCCTGCCGATACCACTCGAGGTCTCAACTGCACTGGACATGATCCACAAACCTCCTCCACATGCACCACCCAACAGGAACCTGTACCTCTAGTGCATGTGGTAACAAACCTGACTCTAGTCCATGCAGGAATGCAACATGCTCTAACTCCGACTGCTGTGATGAAATCACACCTGCGACGACCCAATCCACTGCCTTGGTGCCCTCCACCCAGGCAGCACAGTCTCAACCGCTCGATGTAGGTGGTCGTCACTTAATCTGCCTGAAATTCCAGGCTATCCACCAAAAGAAGCACAATTCTCCGCCTTTGCTCACACTGAGGCGATGAATACGGTCTTCCGCAGACAATAAACCCACGCTACCGCTGCGCCACTCTGATAACGATGCTGATGCTGCCACCGGGGTCCACCTGACCTCTGACATCTCAGAAAATCCATTATTGCAATCGTCATATGACAAAACACCATTGATTCTTGCAATTCCTCATTCAAATATCCTTACCCAGCTCACCCCTCAAGCACATCTATTGTACCCCAAACACGAATGTTATCAATCACAAAGGGTAACCTTTCTTTGGTTAAGCTTTACATAACCACCATCTAGGAAAGGAACACGAAAGTGCCTCTACCAGCCGATCTGTCCTCCAACACTTAGCGCCAGGTGCCTCTATCCAGAACTCGCCTCTGGCGGCAGGTCCCTATCCAAAGGAACTGCAATAGTACGCTCCATACACAATGCCTACCCCATCGAGGCATCCAACAACCAAAATCCACCACAGAGGGATCAGATAAACAAAAGGGTATTCTGGCGCAATCCACTGCCAGTCGCACGCATTCTACGCGCTTCGTCCCTCGAAACCTGGAGCGTACAGTTCAACAACTGCATAAACTCTCAATTGATCACTCCATCACCACCAACCACGATTCTGCCTCCAAGGCTCCAACTCAAATCCATAAATCGGGGAGGTTCATCTGCCAAAACTGGCTCCATCCATCAATGATGTCCCACAACTCATCCACTATCAGCAATCCACCCCGCCTCGGTGCTGCAACACAAGACATTAGCACGGAGGGGGCCACTCGCTCCATCGGCGCCTCAGAAATCAATACCGCTGAGGATACTGTAACCAGGTGGTCTCAGAAGAAAAACACTGTCGTGCTGCCCACAGCACCGACAACTGTGTCACCCAGACCAGCGGCTCTCTCTGCCGCTGATATACCTCAGACAATCCTGTCATCGGGCCTGAAGCTCTCTAACCTCAATCCGGGTATCCGGCCCCAAAACAATCCGCTCGAGCTCCACCGCTGCGACGAGTGCACACCAATCCACACAACGCGTCGGGGAGACACCGCTCACCACGACCAACTGCACCACAGCACAAAACAAAACTCGACCCAATCCGGCGAGAGTCTAGAGCATGTCAACCGTTCCGCCGCATTATGTTGTCTGCAGCCAACATAATTGCTTAGGAGAATAAACATGCCAATCACCCATCCCATCACTCGGGAGAGGTATAAAACTCAATCAGGACTCTCGCTAAAAATCACGACTCTCACGAAGTCATCCTAGGGTCCAACCATGAGCCTAGGGTTTCTACAGTCCCAACTGACCTATCCCTAAGCTCTGATACCAACCTAATCTGTCACGCCCCGGGGTCGAAACTGCGACCCGGACTCGCCAACAGATCCGCCACCTATGCTAAAACCCGCATAGGCGAAGCGTCTTGTTGGGTTATATGTATATGGATCTAAATAGGGGAAAAAATACCTAGAGGGGGGTGAATAGGTGTAAACAATAAACACTCAAAAAATCATTGCGCAATAAAACCCAATGCGGAAAAATAAATGAACACGCAAGATTTTTACGTGGAAAAACTCCAAACCCGAGTAAAAAACCACGGGACCGATAACACGGTGAAATCAACTAGAATTAACACACGTACAAGGTGATATAACGTACTCACAGACGACTCAACCTTTTACCATACGCTCCTAGTAGATCTTCTCCGCTCGCTCCACGACGCTTCTCGAATCCACGATCTGCGCCCAACGCCGAATCCTCAGCGTCCAACGTCGAGTCCACGACGTCCGACCGAATCCACGGTCTTCACCCAGTAGCACGCTTCGAATCCACGAACGTACCTCGCTTCGAATCCACGAAAGCGGTTGCACCTTGAATCCACAAGGCCACGCGAGTCCACGCGCCGATTTAGGGTAAATCGTTGTTTTTGGGTGGTGATGATCCGCCGAATACTTAGATTAGAAATAGATCGGAAATACCATCTAAGTATTCATTGATTTGATTCTACTCAAAATCTGAGTTTGGAAAACCTAGAATCAAATCAATCAATATAGATGAAGAAACATAGAATTAAATCTATTGATTTCCTTTCTTCTCTATATGTGGATTTTTCTCTTTACGGCTTATTTTTCTATTAAGTCCCGTTCGGATTGTTTTTCCGATTGCCCTAAAAATGAATAAAGGGTCTATTTATAGGTTAGAAACCATTGGAAGAAGATAAGGATCAAAAACCATCCGTTTCTGGAAATTTTCAGGACGGCGATCCGGATCGGATTAGCTGTGATCCGGATCGTCGTAGCGTGATAGACAATTCCAGAAAAACAGGGTTCGGGATCCGAATCGCAAGGTCCGATCCGGATCGTTCATGCAATTCAGCAAACTCCCATGTTCGGGATCCGGATCGGAATGGCCTAGGATCCGGATTGAAATTGCCAATGAACAATCACCCTTCGGGATCCGGATTGCTGTCACGCCCCGGGGGTCTGTTTTAGCGGAAACGGTTTGCAAAGGTCGTACGTTCGACGAAAGATTTTTTTTTTTTTTTGGTAGTAAGGAAACCCCTCTTCCCCGGCGCGTGCCCAGACCCGCCGCACATACAGGATCTCTCTGTAAACGGACAGAGCCTCCCCTGTATGTGCACGGCGTAGCGTTCAGTACATAACCCAAACATGCACAACCATTCAATCACAACAATTGTTAACATACAACCAGCATTCTAATCCATTAAAGTACATGGCCGATCAGTTTGGAAAGGATAAATCTACAGTTTTAAAAGAGCGCCCACTCGGCACTTACATTTTGAAGACTAGTTTTCAAATCAGCATAAATCCACAAGGTTTTGAAAACGGTGCCCACACGACACCTAAGTTTCGAAATCCATTTCGCAATCCATAAATCCACAGGGTTTTAAAACCAGTGCCCACACGACACTTAGATTTTAAAAACGGTTTTCGCAATCTTTTCTTTGGTTTTGCCTTTTTCTTTTTCAACTGGCCAACAGAAATAAAAGGAAAAGATAAATAGATTAGAGGACCACCAAATATAAAGCATGCCGACATCCACACCGACCCCACGAGGGTATCGAGAACCACACCAATGACTACAGCGTAAATGAAATGTAAGGATAAAAGAGGAAATACAGTCCGGGGTCCCCAGCGACCCAGAAGCTCCTGCCCCGTCCTCACCGTCGCCTACCGCTCCCCCCGTCTGGACCCTGTCACGATGTGGGAAGTCAGTGACGAATAATAACAATAGAGCAGGAAAAGTAGTAAATCAAACCGTAAAGCAAACCGGAGTAACCTCCCTCCCAAGCGTGGAGAGATAACCTGTGCCCCTGTATCCTGCAATACCCGGCCCCGTCGGACAACTAAACCGACGGGCCGTACCGTACCTGTAATACCTGGCCTCGTCGGACAACTAAACCGACGGGCCGTGCCATACCTGTAATACCTGTAACAAACCCGACCACGTCGGACAACTAAACCGACGGGTCGCACCGTACCTGCAAAAACCCGACCACGTCGGACAACTAAACCGACGGGTCGCACCGCTCGCACCTCGGCGCCTCAAACCCCACAACTAATAAGGGGCCCCACTACGTCACCTCGTGGGTAAACACGGGTCATAGACCACTTTTCCGGAAATGCGCACCCTTAGCGGTGGCCAAACCGCGGGTGCGCGTGCTGCAGCCTCGAGCCAAGTAACCATAACCACCATCATGTTAGCATCATAATATATAACAAGAGTAAAACGGCAACATGTATAACTAAAAGTAAAACAGCAACATGTGTGATCACCCGCTAACATGTATAATCGAAAACAAGGCGATAATATGTGTACTAGAAGTAACCCGCTAACATGCATACTCAACAATAAATACCACAAGGAACACCATGTTAGCACAATTAGATATTTATTTTAACCAGGATACAATTGCCGACAACCCGACGCCGAATCCCAAAACAGAACCCACAATAATGAACCAAGTACACACCACACGATAATCATGACCGTAACGAAAATGGACATAAAGGGTTTCTACATTTTCTTTTTCTCTTTATTTTAAAAGTAGCACAATCAAACGAATAATTCCCATCACCCCTCGATCCAACAAGATGCATTTAAATGTTAGGACTTAAAGCAAAAACCCACCTCAAGCACGAAGAAAGAGACGTGTGGAAAATCCGACCGAAAAACCCTCACCGCGGGTCCGAACAGCTGTAACACAAATTCATTCGTCAAAAGCGTCGTCACGGTTCAAAACACTCAAAAACGGGGCGAACCGGGCTAAAAACGGAGCTCCTGGGCCCTTTTTCTGAGGATGGGTGTACGGGCCCATGCGTGGACCGGGTCCACGACGGCGGGCAGCGCAGGTGTGGGCCGGGAGCACGCGGAGCGGTGGACCATCACCGTCTTGGGCCGGGCCGCGCACGGGTGCGGGCGCGCACCGGGTCCGTGGCCCCGCTGCGGCTGTGGCGCACGCCGGGTGCACGCCCGGTCGTGCACCGCGCGGCCTGGCGCACCGGGCCGTGCACCGGGTCCGCGTCCCCGGGCCGCAAGGGCGTGCGCCGGGTGCACGCCGGCCCGGTGGACCGCGCGGCCTGGGGCACAGGTTTGTGCGCCGGGTCTGCGGTCCCGGGCCGGAATGGCGTGCGCCGGGTGCACCCGGGCAGGTGGACCGCGGCCCGAAAACCCCAACCGAGCGTCCGTTTTCGGCTCCGATCGCGACCCCGCGATCACGGCGGCTTCGGCGGTGACCGCGTGAACACGGTGATGGCGGCGGCGGCCTCCCGTTTAACCACGGCGGCGGCGGCCTCCCGTTTGGTCCCCGAAATCGCCTCGCACGCGGCACGAGACGAAGGAAAAACCTTCCCCCGACAAATCAAGGGATTTCCCTCCCCTTGCCCGAAACAAGAACCAACACAAAGACGAAACAAGAAACGAAACAAGAAGGCGAAAGCACGGCTCACCTTGTTTCCGTCGGCGCCGGGCGAAGGAGAGGGATCGTCCTTTTTGCGCTCGTCGGATCTTGCGGGGAGGCGATCAATCTCCTCCTTCTCCCCGTCAAGATCCCGGCTCTCGCGTCGCCTCGGTGCGGGTGGGGGGAAATGCTTGGGGTTTTCACGCGTACGAAAGGGGAAAAGAAAGGAGGGGATGGGGTTCCCAACCTAAATCCCCAACCCTCAATTAATTAGCTGTTTAGGTGCAGTCGGGTCTAAACCCAAGGTCCAACTAAACGTAACCCCACCTAGACCAAATTGAATTCGATTAGCATCGATTAAATTCAATTAAAAAGAGACGGGTTAAATTTTATTAAATCCAATTAAGTTAAATTAAACTAAAATAATTTAAATTAAATCCAACTAACTTAAAATTAAACCAAAATAATTTAAATTAAATCCAATTAACCTAAACCGGGCCTGGCTTACCTCCGCGAGGGCGTGCTGACCCCTCGAACAGCTACAACTTCAGAAAATTATTCCGGGAGAGTCCGGGGTCGGAAAACTGATCCGCTCGCGCCGTCGGTCTTCGTTTCGCGGGCTTTATTCTCTAAAAATACCCACGAGCCCCGACGGCCTGCCCAAAACAACGCGAGAAAAGGGTACCCCGGGCCCCTTAGCCGAAAAGCGGTTCGAAGTAAAACACAGGTAAGACCAAAAAGGGAAAATAAATCCGCGGTTATTACACCACTCACCTCTAAAAACGAGTTTCGTCCTCGAAACTCAAGCCCGGGTAGGAGTGAAAAGGTCGGGGTAGCACTCCCTCATCTTGGACTCCAGTTCCCAAGTTGCTTCCCGCTCCTCATGGTTGTTCCAAAGTACCTTTCCATAGGGGATCGCCCGGTTGCGCAATCCTTTTTGTCCTCTCGTGCTAGGGTCTGCACCGGTGTTTCGTCGAAACTCAGGTCCTCGCTAAGCTCAAAGGCAGTGACCATCCGTCACCCCAAAATCAAGTAAGCAGGTTCAGAGAACATCTTCGAGAATCCGGCTCATTCGCTCCGGCTGTCCGTCGGTCTGGGGGGGGTGAAACGCCGTGCTGAAGTGTGGTTTAGTCTCTAGGGCTCATTGTAGACTTTGCCAAAGGCTCGACACCAGCCGAGTGTCTCTAGTCCACGTCATACGGGTGGGTGGGAGAAGAGTCGATTTCGTCCGTCGATCCACTGCGGCAAACTGCATCGTGCTCTTGATGCGACGCAGAAAACCCGTGACGAATTCCATGCTGGTTCGCTCCCATTTCTATTCTGGTACCGGTAGAGATTGTAGTTTTCCCCGCTGAGCGCTGATCTTCGAACTTTACTTGTTAGCCATTTGAACACCGGGCAGTGGACTGTATTACATCCCCCTTTGGTTTAGTCCACCAAAAAAAAGAAAAATTTCTGCTTCGAGGTCCTTGTACATCCTCGTGTCACCTGGATGCGCCGCATAGGGAGTGAAGTGCGTCCCTGACAGTATCTTTTTCTTCAACTCTGGCGGCTCGGGCACGCAGTTCCGCACTCGAAACGTATTGCGTCGCTCGCACCCACCGAAAAGTTGCTCGCGTGGTCCGGGGGGGTCTTGTCTCGAATAAGCTGTATTTGTGCACCTGTTTTCTGACCTTCTAGGGTTTCTTTAATAGAGTTGGCTTGACCATCAAGGACAAAAGTCGCGCGACAGCACTGGTCCTCCTGAGTACTCGCGCTCATCAGTTTCCCCCTCGATTTGACCCTTCCTGCTCAAAACATCCGCTATTACACTTGCTTTTCCCGGGTGATACTGAATGGGTGAGCCGAGTCCTTCGGCAACTCCAGTCAATGCCTCTGTCGCAACAACAAATCCGTCTATGTGAACAAAAACTTAAGACTCTGGGGATCCGAAAACACACTACGCTGAACTCCAAGAAAAGGGTGGTGTTTCCCAAAGCTTTTAAAACGAAGGCGGCTGCTGCCCGTTCCTGATCGTGTGTCGGGTAATTCTGCTCACATTCTCTACGATTTTCGTTGCTGAAACTGTGTCCCAAAAAGTCCACTTCGCGAAGTCAGAACTCACATTCTTAAACTTAGCAAACAGCTTCTGGTCCCTGAGATTCCGGAGAAAAGTCCGTAAGTGCTCCTCGCAGTTGATTGGAGAGGTCATCAATCCCGGACCTGTTCTTTACTGCAACCCTGTTTGTCTCCCGGTAGTCGTTGCGTAGACGTAGGCTCCCGTTCTTCTTTCGCACGGAGAACCCGGGTGTGCCCCAAGACGGCACACTCGGTCTGGTGAACCCTTTAAGGTCTAAAACAACTAACCCGACGACAAGGAAAACTAACCACACTAACGCCCTCACAAGGCTCCAAGAGGTGCCAACAACTAGGCTGGGTCATCAACTATCCGAAATTTTTCCCCCAAAAACAATGAACTCCCTGTCACCCACACGGACCACTCCCCTACGTCACCAACACGGGCCACTTCCACCCGTCACCAACACTGGCCACAAGCTCGGAGCATAACCACCATCCCGGACCACTCGTTCCGACTATCCATCCTATCGAGGCGACGGTCAAGACTAACGTTAGGTTTCAGCTCTAAGACCTACCACAAGGTCTACCCTACAGAAAGGGCTGCGTACGGGGCCTCCTAGCCGAAGGTGACCAGTACTAAAACTCCGAGTAGTCGCTAGATTCCCCCCCCCTTGACTCACACCAGCCCCAAACGATCACGATCCACAACGCTCCCAACCAAGCCTCAAGGCTATGCGTTAGTCATAGGAAGCTGGCGACAAAACCCACAAGGTAAGGTCCTACTTCCGTCCTGGCACCGACGGGGTGCGACGCTCCAAAACGCCACTAGCTCTCGGTCCCAAACCGTTGCCCCACCAAGCACCGGGCATCTAATCAAGCAGTAACTTCTAGGCCAACACTGACACTCCCCACTAGAAGGAATTCTAAGCTCTAGGTCCGTTCAGCAAAGACCTCCAGGTACTGAAGACTATCCATCTGAAATCTAAGGGTCGGAAGAAGACAAGCAACGAAAACGGCGAGAAGAACCGTGTCAAAAGTTGCCTAGGTCCACTAGACGCACTCGAGGGATCTCACGCCAACTCACCAGTAGGACAACCGAACCGACGCACTTGTGCAGAAAACAGAAACCCAACCCAAAGCTTTACCACCACAACCCCACTAAAAAGAGCCACCCGTGAACCCAACACGACGATCTCTGCACCCAATCGCAGTGGTTACGGTGAAAAGCCGAACTATGGGTAACGATCATAGGGGAGGAATCCTCATTCCCACTAGTACCTTGCCCATGGTGCAAAAGGGACCGACGACTACCCGCTGTAACTTAACACCAGAAAACCCAGAAGGCACAAGTTTAGACAAACAGCTATCCGGTTACCCATGGCCGGCAGACGGCCAACAAACCAACAACCACCGGTGGGTTGTGCTACCACCCGAGCCATATCGAGAAAAGAACTCGATAGTCCCCGCACTCTCGCATTTGTTGCCGCAGGAGCTAGTTTTCCGCGGCCGTCGACGTCGTCGTATCTGCCTTCGCGTCCCCGGCCGATGATCTGGTACGGGCCATATCTGTACACACACAACATGAGTCAGCCCTAGACTTCACTTATAAAACAACGAACCACCTAGCGAGAGAAAAGGACTTGGACTCTTCCCCCCCTCGATCACTCGCGTTCTACCTTCCTATGCCCTACCCATTTCGTTCACCTGTAGGCAAGTGAGGTATCCCCACGGATGTCGGCATTAACTGTTGTGATTGAAAGAACCTCTCTGATACCATCTTAATCTGTCACGCCCCGGGGGTCTGTTTTAGCGGAAACGGTTTGCAAAGGTCGTACGTTCGACGAAAGATTTTTTTTTTTTTTTTTTTTTTGGTAGTAAGGAAACCCCTCTTCCCCGGCGCGTGCCCAGACCCGCCGCACATACAGGATCTCTCTGTAAACGGACAGAGCCTCCCCTGTATGTGCACGGCGTAGCGTTCAGTACATAACCCAAACATGCACAACCATTCAATCACAACAATTGTTAACATACAACCAGCATTCTAATCCATTAAAGTACATGGCCGATCAGTTTGGAAAGGATAAATCTACAGTTTTAAAAGAGCGCCCACTCGGCACTTACATTTTGAAGACTAGTTTTCAAAATCAGCATAAATCCACAAGGTTTTGAAAACGGTGCCCACACGACACCTAAGTTTCGAAATCCATTTCGCAATCCATAAATCCACAGGGTTTTAAAACCAGTGCCCACACGACACTTAGATTTTAAAAACGGTTTTCGCAATCTTTTCTTTGGTTTTGCCTTTTTCTTTTTCAAATGGCCAACAGAAATAAAAGGAAAAGATAAATAGATTAGAGGACCACCAAATATAAAGCATGCCGACATCCACACCGACCCCACGAGGGTATCGAGAACCACACCAATGACTACAGCGTAAATGAAATGTAAGGATAAAAGAGGAAATACAGTCCGGGGTCCCCAGCGACCCAGAAGCTCCTGCCCCGTCCTCACCGTCGCCTACCGCTCCCCCCGTCTGGACCCTGTCACGATGTGGGAAGTCAGTGACGAATAATAACAATAGAGCAGGAAAAGTAGTAAATCAAACCGTAAAGCAAACCGGAGTAACCTCCCTCCCAAGCGTGGAGAGATAACCTGTGCCCCTGTATCCTGCAATACCCGGCCCCGTCGGACAACTAAACCGACGGGCCGTACCGTACCTGTAATACCTGGCCTCGTCGGACAACTAAACCGACGGGCCGTGCCATACCTGTAATACCTGTAACAAACCCGACCACGTCGGACAACTAAACCGACGGGTCGCACCGTACCTGCAAAAACCCGACCACGTCGGACAACTAAACCGACGGGTCGCACCGCTCGCACCTCGGCGCCTCAAACCCCACAACTAATAAGGGGCCCCACTACGTCACCTCGTGGGTAAACACGGGTCATAGACCACTTTTCCGGAAAAGCGCACCCTTAGCGGTGGCCAAACCGCGGGTGCGCGTGCTGCAGCCTCGAGCCAAGTAACCATAACCACCATCATGTTAGCATCATAATATATAACAAGAGTAAAACGGCAACATGTATAACTAAAAGTAAAACAGCAACATGTGTGATCGCCGCTAACATGTATAATCGAAAACAAGGCGATAATATGTGTACTAGAAGTAACCCGCTAACATGCATACTCAACAATAAATACCACAAGGAACACCATGTTAGCACAATTAGATATTTATTTACCAGGATACAATTGCCGACAACCCGACGCCGAATCCCAAAACAGAACCCACAATAATGAACCAAGTACACACCACACGATAATCATGACCGTAACGAAAATGGACATAAAGGGTTTCTACATTTTCTTTTCTCTTTATTTTAAAAGTAGCACAATCAAACGAATAATTCCCATCACCCCTCGATCCAACAGATGCATTTAAATGTTAGGACTTAAAGCAAAAACCCACCTCAAGCACGAAGAAAGAGACGTGTGGAAAATCCGACCGAAAAACCCTCACGCGGGGTCCGAACAGCTGTAACACAAATTCATTCGTCCAAAAGCGTCGTCACGGTTCAAAACACTCAAAAATGGGGCGAACCGGGCTAAAAACGGAGCTCCTGGGCCCTTTTTCTGAGGATGGGTGTACGGGCCCATGCGTGGACCGGGTCCACGACGGCGGGCAGCGCAGGTGTGGGCCGGGAGCACGCGGAGCGGTGGACATCACCGTCTTGGGCCGGGCCGCGCACGGGTGCGGGCGCGCACCGGGTCCGTGGCCCCGCTGCGGCTGTGGCGCACGCCGGGTGCACGCCCGGTCGTGCACCGCGCGGCCTGGCGCACCGGGCCATGCACCGGGTCCGCGTCCCGGGCCGCAAGGGCTTGCGCGGGTGCACGCCGGCCCCGTGGACCGCGCGGCCTGGCGCACAGGTTTGTGCGCCGGGTCTGCGGTCCCGGGCCGGAATGGCGTGCGCCGGGTGCACCCGGGCAGGTGACCGCGGCCCGAAAACCCCAACCGAGCGTCCGTTTTCGGCTCCGATCGCGACCCCGCTATCACGGCGGCTTCGGCGGTGACCGCGTGAACACGGTGACGGCGGCGGCGGCCTCCCGTTTAACCACCACCGGCGGCGGCGGTCTCCCGTTTGGTCCCCGAAATCGCTTCGCACGCGGCACGAGACGAAGGAAAAACCTTCCCCCGACAAATCAAGGGATTTCCCTCCCCTTGCCCGAAGCAAGAACCAACACAAAGACGAAACAGAAACGAAACAAGAAGGCGAAAGCACGGCTCACCTTGTTTCGTCGGCGCGGGCGAAGGAGAGGGATCGTCCGAGTTTGGATCCCTTTTTGCGCGTCGGATCTTGCGGGGAGGCGATCAATCTCCTCCTTCTCCCCGTCAAGATCCCGGCTCTCGCGTCGCCTCGGTGCGGGTGGGGGGAAATGCTTGGGGTTTTCACGCGTACGAAAGGGGAAAAGAAAGGAGGGGATGGGGTTCCCAACCTAAATCCCCAACCCTCAATTAATTAGCTGTTTAGGTGCAGTCGGGTCTAAACCCAAGGTCCAACTAAACGTAACCCCACCTAGACCAAATTGAATTCGATTAGCATCGATTAAATTCAATTAAAAAGAGACGGGTTAAATTTTATTAAATCCAATTAAGTTAAATTAAACTAAAATAATTTAAATTAAATCCAACTAACTTAAAATTAAACCAAAATAATTTAAATTAAATCCAATTAACCTAAACCCGGGCCTGGCTTACCTCCGCGAGGGCGTGCTGACCCCTCGAACAGCTACAACTTCAGAAAATTATTCCGGGAGAGTCCGGGGTCGGAAAACTGATCCGCTCGCGCCGCCGGTCTTCGTTTCGCGGGCTTTATTCTCTAAAAATACCCACGAGCCCCGACGGCCTGCCCAAAACAACGCGAGAAAAGGGTACCCCGGGCCCCTTAGCCGAAAAGCGGTTCGAAGTAAAACACAGGTAAGACCAAAAAGGGAAAATAAATCCGCGGTTATTACAATTGCAAGGTCTGATCCGGATCCTGAACATGTCCCATCTCCAGTTTTTGATATTTATGCAATTAAAAATTCTTCCAAGTGTTTCTACACTACAAGAAGTATTCGGATCACCAAAAATCTTTAGTTAAACATACCTGATCCTTTTGAATTCTTCTTTCTTGAGATTGAGGTACATGATCCAAACTTTTCTCATCTTCAATCTTCAAGACATAACACTTTCACGAAATACGCCAACTCAAATTCCGTAACAATCTCCCCCTTTGGCGGTTTCGTGACAAAACACAAATCCACTAAAGAAAATTCAAAAAGGATATTTTTGTTGCTATCACCATACAACAAAAATTTACAATGGAGATCCAAAAATTTAAATATATGAGATAAACTCCTAAAACAGACTCTAGACTTAGACATCTGTACTCTCTGCAAAAAGAAATCATTCTTGACAAAAGGAAATCGTTAGATACCTCAAGAATATTTAGCATTCAAAACCAAGCAGAGATGAAGTTTATACTCACCATGACATTTAGTAAATCAGATATGTAATAAGATCAGAATCAACCAATGATATATCTTCTAAGCAATAAGATTCCAAAAAGTCATAATTTTGCATTGTTAGTAAACACACAACTTGTTAGTAATAATACATGTCCAAATAGTTAGTCAAATAGTTAGTAGGGACATGCAACAAATCACCAAAAAAAAATCAAAAGTTGTAATACTTACCTTCGTTCAAAGTTCCAAACTTCAAAGTTCCAAACTTTCCACACAAAGTCAAAGTTTTCTCTTACTACTCTCTCTCTCCCCCTTTTTGTCACAAACAAAGCCAAAAATGTAGTCAAAACTACAAAGTGTAAGGAGAGTTAAACAAGTTTAAATACAAATTAAGAAACTTAAAAACCTGCAAGAGAAAAGATTAGAAGGAAAATTTATGGAGAATCGTCAGAACTGATATACCCAAGCTTCTGAAACATTTTCTTGATCCGTTTATTCATAGAAGCTTGCTCCTTCTTCACTTCTTTGAGATCTTGAATCATCACAGCTTGTTCTTTCTTAACTTCTTTGAGATCTTCCTTCATTTCAGCGAACTCAGCAGACATGCGTTCTTGTTCGTTGGATAGTTGTAGTGACCCGACCCTTAGGGGTATTTCCGAACTCACATGTAAATTGCTTAAGCCTTAAGCGAAATAAAATTATTTAATTTTCAAAAGTCGGCCGGGACGAGGTGTGTGTATTTTTCTGCGATAGAGCGCGAAAAACGATGACCGACGGTGCGATCGAATTCGAAATCCGATGTCGGGATCTCCCGGAACGGGATCCTTAGCGACGCAGTGATTAGTCACGCATCGGAATCCGTGCAAAATATCTTGCACCTGTTAGAGATAAGGTGGGTTATCTCGTAGGGGATAATTAATTAATTAATTAATTAATTATCCGATAAGGGGAGTTTGGATTCTCTTACGAGCGAATTAAAGGATTTAAATTGGTGGGATTTTATCTCGTGGATTGGATAAGAGATAAAATCCAGATATTTAAATTGGGAATTTATTTCCCGTGATTATTTAATAAAGGTGATTAAATAATCGGTGGTCAGGATTTAAAGGTGAGGATTTTATCCCGTCAGTCAGATATTATTTGGGAAATAGAAACGGGGTATTGCGGGTTTTCCTACGCACGTAAGATAAAGAGGAAATTAATTAAATAGTAGGGATTATCGGTAAGGATTAATTAATTAATGAATTAATTAATTGGGGTTAAAATATCCGAAAGGATTTCGACGGTGCGTATGTATGAAATTGGATAAAAAGGGATAAATAGATAATGAGACTTATTTATTCCCCCGTTTACCAAACGAAACCCTAATTTAAAATACCGCCCCTCAAATCGCCCCCTTTCGTACGTACCGAAACCCCAACCGGTGAGGAGAGAAAAAAAAAGGAAAAAGAACGGAACCCTAACCGGAGGAAGGAGAAGGAAAAGAGAAGGAGCCGATCGTCCCGAACGCCGATCCGAAGGCAAGAAACACGACCGGACACCTTCCCGACGATCTCCGTTAGTAGAATATTTTTTAGTAATTTTTCCGGATTTTTCCTGTCGCCTTTTCGTCAATTTCTTGAGCTTCTCTCCGCCGTCCCCGTTACCGTCGCCGTCGTCGTAATCATGCTAGACGGACGGAACGGATGGCGGGGACGCGCGGTGCCGCTAGGGCATCGCGCGGGGAGGGGGAAAAGAATCGCGGACGACCGGACGCCGCCGCGAGCGGCGACGGCGCCGCGCGGGTCGCACCCGCGCGGGCGCCGCTCGGACACCGCGCGGCCGCCGCGCGGGCGCCGCGCGGGCACCCGCGCGGGGTGCCGCGAGGGCGCCGCGCGGGCACCCGCGCGGGGTGCCGCGCGGGCGGCCCCGCGCGGGAGCCGCGCGGGCACCCGCGCGGGGTGCCGCACGGGCGGCCCCGCGCGGGCCGCCGCATGGACACCCGCGCGGGCACCGCGCGGACGCCGCGCGGGGCACTTTCCGGGCGCCGCCCGCGGAGCCACGCCGCGCGGACTCCGACGGGCAGCGACGGCCGCGCAGGGGGTAGGGGGGGGCTGTCCCGCTGGACAGCGGGACGGTGCCGGACTCTTCGTACTTAATAGAGTGGGGTTTTCTGTTGCAATATGTTAGTATGTATTCTGATCTTAGTATCCGTGCGGACTTCTTATAGGTCCAGGTGCGCAGCGGGAGAGTGCAAAGGGCTCGGGTGTCCCGTCTTCTCTCCAACCAGGTGGGTAGGGTTGCTATAAGTGCAACAAGTGCAGTAAGTGCATTTATCGCCATTAAAGTACTCTTAAATTTATCTAACAAAGTAGATGGACAGTTTAACCTTTCGCTTAATGGTGTTTTATCTAACAATTTAAGCGGCTGCGGTCGCGGTGCTCACTACACGCCATTCTTGGCAATCCGGTTTCGGATGCTGCACGTACACCGGCGGATCGGGCCACCGCATGGTGTACTTTTCCGGAAAACTGGTCTTTGACCCGTGTGCCTCACAAAGGAGTGGGAGCCGTGAGGACCTCTTCGCGCCAGCTGAAAATAGCACATCAGCACCGCGAAAGGGGTAAAAGCATCAAAAGGTGTTTGTGCACGAGGGGGGACCTTAGTCTCTCCGACAGGTACTCTGGGGTTGGTGCCCAACTTAATTAATAAATCTGGGGTTGGTGCCCAGTTTAAAATATGCACAGGGGTTTAACGAAAGGTTACGGTGTACTCGGTGTATTCGGTTCGTCTTTCCTTCCTTGACATTATTAGACATCTACTTTGTTTGTCACTGACTTTACCCACTCCGTGACAGGTACTCCTAGGTGCGTCAGCCGGGGTGACGGTGGGACTGCGTCGTGAGGACCGTAGTCGGACACCTGGTTATTATCATTATATCTCATTTCCTTTTATGCATAAATACTCGATTTGCTTGTGGATGGCTTTAGTTGCGAACATGTATTAATTAGCTCTGTGGATGAGGTGTATTCTTATGCTTTCATTACGTTTAGTGGTGTTCCTTTCATGCGGCATGTTTTCATGATAAACTAATTGATTGCGAAAATATTTTCTCAAAACGAAGTGCCGTGTGGGCACGCAATTTACAAATGCTGGGTTTTATCCTTTCCAAAAGATGACGCCGCTTTATGAACTTATGTCGTTCGGTGATGAATGTCTACTGTATGGTTGTTGGTTGGAGAGTAATGTTCGATAATTGTGAATGAATTGTATGTTGTAAATGAGACGCCGTGCATATACAAAGGAGACTCTGTCCGTGGGCAGAGAGAATTTGTGTATGTGGCGGTCTGGCACGCGCCGGGGTTGAAGTTTATATTACCTTGTTGAAGAAAAAAAAAAAAATAACACGCAGTTTTCCGCTCTGTTTGACTTAAAAACCCCCGGGGGCGTGACAATAGTCGCTGTTGTTCTTTAAAGATTGAGCTGACAGAAGCATCATCATCAGAAGTAGATGGAGGTGCTTGCTGTGCTGGTGGAACAGGAGCTGTAGAAGAAGTTGCTGGTGGTCGAGCTCGTTGTCGGATTGGAGGAGATGGAGGATCATCTTGTTTTGTCGATAGAGACTTCACTATTGTTGTCTCATTAATGATGCCCAAACTGTACATGTATGAGCTCGCGCTTGTATCGACTTTAAACTTTCTAAGGATGCGCATGATTATCATTGGATAGGGTAGTCTCTCTGTGGGGTGAGAGTGTTCCACATACCGCGCCATCCTTGACCAAATGAGGAAAGGAATATTCAAGTTTGCTCCCATCAATGCGGCCGGGTTTCCAAGAAGATAAAGGAATAACATCCTATCCCATCGAAGAACCTTCGTGTTCATGTTGGGAAGAATGTTGTAGCAGACAATGAAGTTTATATACCGATACTCTGGTCGAAGCTCTTTAGAGAAAACAGAATTTCCGGTTGACAAGGTATCTGGAAGACAAATTCCATTGACAACCACTCTCCAGGAGTTGTCGTTGAAGCTTTGAGTTTTCAGGTAATGAATTCCATCAGATCTGGCTTTCATTCCTAGCACTTCTCCAATCAGTTGGGGTGTGACTTTGATTTTGATATTTTTAACCAAAAGTATGAAATTCTCGACGTCCTTCATCGTGATCAATTAAACTTGCAGCGTTCTGATAAAACATTCGTACTGAGTGTGGACAGTACCCAGTAGTCTCAGGGAAGTTGCAAATTGGAGCAAGACCAACCTGGTCGAACAAAATCCCAAAGACTGCAAATCGTTCCTTCATCGGTTGGACATTGACATGTCTTTCGCCAATACATTCCCTTTTCTCAAAATCTTTGATTCTTGTGGAGCTGATGAATTCCTGTTGAGGAGGCGGGCTAGCAATAGGTTCGTTAATCGAAATGCCCCTAGCACTGCCTCTTTTTCTTGCACCGGTTTTCATTCTTGTTCCAATTGGACTTGGGTCCATGGGAGCTTTTCCTTTTTCTGCAACAGTAGGAGGAGGCTTTGCCTTTGAGGCTTCAGCAGTAGCTTTCCCTTTTGAGACAATAGGGACATTTTCCTCGATCTCGAGGTTATCTCAGTCAATAGAAGCCGTCTCTGAGTCTGTCTCAGAATCACTCCGAGCTTTCTTCGATCTCTTTGCTTTCTTAGGTTTGGCAGTGTCCTTAGCATGGACCATGGCAGCAAGTAGGAAAATAATCCAGGTGATCACCATTTTCGCTGCTAGTGAGAAAAGTATCCTGTGAAGAACAACTCAAGAACACATGAAAAATTGTTAATTTTCAAAAATTTGAAAAATTGTACCCAAACAATCATAATCATGTAGAGAAGCTAAGAATCAAATTAGTTTTGGAAAAAGAATTTTAAAAGTGGATCAATTCCATGATTTTCAAAAATTCCTCTTATATGCCCTAAAACAGAATTTTCAGAAATCGAAGCCCAAAAATTCGTTAATCTTGAGAAAACCTAGCATATAATCAAAACTAATCTACCCAGAGTTCTTATTTCAAAAGAAATTTGACCAAAAACCATTCAAAAACGAAAAAGTTGCAAGATTTCTGCTCACGTTTTGAGCAAACAAGGATAAACAATGAAAAAACGAGATTTTGATCAATAAAACTTACTTGGAATCGAAGAACTTTGAGTTTGAAGGCTCCAAGAAGGAAGAAATCTAGAGAGAGAAGCTCTAGAGACTTAAGAACACAAGATTGTAGCAAAAGAAATCAAAAGCCCTTGGTTCTTATTAAAACCCTAGCCGTGATCCGGATCGGATCGTGAATATGATCCGGATCGGCTACCCGCAGGAAAAAGCCTGCGTTCGGGATCCGGATCAACTTAGCCCGATCCGGATCGGCTCCAACTTTTTCATCAGAAAATTCAGAAAAATTCTATAAAATCCAGAAAAAGTATGTAAGCACTTTAGCATATCAACTTTAAACAAAAATCATCGTTTCATACAACAAGAAATAGATTATACCAAATCTATCAAAAATACTCAAAAATGAAACGAAAATTTATGGAAATTAAAACTCTTAAAGTTGAACAACTTCAATCACATCTAACCTGATCTTATGCGTAATGCCTTTATCAAATCATCAATTTTGGTAAAGAAAATGAAATACCAAGATCAATAGATGTTTGAAATCCCAGATAAGTTAGATAATATATCTAGACAATCTGTTGAAGAGAGTGGCTCTTTGAGCATCTTTTATCAAAAATCCCACCTTATACCAACCTTGAAATTTGACAGAGTCAAGTATTTCAACATGCATTTCATCATCAATTTTTAAGCACAAAAATTTGCTTTGCATACATGGGGTATCTTTTTCTTTTTCTTTTTCCTCCATGTGGTGGTAGTTTTCACACTCCTCATTGGGATGTAACTCTTTCCACATCTTTTGAGCATTTTACTTTTCTTTGACTCCCCCTCAATTGGCTATCAATTATTTAATATATAAGGTATTCAACCAAAAATTGATCTCGCATTCATACTCGACTAAGCAATCAAATAAGATAATGACTATACCAAGAGATCATTGAGAGAGAAATTGACTTTGATCACTTAAAAGATGACTTAATTAACATAAATGATCATTGCAACATCGAAATATTATGATATCAAAAGCATAATAAATTTCTAAATGTGTGAAAAGATGCAATTAAAGTCAATTATGATTTATGCTCAATTAATGTCCTATGTACAAAACATAGATAAAGAACAAAACATGAAACAAAAACAAAACCTAACTTAAGCAAAAGTTTCAAAAATGTTATTTCAAGGAAAGCATGCCAATTGCTTTACGCAAGTGAATAAAACGTTTTTGATCCAAAGGTTTTGTTAAGATATCAGCTAATTGATCCTCAGTTGAAATATATGAAAGTTGAAGAATATTTGATTCAACTAGCTCTCTAAGAAAATGATATCTAAGTTCAATATGTTTTGTTCTAGAGTGCAACACAGGGTTTTTCGAAATGTTTATGGCACTAGTGTTGTCACAAAGAATTGTTACCGAAGATGCTGAAATCCGGAAGTCGCTCAACACGCTTTTCATCCATATCAATTGGGTTGAGCAACTACCCGCTGAAATGTACTCTGCTTCGGCTGTAGAGAGTGCTATGCAGTTTTGCTTTTTACTGTGCCATGCAACAAGGCAATGGCCAAGATAGAAGCATGCACCACTCGTGCTTTTCCGATCATCCACTGATCCTGCCCAATCGGCATCTGAGTATCCAACAATATCCAAACTTGTTCCCATAGGATACCAAATTCCGAAATTTATCGTTCCTTTGATGTATCGGATGATCCGTTTCACCGCTTTCAGGTGAACCTCCTTCGGTGCTGATTGATATCTCGCGCAAATCCCAACACTGAAGGATATGTCCGGGCGACTAGCCGTGAGATAAAGTAGACTTCCAATCATACTTCGATACAGTTTCTCGTCTACATTCTCACTATGTGATTCACTTCCAAGTCCCTTATGGCTAGTTCCCATTGGAGTCGGAAAATCCTTAGAATTTTCTAGATCAAACTTTTTGACCAACTCCATTGCATACTTGGATTGACACAAGTGAATACCTTCATCATTTTGTTTAACTTGTAATCCAAGAAAATAAGTCAATTCGCCCATCATGGACATCTCAAATTCGCTTTCCATGGTCTCCGCGAATTTAGAAGCATCATTATCTCTTGTTGCGCCAAATACAATGTCATCGACATAGATTTGTGCTACAATAAAATTGTTTTGATAATGCTTCACAAAGAGAGTCCTGTCAGCTCCCCCTCGAGTATAGCCCTTTTCCAAAAGGTGCTTTGTCAACCTTTCGTACCATGCTCGCGGTGCTTGTTTCAGACCGTAAAGAGCCTTTTTCAGACGAAAAACATGGTTAGGTAGTTTATGATCTACAAAACCTTTCGGTTGAGCCACATAAACTTCCTCATTTAAAAAACCATTTAAAAAGGCGCTCTTAACGTCCATTTGAAATAATTTGATTTTAAAATGACAAGCTATCGCAAATAAGATACGAATGGACTCGAGTCTAGCTACAGGGGCGAAAGTTTCATCAAAGTCTATACCTTCTACTTGAGAGTAGCCTTGAGCAACTAAACGTGCTTTGTTCCTGATGATAGTACCATCTTCATTTTTCTTGTTCTTGAAAATCCATTTGGTACCTATCACATTGTGTTGCTTCGGAGGCTTCGTTAATTCCCAGACTTTGTTTCGCTCAAATTGATGGAGCTCTTCCTGCATTGCTTCAATCCAGTAGTCATCCTGAAGAGCTTCATCGACATTCTTTGGTTCGATTAAAGATACATAGGAAGCAAATCTGCAAACCAATTGTCTCCGAGTTCTGACTCCTTCTTGTGGGTCTCCAATGATGTTCGATTCAGGATGATCCTTGGAGATGCGTAACGTTTGAGGTAACGGAGTCGTCGGAGGTACTTGAGATGATTCCTGCACATCAGATAAACTTGAAGAACCGTTAGATGCATCATTATTATCGAAAGAATTGTTATGAGAAGATGCATTGGCAGGTGTATCATCATCAAGAGAGATATCGAGGGTAGATTTTTCAGATGCAAAGTGAAAAGCTTCATCTACTTTAACATTTATCGATTCTACGATCGTCTTAGATTCTAAGTTAAAAACTCGATATGCTCTACTGTTTGTAGAATAACCTAAGAAAATCCCTTCGTCACTTCGAGAGTCAAATTTTCCAAGATTCTCGCGGTCACGCTGTGATGACCTGTATCTCTGCAGAGTTGTGGTAGGGTCATCGGTGACTTCGGGGGAGCCTGTTCTGTGTTTCGGGAGGTGTTGGTGCATGATTTGATACAAGTGTTGAACCTCGAGCTTTATTGGATCACTTGGGTAACCGCAAGACCCCGTCGGATGTTTGGAAGTATTTTCGCGCAAATCGGATATCAAATTTGGACTCGGCGTGAAATTCGGATTGAAAATACCTTTCCGGGAGCCTCTGGCAAATTTTAGGATTGGAATTTGGCAAAACGGACGGCGAATTTGGATTCAGCGCGCGAAAACGGTCAAAACGGACTACCCACTTTTATTTTTGGTGCTCGGGTACTGTTCACGGCCGGAACAGTACTTTCCGGCGATCGGCGACGGCGGCGGGCAGCGCCGGCGGGCGGCGGCGCGGCCTCGGGCAGGCGGCACAGCGGCGGCGGCGCGCGCGCGGGCAGCGCGCGGGCGCGCGGGCAGGCGGCCGGTCCACGCGGCCCGAGCGTGCACCGTGGCGGTGCCACGTGGCGGATGGTGGTTGGGCGGCTCACAGCGCGCGGTCCACGGAGTTCTTCGGGTGCACGGTGGACCGGTCAGTGGACACGTGGCGTTACGTGATTGGTGCGGTGTTGTGCTCCCGGTCCACGCAATGGGTGGAGCAGGTGCCGTACGCGACGTGCGGGCAGGTGCGACGTGCGCAGTCCACGGCGCGGTGCACGGTGGTGTGGCCACGTGGCGCGTCGTCATTGGCGGGCGCACGTGCACCGGGCGCAGTGGAACTTTTTGAGGACACGATGGGTATTTTCCGAAAAGATTTTTCTGGTTTTCCCTTAAGTTGCAACCCGAGGGCTCTTCAAGGGGGATTTTCGACCCCTTCGAGACCTCAGCTCGAAGGGGAGGTGAGAAGGAGATTTCTTCTCCTTCAAGTGAGGATTACACCCGCCAAGTTTCAGGATTTTAGGAGGCTCAAATCCCGAGGTTTTGGATTTTACGGCGCGGCGCGACGTTGCATTTCCTGTGTTCTTCTTCGGCGCAGCAGCAGTGTTTTAGCTCTCCTGGTCTACCCCGAGATCATTCTTCTGTGATTTTTGCGCCGTTGGCTTCACAACAGGTAGGGCTTCAACTTCTATTTCGATCGCACAATCTCATTTTGACTCCTTGGCACCGATCCCGAGGCATTAATGTGACCCCTTTTTCTGTGAGGAATGTGAGGACAGCATCGGAGTATTTTGGCCGTATCTTCGCGCACGAGCGTCTGACGGAGACGAGCTTATACAACTTTTTCCTCTACAGATCGCAAGAAATGCGCTCGTATTTTTCTTGGAATTTTATGAGATTTATTTCGAGGTGAAAATCACTGTTTTCTCAGTGTACTGTGTGCAGTCTTTTTCCGCAGTTGGTTGTTTGGATTACCACCTTGCCGAATTTATAACTTGTCTTACCGAACTCAGATTTGGACGTGCAAGCTACCGTTGCGAAGCTATCGACGCGGGGATAGCTGTGGTATTTTTCTGGGAATTTTCTGGGCACTTTCTGCAGGTCAAAATTTAGCAGTTTTGGGACAGATATTGTATGTGATTATAAGAGCATTATTTGGGAGCCTAAGTGTATTTAGTGGATTTTGTATTGTACCAGGAGTGTTGCTGGTGTGCTGAACTTACTGGAGCAAGGGATTGGAGTTTTTGGTATTTTCAGCTGTACGGATTTGGACAGTTGCACTTCAGGTGGGTGGTTGCTTTATCCCTCTTTTCTGACTTACCCACTAGGAGTATTAGAGAGATCCTTCTTGGACATCCATGATTGATAATTGTAATTGGGACTTGCATGCTTGTGGATATCTGATAGTGGTTGGGACTTGTACATGTTTGTATGGATAGAATGTTAGCGTTTAAACTTGCATGTGGAATGGAATATTTATTTTGGACTATATGATTATCCTGTTAGTGGTTGGTACTATTTGAGGATTTTATGACATGCATAGGTGAATAGTGATGCTTTATTATGGAACATGGATTATAGACATGTGTGGTTGGATAATGTTTTAGCATGATGGTTATATCTATGCGGAGCTATTAATTGTTACACATGTGGAACCACTATTGGACACCTTTTCCTTTATTTTCCTTGAGAACACTTGCATGCTTGTATGGACATCTAGATAGGCCATCTTTTATCGCTACACTTTCATGCTGGAACTTGACTTAGGAGAAACCTTGTTTGCTTCTTTTCTCCTTTTCGTTAGTCAGGTGGTTCTTGTTACGGAATTTGAGTTGGCGTATTTCGTGAATATATTAAGTCTTGAAGATTGAAGATGAAGAAACTTTGGATCATATACCTCAATCTCAAGAAAGAAGAATTCAAAAGGATCAGGTACGTTTAACTAAATAATTTTGATGATCCGAATACTTCTTATAGTGTAGAAACACCTGGAAGAGGTTTTAATTGCTTATTCATCAAAAACTGGACATGGGACATGTTCAGGATCCGGATCGTGGCTTTCAATCCGGATCCCGAAAGGTGTTTGTTTCATACATTGCTGCAATCCGGATCACAGCTTGTGCAATCCGGATCCCGAATGGGGTGTTTTGTGAAAATGTATGAACGATCCGGATCGGGATTATGATCCGGATCCCGAACAGGCTATTTTCTGGAAACCGCATTTTGTGCTTCTGCAATCCGGATCGTGGCTTTGCAATCCGGATCGCCGTCGGTAAAACTTTCCAGAAAAGTTTGTTTTTGATCCGAATATTCTTCCTAGGGTTTCTAACCTATAAATAGCCCTTCTATTTCATTTCTAGGGCATCGGAAAATAGATCCGCATTTCGCCATTTGAGAAAAATAGCCGAAAAGAAAAAATCCACATATATAGAGAAGAACGGAAATCATTAGATCTATTCTATGGTTCTTCATCTATATTGATTAGTTTGATTCTAGGTTTTTCATACTCACATCTTGAGTTGAATCAAATAATGAATACTTAGATGGTATTTCCGATCTACTCTTGATCTAAGTATTCGGCGGATCATCACCACCCAAACAAACAACGATTTATCCCAAAATCGGCGCGTGGACTCGCGTGGCCTTGTGGATTCAAGGTGCAACCGCTCTCGTGGATTCGGAGCGAGGTGCGTTCGTGGATTCGAAGCGTACCATTGGGTGAAGACCGTGGATTCGGTTGGACGTCGTGGACTCGACGTTGGACGCTGTGGATTCAGCGTTGGGCGCGGATCGTGGATTCGAGAAGCGTCGTGGAGCGAGCGGAGAAGATCGACTAGGAGCGTATGGTAAAAGGTTGAGTCGTCTGTGAGTACGTTATATCACCTTGTACGTGTGTTAATTCTAGTGGATTTCGCCGTGTTATCGGTCCCGTGGTTTTTTACTCCGGTTTGGAGTTTTTCCACGTAAAAATCTTGTGTGTTCTTTTATTTTTCCGCATTGGGTTTTATCGCACAATGATTTTTTGAGTGTTTATTGTTTACACCTATTCACCCCCCTCTAGGTGTTTTTTCCCCTATTTAGATCCTTATTAACCTAAACCCAACAAGTGGTATCAGAGCGGGAATAGGGTTGTAAACAATGGTTGAAGGTGGAAACATCAATCGACCCCCTTTCTTTGATGGAACAAATTATGCGTACTGGAAAGTACGGATGAAAGCTTTCTTAATTTCCATCGACGAAAGGGTGTGGCAATCAATTGAATTAGGATGGTCTAATCCAACTGAAATTTTAGATGATGTTCGCACCTTAAAACCTAGGTCGAAATGGACCAAGGAAGAGATAGACTTATCTTCTTACAATGGCAAAGGGATTAATGCTCTATTTAATGCTTTGTCACAAACTGAGTTCTCTCGCGTCTCGGCATGTGAGACTGCGAAAGAAATCTGGGATGTTCTTCAAGTTACGCATGAGGGAACTAACTTAGTGAAGATTCAGAAACTGCAAATGCTCACGAGCAAGTTTGACTCTATCTCTATGGCAGAGAATGAATCTTTCACTGACTATTACACACGATTGCAAGACATCGTGAACTCATGTGCTAACTTGGGAGAGAAGATTCCAGAATTTAAAGTTGTAAGAAAAATTCTAAGAACTCTTCCTGAACGATTTCGCCCGAAGGTTGCAGCCATTGAAACAATTAAACACCCGGACGAAATGCGTGTAGAAGAATTAGTAGGTGCATTACAAACTTATGAAATGACTTTTCCTACTAACTATTCTTCTGGAAAGGCATCCTCTTCTAAGTCTTCAGGTTATGCATTGAAATCAACTAAAGAAGAAGACGCGGATTCATCCTCCTCGGACGACGACGAGAACATTTCTATGGAGGACTTTGAGAAGCAGCTCGCTCTCTTGACAAGGAAGTTTCGCCGCAACTTTCGAAGGGGAAATTCAAGCAAAACTCCATCCTTCGGAAAGTCGAAGAAAGGCAAGGGTTCTTCAAGCTACAAGTCAAGAAAGCAAGAGAACTTCTCAAAGGATAAGAAAAGTTCTGAGGGACAAGTTCAGTGTTTCAAATGTCGAGGCTACGGCCACATTTCAACGGAGTGTCCCAACAAGAATCCGGCTAAGAAGAAGGCGATGCAAGTCGTTACTTGGGATGACAACTCCACGTCAAATGAGTCATCCTCAAGTGATGAAGAAGACAACGCGACAGCTTTCCACGCGTCCACCAAATCTTCACCCTTCATGTGCTTAATGGCAAGTACATCCGATTCACTGTCCAACTCCACTGTGGAAAAGATTGCAACGGACGATGAATCAGATGATTCGGAAGGTGAAGATTTTGCTTTAGCCTACCATAAACTTTTGAGGGATTCAAAGAAACTGGCTAAGCAAAACAAGGGGTTGAAAGCGAGATTGCAGGATCTTGAAGATGAAGTAAAAAGAGTAACCTCTATCTCAACCGATCTTGAAGTGGAAAGGGACAATCTGATTAAAACAAATGTTTCCCTTCAAGAGTCCAATGAGCAATTCGAGAAGAATTATATGGATATGGTGAACAAAGCGAATTACTTCTTGAAGCTCTACGGCGAGGCTCGACAGGAAAAATTGGAAATGACAGAGACCATACGCCAACTGAAGGATGACTTACAGAGATTTTCTTCTGGAAGGAGTAAGTTGGACAGACTTCTTGGTCTCGGTCAAAGAAACAAGTTCGGCCTCGGATACACTCAAACTGGAGACATTCCAAGTTCGAGTGGTACAGTATTTGTGCCTCAGTCGGTATCTCCTCCTCCGACACCGGTGTTCACGACAAGCAACGACAACAACCTACTACATCTTCTTCGGAATCGACAAGAATCAAGGTATGTTTTCGTTGTGGCATTTCAGGGCACATAAGAAGAAATTGCAAGATGGGAGCCAAACGCACACCTCAAGCACATCTTGCAATGACTACCAAAAGGGCTATTCCTCGGAAAACAACTGCAATCAATTGAAGGAAAAGAGCCTTGGTAGTACACCTCTCAAGACGACATCATCAAGGAGCAGCAATTCTTCAAGCAAGACGCTCTCACCTAGGAAATCAACTTCACGACCATTACCGACGCACTTCAAAAAGGTTTGGGTGCGCAAAGGTGAAATCTTTCCCTGTCTTGCTACCAATGTTTCTTTGCATGCATATGATAGTTCGTCTTGGTACCTGGATAGCGGGTGTTCCCGTCATATGACCGGCGATAAAAACTGTTTTCAAACTTTTGAGAAAAACTCCGGAGGACTTGTTGTTTTCGGAGATGGTCGGTCTTCCAAAATTGTTGGAAAGGGAACGGTAGCTATTCCAGATGGCCCGGTTCTAGATAATGTATTATTTGTTCATGGCCTTAAGACTAACCTCATAAGCATAAGTCAACTGTGTGATAGTGGTTATTCAGTTAATTTTTCATCTGATAAATGCACTGTAACTGACATGAACCATGCTTTCTTTTTAAAGGGGGTTAGATCAGAAAACAACTGTTATGTAGTTCCTTCTAAGATTTCTGAAAAATGTAACCTAGCATCTTTGAAAAATGAAACACTTTGGCATGAAAGGCTAGGTCACATAAACTTTAAGGAACTTGCTAGAATTTCAAATAAAGATGTGGTCAAGGGGGTTCCAAAACTTTCTTTTGAACAAAACCTTGTGTGTGGCGGTTGCCAAAAGGGAAAACAGTCTAGGACTGCACACAAGAATTTGAACCACATAGGTACAAAACGGCCTTTGGAACTTTTGCATATGGACTTAATGGGGCCAACTCGTCAACCATCTCTGGGAGGTAAATGGTATATTTTCTTGTTGGTTGATGATTTTTCTAGATATACTTGGGTAGCTTTCTTAAAAGAAAAAGCTGATACCTTTGATTCTTTTCTCGAAATCTGCAATCGTATTATGATAGAAAAGAATGATAGGATTACTCGAGTTAGGAGTGATAGAGGTGGGGAATTCATAAATTCCAAATTCATTGATTTTTGCACTTCTAATGGCATTAAACATGAATTCTCCGCACCTTACACACCTCAACAAAATGGTGTAGTCGAGCGCAAAAACAGGGTCGTACAGGAAATGGCACGTGTTATGCTTCACAGCCGGAACTTACCTTTATATTTTTGGGCTGAAGCGGTGAACACTGCTGTTTATGTTATCAATCGCGTGTATTTGCGCCCGGGGACTTTGAATACACCATATGAACTTTGGTTTTGTAGAAAACCTAACATCAAATATTTTCGCATCTTTGGGAGTCGGTGTTTTATTTTACGTGATCGTGAGAATCTTGGAAAATTTGACTCTCGAAGTGACGAAGGGATTTTCTTAGGTTATTCTACAAACAGCAGAGCATATCGAGTTTTTAACTTAGAATCTAAGACGATCGTAGAATCGATAAATGTTAAGGTAGATGAAGCTTTTCATTTTGAATCTGAAAAATCTACCCTCGATATCTCTCTTGATGATGATACACCTGCTAATGCATCTTCTTCTAACAATTCTTTCGATAATAATGTTGATGCATCTAACGGTTCTTCAAGCTTATCTGATGTGCAGGAATCATCTCGTGTACCTCCGCCTACTCCTCTACCTCAAACGTTACGCATCTCCAAGGATCACCCTGAATCGAACATAATTGGAGATCCACAAGAAGGAGTTAGAACACGGAGACAATTGGTTTGCGGATTTGCATGCTATGTATCTCAAATCGAACCAAGGAATGTTGATGAAGCTCTCCAAGATGATTACTGGATTAAAGCAATGCAGGAAGAGCTCCATCAATTTGAGCGAAACAAAGTCTGGGAATTGACGAAGCCTCCGAAGCAACACAATGTGATAGGTACCAAATGGATCTTCAAGAACAAGAAAAACGAAGAAGGTACTATCATCAGGAACAAAGCAAGGTTAGTTGCTCAAGGCTATTCTCAAGTAGAAGGTATAGACTTTGATGAAACTTTCGCCCCTGTAGCTAGACTCGAGTCCATTCGTATACTGTTTGCGATCGCTTGTCATTTTAAAATCAAATTATTTCAAATGGACGTTAAGAGCGCCTTTTTAAATGGATTTTTAAATGAGGAAGTTTATGTAGCTCAACCGAAAGGTTTTGTGGATCATAAACTACCTAACCATGTTTTTCGTTGAAAAAGGCTCTTTACGGTCTGAAACAAGCACCGCGAGCATGGTACGAAAGGTTGACAAAGCACCTTTTGGAAAAGGGCTACACTCGAGGGGGAGCTGACAGGACTCTCTTTGTGAAGCATTATCAAAACAATTTCATAGTTGCTCAAATCTATGTTGATGACATTGTTTTTGGAGCAACGAGAGATAATGATGCTTCTAAATTCGCGGAGACCATGGAAAGCGAATTTGAGATGTCCATGATGGGCGAATTGAATTATTTTCTTGGATTACAAGTTAAACAAAACGATGAAGGAATTCACTTGTGTCAATCCAAGTATGCACTGGAGTTGGTCAAAAAGTTTGATCTTGAAAATTCTAAGGATTTTCCGACTCCAATGGGAACTAGCCATAAGGGACTTGGAAGTGAATCACAAAGTGAGAATGTAGACGAGAAACTGTACCGCAGTATGATTGGAAGTCTACTATATCTCACGGCTAGTCGCCCGGATATATCCTTCAGTGTTGGGATTTGTGCGAGATATCAATCAGCACCGAAGGAGGTTCACCTGAAAGCGGTGAAACGGATCATCCGGTATATCAAAGGTACAATCAATTTCGGAATTTGGTATCCTATGGGAACGACTTTGGATATTGTTGGATACTCAGATGCCGATTGGGCTGGATCGGTGGATGACCGGAAAAGCACGAGTGGTGCATGCTTCTATCTTGGCCACTGCCTTGTTGCATGGCACAGTAAAAAGCAGAACTGCATAGCACTCTCGACTGCCGAAGCGGAGTACATTTCTGCAGGAAGTTGTTCAACCCAATTGATTTGGATGAAGAGCGTGTTGAGCGATTTCCGGATTTCAACATCTTCGGTAACCATTTTATGTGACAACACTAGTGCTATTAACATTTCTAAAAACCCTGTGTTGCACTCTAGAACAAAACATATTGAACTTAGATATCATTTTCTTAGAGAGCTAGTTGAATCAAACATTCTTCAACTGTCATATATTTCAACTGAGGATCAATTAGCTGATATCTTAACAAAACCTTTGGATCAAAAACGTTTTATTCACTTGCGTAAAGCAATTGGCATGCTTTCCTTGAAATAAACTCTTTTGAAACCTTTGCTTAGGTTAGGTTTTGTTTTTGTTTTTGTTTTGTTCTTTATCTATGTTTTGTACATAGGACATTAATTGAGCATAAATCATAATTGACTTTAATTGCATCCTTTTATGCATTTAGAAATTTATTATGCTTTTGATGTCATAATATTTCAATGTTGCAATGATCATTTACGTTAATTAAACCATCTTTTAAGTGATCAAAGTCAATTTCTCTCTCAATGATCTCTTGGTATAGTCATTATCATATTTGATTGCTTAGTCGAGTATGAATTCGAGATCAATGGTTTGGTTGAATACCTTATATATTAAATAATTGATAGCCAATTGAGGGGGAGTCAATGAAATGTGAAATGCTCAAAAGATGTGGAAAGAGTTACATCCCAATGAGGAGTGTGAAAACTACCACCACATGGAGAAAATGAAAGAAAAAGATACTCCATGAATGAAAAGCAAATTTTTGTTTGAAAAATTGTTGATGAAATCATATTGAAATACTTGACTCAGTCGTATTTCATGGTTGGTATAAGGTGGGATTTTTGATAAAAGATGCTCAAAGAGCCACTCCTTCAACAGATTGTCTAGATATATTATCTAACTTATCTGGGATTTCAAACATCTATTGATCTTGGTATTTCATTTTCTTTACTAAAATTGATGATTTGATAAAGGCATTACACATAAGATCAGGATAGATGTAATTGAAGTTGTTCAACTTTAAGTGTTTTAACTTTCGTAAATTTTCGTTTCATTTTTGGATATTTTTGATAGATTTTCATAATCTATTTCTTGTTGTATGAAACGATGTCATTTGTTTAAAGTTGACATGGTAAAGTGCTTACATACTTTTTCTGGATTTTATGTATTTTTCTAATTTTTCTGAAGAAAAAGGTGTAGCCGATCCGGATCGGGTAAGTGATCCGGATCCCGAACGCAGGATTTTTCCTGCGGGTGGCCGATCCGGATCACATTCTCGGCCGATCCGGATCACGGCTAGGGTTTTATATAGAAACAAAGAGATTTTGATTTCTTTTACCCTAATCTTTTGTTTTCAAGTCTCTAGAGCTTCTCTCTCTAGATTTCTTGCTTTTGGAGCTTCAAAACTCAAAGTTCTTCGGATTCAAGTAAGTTTTATTGATCAAAACTCGGTTTTTACAGTTTTTATCAAACGTGAGTTGAAATCTTGGATCTTTTTCGTTTGTGAATGGTTTTTGATCAAATTTCTTTTGAAATAAGAACTCTGGGTCAATTAGTTTTACTTTTATGCTGGGATTTCATCTGATTAACGAGTTTTTAGGCTTCGATTTCTAAAAATTCGGTTTTAGGGCATAAAAGAGGAATTTTTGTAAATCATGAAATTGATCTATTTTTAAAATTCTTTTTGGAAAACTAATTTGATTCTTGGCTTCTCTATATGATTATGATTGTCTAGGTACAATGTTTTCAAATTTTTCAAAATTGACAATCTTTCATATGTTCTTGAGTTGGTTTGCACAGGACACTTTCTTAAACTCAAAAGCACTGTAAGCAATGGTGATCACCTGGATCATTTTCCTACTTGCTGCCATGGTCCATGTGAAGGATTCTACAAAGCCCAAGAGGACCAAGAGGGCGAAACGAGCTCAAGCTGTCACGCCCCGGGGTCGAAACCGCGACCCGGGCTCGCTAACAGATCCGCCATCTGTACGGAAACTGCCGTACAGACGAAGCGTCTAACCTGCAAAAGATAGAACTAGCTACACAGATATCAGAGCGGGTAATAAAAGCTGTAATATAAAATCACTCTACTAAAAGCTGAACATAAATACAAGTCTATCTCCCGAATACAAGATGATACAAGTAGAAAACAACCTATACAACATCTACAAATCCACAGGGGAGATAGCTAAGACTAGAAAATCAATACATGAACAACTCCCACAGTCTGGGATGGTACATCTACCTCACTCTAAAGTAACAATGCTGGTAGGGAACTATCACGCGACTCCCTGTCCTCGGTCCGTCAAGCCAGCTCGGGCAGGAACGGAAGAAAGCCTCAGCAACCTGTCACCGACAGAGGGTGTGAGAACTACATCCTACAGTAGTTCTCAGTGGGTACCGTCTCCAAGAACCACGGTCTGCCCACTAAGTCTACTAGAGGCATAAGATAACAGAATGAAACTGAAATAATGAAAGAATAAGCTGGAAAATATCTACAGCTATCATGCCTCTATCTACTATGCTCAACAAGAAAGAACACAGATGATGGTATGCATCCACTCAAAACTGACAGTAGGTCATAAGTACTATGCTCACAGTATAACCGACTATGACACATGATATGCATACTCTCTCAATGTCACCCAATCTCAATGACTGTCCCACTTTGGACCAGTCAAGCAGCCTGCGCTCACCTACTGCCACTACGCCCAAACAGGACTTGGTCTTACGTAGGGTGTCCCTCAAGGACTATCTCAATCTCAAGCGAACTCTAGTGTATCAACTAGTCGCAACATCGCAGCCTCGTCAGGCTCGGTATCATCATCGCACCCGGGGCGTAGCTCGAGGGGAGCGACCCCAACGAACTCAAGTATCACAAGTATCTCATAACTGGCATGAAATGCCAGGCTCAGCAGGCTATAATCCACGATCAAACAGATCGGTATCTCAAAGCTCGAAACACAACTCAGTCGGAAAGGACCTCGACTCAAAAGGAAAAGCCCAAATCTCACAGCTATGTCGGAGAACTCTCAACGACTCAAGCTCACAACACTAACTCACTAAGAAGGTATACACAACTGGGACCGCCGTCTCTCCCAACGGCTCCCACAACGACACCCCACTCATAGCGAGAAGAGCCGACTGACGCGGCAAGGTCCAAGCATCCCGATAGACCGGTGCCTAGAACCCCAATCAAACAAGAACAGACTCTAGGCTCAGCCTATCGAAGTTCTCGATCCTTTACCGTTCAGGGATTCGGCCCCTCTCGGTTAAAGTGGGGAAACTATCTCAACTCAATGCTCTAAACTCACGGCTGGAGATGCTCCACAGCCAAAACCACAAAGAGTCCGAAAACCCCGGGAGTCTACTACCTACGACCCCAATCAAACAAGAATAGGCTATAGGTGTAGCCTCCCGTTGTTTTCGGCCCAAGAATGAAATCAGCCCTTAGAACCCAGATCCCCCGCCCTGGCGGATGAGGGAATTTAGTAAAAAGATGACCTTTATAAAGAAATATCATTTCTCCTCAACCCCCTTGGGGTGAGGGTAAAATTTACCCTTTTGAAAACTATCTTAAATTGAGAAAAACCAGCTTTTATGGATTTTAGTTCTTGAGAAAATCAGTTGAAAACGAATTTGTTTCCCGAACTCCCAAGGGTGACACCTTCGCCCAATCAAACAAGAACAAGCTCCGGCGACCTTAGGAATACGGAAGGAAAACACTGGTATACCAAAATCATGAGAGTTCAAAAGCATTCTGGGTTCAAGGTCCTGATAGCAAACGTACTCCACGATCACAACGTGGTAGTAACGAGAAAACGACGTCACAACTAGAAACCCGGGACCACCGTTTACTCTAAACGGTTCCCAAACCACCAACACTGGCCTAACACAGCCACCAGACCCCACTCAGCCCCCAGGCCCGAGTGAAACACCCATCCCACAAAACTCTGACCACTCGGCCCACTACCCGGGCGAGGAACCCTATGTCCAGAAGGAAATGCAGTGTGGAATGTCTAAAGCATAATAGAACCTAGCCCAGATTAAGGTTCTCTATTGGTCTGGTTGAATACATGCAACATATGACGGGGGTGCTAGTCAAGTTCCAAGAAACACTTAAACTAGCATGCAATCCTATCATAATAGAATTAGAAGGAAGTCCGTAGACTTGGAGAGAAAACCAACCCACCTCTGATCGCCCCCAATTGCTTGTCGACACTTGCAATTGGGCTCAGCGGGCTTACCTGGCCTCCACGAGGTCCGCACGCAACCCGAAGTACGATGCCGGAACCCGCACGCAAAACGGAGTCACAAGGTCGCGTCCCAGTCAGATGCCAAAACTACACTGCAAACTGCCAGGAAAGAAGAAATCGCAAAATCAGTCAAAATGGTCGAAAACCAAGCATCCGGCGACGAAAAACAGCCTCCATTAGCGAAAAACAGCGCGCGGCGCGAAAACAGCCCTTCATCGGCGAAAAAAACAGCGCACGGCGCGAAAAACAGCCTTCATCGGCGAAAAACAGCCCCCGTCGGCGAAAAACAGACTCCGACGGGGAAAACAGCGGTCGACGGCAAAAACAGCGGTCGACGGCGAAAAACAGTCGCGGCGGCGAAAACAGCGGTCGACGGCGAAAAAGCAGCGGTCGACGGCGAAAAACAGCTCGGCGGCGGCGAAAACAGCGGTCGACGGCGAAAAACAGCGTCGACGGCGAAAAACAGCTCGCGGCGGCGAAAACGGCGGTCGACGGCGAAAAACAGCTCGCGGCGGCGAAAACGGCGGTCGACGGCGAAAAACAGCGGTCGACGGCGAAAAACAGCTCGCGGCGGCGAAAACAGCGGTCGACGGCGAAAAAACAGCGGTCGACGGCGAAAAACAGCGGTCGACGGCGAAAAAACAGCTCGCGGCGGCGAAAACGGCGGTCGACGGCGAGAAACAGCGGTCGACGGCGAAAAACAGCTCGCGGCGGCGAAAACAGCGGTCGACGGCGAAAAACAGCGGTCGACGGCGAAAAACAGCGGTCGACGGCGAAAAACAGCGGTCGACGGCGAAAAACAGCTCGCGGCGGCGAAAACGGCGGTCGACGGCGAAAAACAGCTGTCGACGGCGAAAACAAAAACGCTCGCGGCGGCGGAAACGCCTCCGACGGCGGGAAAAAAAGGCCTCCGTCGGCGAAAAACGGCCTCCGTCGGCGAAAAACAGCGTCCGACGGCGAAACGGCCTCCGTCGGCGGAAAAACGGGGCCGGCACGCAAACCGAGGCGCCGACGAAGTCCCGGGGCAGGCCGAGCGACGAAGACGGCGAACGCGCGACCCAAGGAACCGGCCGGGCGGAGCAGGGGCCCGCCGCGCGGCGCCGGAGCGCGCCGCGCGGCGCCCCTGCGGCGCTGCGCGCGCGCCCAGCGGCGCTGCGCGCAGCGCCCAGCGGCACTGGCGCAGCGCGCGCGGTGCTGCGCGCGCGCGCGCGCTGCCCGCCGCGCGCGCGCCCTTGCGCGCAGCGGCACGCGGCCCGCGCAGGCGCGCAGGCCGCGCGCCCGCGCAGGCCCGCGCGCGGCCCGCGCGGCCCGCGGCGCCCGCGCAGGCCCGCGCGCGGCCCGCGCGGCCCGCGGCGCCCGCGCAGGCCCGCGCGCGGCCCGCGCGCCCCGCGCAGGCCCGCGGGCCTGCGCGCGGCCCCTGCCGCGCGCGCGCGCGCCTCGCGCGCGGCCATGCCGCGCGCCCGCGCACGGCCCTGCCGCGCGCGCCTGCGCGCGGCCTGGCGGCGCCGCGCGCCGCCGGCGGCGGCGGGGAAAAATCTAAAAAAAATTCAAAAAAAAATTTAAAAAAAAATCCCAGAAAATTTAAAATAATTTTTAAACATTAATTTAGCTCCAAATTATCCAAAAATCCTCAAAGCACCAAAAAATCCCCAAAAATCCATTTTTTTGCTTTTAACAAAGCATCAAAGTCTCCAATGGCTTCAAATAAAATTTCAACTTCAAATAAAAACCCATAAAACTCTAATTAACTCCAAATAAATATCAAAGCCCAAAAATAAAATTCAAAAATCAATTCCACCATTTAAAACATAAAAATCCACTTACCTGAAGGAGCACGAAGCACGCCCTCGCTCCCCACGGCCACCAACGGGGAGACCGAAAACCCAGAATAGCATCCAAAAATCCCTTCTTTGCTAATCCCCCTTCTTCTTCTTCTTCCTTTCTTCTTTCTCTTTTTCCCCCTTTTCTTCTTTCTCTTTCTTTGTTTCCTGCTCGTGAAGCTTCAGAGGAGGTGGTGATGGTGGTAAGTGGTGGAGGTGAGCCTATCTCATGGTAAGGTCACCTCCCAAAGCTACAACCCTTAATTAATTAAGACCAAAGATAATTAACTCTTAATTAATTAGTAGTAGCTTAAATTAAAAATTAAACACAGCCTCTAATGCCAAAACCCACCAGCCACCCAACCAAGAGCTCACAAAATTAGTAATCCATCAATTATATTATTAAAATAATCCAAAAAGGCCCTCTTCAACTCACTTTTTGCCTTCGGGCCCTCAGCCGCTGCCCGGAACCACCCGAACCCCGCTGTAAATCGAAAATACACGTGTTCATAGCTTTTTCTCTTCAAAAAGCTCATCCGTTGAGTCGGGGTGCTCAACCGAAAAACCGGCTCCGAAAATGTCAGTTCCGACTCGCTTTTTTGCCCTCTGATCCTCCGCGTCAGTCCGGAACCTCCCGAACTTCGCTGTAAACTGTAAATATACCTGTTCCAAGTGTTCCCGAATTTCCGGCACTCCACTGTGAAGTCAGTAATTTCCAAATCTCATCCACAATCGGCATACAAAGCCCGGAAAAATCCCGAATCGAGCTGGAGCTTCTGCGTTGATCCAAATCAACCCGGCATCAACTATAAACTCAGATGCAACATGTCCGAGGCAATCTCACCACTCCAGGCCATCATATGTGGTCGGCGCGCTGTCCGAAGTCCCGGTACTCTACACAAGCTGACTCCGACACTGAGTCTGAAACGGAGTCGATCGATTGGGACAACATTGAAATTGAAGCAACTGTCCCAACTGTCGCAAAAGGAAAGGCTCCTGCTGAAGCCCCCAAAACTAAGCCTCCTCCTACAGCAGCTGAGAAAGGAAAGGCACCAATGGAGCCTACTGGAAAAAGAATGAAAACCTCGGCAAGGAAAAGAAGTAGTGCCCAAGGCATCTCAATCAATGAACCCATAGCCAATCAGCCACCATTTCAGGGATTCGTCAGCTCCGCAAGAATCAAAGATTTGAAAAGAGGGAATGTATAGGAGAAAGACATGTCAAGTACAACAGTTGAGGAATCGATCTGCAGAGTTTGGAGCTCTGTTTGACCAAGTTGGTCTCGCTCCAATTTGTAACTTTCCTGAAAAAACTGGGTATTGCCACACTCAGCTAGGATTTTCTATCAGAATGCTGCAGGTCTTATGATAATGTTGACGGACGTCGGGAATTTCATACCTTTGTAAAAGGTATCAAAATCAAAGTCACTCCCCAACTGATTGGAGAGGTGCTTGGCATGACAGCCATCTCAGATGGACTTCACTATTTGAAGACTCAGGTCTTCACAGAAAACTCTTGGAGAATTGTAGTCAATGGAATTTGCCTTCCGGATACTCAGTCTGCCGGAAACTCGGTATTTTCCAGAGAGCTTCGGAAAGAATATAAGTATATCAATTTCATTGTCTGCTACAACATTCTTCCAAATATGAATACAAAAGTACTTCGATGGGATAGGATGTTATTTCTTTATCTTCTTGGGAACCCAACAGCTGCAATGGGAGCAAACTTGAACATCCCTTACCTCATTTGGAACAGGATGACGCGGTATGTCGAACACTCACCCAACAGAGCGACTACCATATCCATTGATTATAATGCGCATCCTTAGGAGATTTAAAGTGGATACGAGCGCGAGTTCTTATATGTATAGTTTGGGGACAATCAATGAGACAACCATCGTCAAGTCTCTGACAACAAAGCAGGATGATCCCCCTTCTCCTCCGATTGGACAACGAGCTCGACCTCATGCAACATCTTCCACTGCCCCCGTTCCTCCGAAACAGAAGGCACCTCCATCTACTTCTGACGATGATGCCTCTGTCACCTCCATCTTCAAAGAACAACAGCGGCTTTCGAATGAACAGGAACGCATCTCCGCTGAATTCACTGAAATGAAAGGCGACCTTCACATTATGAAGAATGAGATGGAAATCCTCACAGCTACTCAGGTCACTTTGACTAAGTCAGTTTCTTCCGTGAAGAAACTTGTGAAAAAGCTGTTTGCCAAAATGGGGTGCACGACATCTGACGACTCCGACTCTCAGGAGTAACTTTATGTTTTAATCGTTTTGCTCTAACTTTGCAGGTTTTTCAATTTAATCCTTATTTTGTTTTGCAGGGTTATGATTTTTGTTTATCCTCTTAACTCTCCTTGTTTTGTAAGTATTTGGCTTGTTTTGTGACAAAAAGGGGGAGAGAGTTAGCGAAAACAATGAACAATGATTGTGAATATCGATGATATCAAGGTAAGTATGGTAAGTATGAATCTCAACTCAACTTTGAACAATGATTGTGAATATCGATGATATCAAGGTAAGTATGGTAAGTATGAATCTCAACTCAACTTTGAACAATGATTGTGAATATCGATGATATCAAGGTAAGTATGGCATGCTTCTATACTAACTATTTGACTAACTATTTGGGCATGTAATATGACTAACAAGTTGATGTTGGACTAACATACTTTGACATTTGGTTTTCAACTGCTTAGAGGATATGTTGGTTTTAATTATGGTTCTCTTACATATCTGATTTTCAAATGTCATGATGAGAAAAACTCTATCTCTGTATCTGGTTTTTAATGTTTCAATTCTTGAGGTATCTAACGATTTCTTTTGTCAAGAATGTTTTCTGTGTGCAGAGATAACAGATGTCTAAGTCTAGAGTCTGTCTTAGGAGTTTATCTCATGTATTTAATTCCTGGAACTCTTTTGTAAATTTTTGTTGTATGGTGATAGCAACAAAAATATCCTTTTTGAATTTTCTTTGTGGATTTGTGTTTTGTCACGAAACCGCCAAAGGGGGAGATTGTTACGGAATTTGAGTTGGCGTATTTCGTGAATATATTAAGTCTTGAAGATTGAAGATGAAGAAACTTTGGATCATATACCTCAATCTCAAGAAAGAAGAATTCAAAAGGATCAGGTACGTTTAACTAAATAATTTTGATGATCCGAATACTTTTTATAGTGTAGAAACACTTGGAAGAGGTTTTGATTGCTTATTCATCAAAAACTGGACTGGGAACATGTTCAGGATCCGGATCGTGGCTTCAATCCGGATCCCGAAAGGTGTTTGTTTCATACATTGCTGCAATCCGGATCACAGCTTGTGCAATCCGGATCCCGAATGGGGTGTTTTGTGAAAATGTATGAACGATCCGGATCGGGGATTATGATCCGGATCCCGAACAGGCTATTTTCTGGAAACCGCATTTGTGCTTCTGCAATCCGGATCGTGGCTTTGCAATCCGGATCGCCGTCGGTAAAACTTTCCAGAAAAGTTTGTTTTTGATCCGAATATTCTTCCTAGGGTTTCTAACCTATATATAGCCCTTCTATTTCATCTCTAGGGCATCGGAAAATAGATCCGCATTTCGGCCATTTGAGAAAACCTAGCCGAAAAGAAAAAATCCACATATATAGAGAAGAACGGAAATCATTAGATCTATTCAATGGTTCTTCATCTATATTGATTAGTTTGATTCTAGGTTTTTCATACTCATATCTTGAGTTGAATCAAAGGGGAGCGTACTGTTCACTAGGGCAGATTTCAGGCCGCGGTCCACCGCGCCGGCGTGCACCCGGCCCGGCGCACGTGTCCGCGGCCCGGGACCGCGAACCCGGCGCAAGGAAAACGGTGCGCCAGGCCGCAGCGGTCCACCGGGCAGGCGTGCACCCGGCGCACGCCTCGCGGCCTGGGACCGCAGACCCGGCGCACGGGTGGGTGCGCCAGGCCGCACGGTGCACGCCTTAGGCGTGCACCGGTGCACGTCGCGCAGCGGGGAGGCGGTGCACCCGGTGCGCGCCTTCACCCGTGCGCGGCCCGGCCCAGCCGGGCGGTCCACCGCCTGGGCGTGCACCCGGTCCGCGGCCGCAGGCACTGTAGCGGTGAGCCCGGTCCGCGATACGGGCCGTGCTCCAGCGGGCCACCGTGCGGTGCGCCCGGTCTGTGCCGGCCTGCCGCTTTTTGTCGTGGACCCGGTCCACGCAGGTACCCGTGCACCAGACTGCAGCCCGGAAGCCCAGAAGCTCCGTTTTTGACCCGTTTCGTCCCGTTTTTGAGTGTTTTTGACCGCGACGACATTCTTAACAATATTTTTCACTGTAGCCGTTCCGGGCACAAGGCGGGAGTGTTTTAGCTGGAGTTTTCTACGCATCTTCTTTTACGTATTTCAGGTGGGTACACCCTTAGAACCCCTTTATGCCCATTTTCGTTACTGTCATGATTATCGTGTGTGTGTACTCGGCTCATTGTTGTTGGTTACGTTTGGGTACTTGGTTCATTATTGTGGGTTCTGTTTTGGGATTCGGCGTCGGGTTTTCGGCAATTGTATCTTGTTTAAAATAAATATCTAATTGTGCTAACACGGTGTTCTTTGTGGTATTTATTGTTGAGTATGCATGTTAGCGGGTTACTTCTAGTACACATATCATCGCCTTGTTTTCGATTATACATGTTAGCGGGTTACCTTCGATCACACATGTTACTGTTTTACTTTTAATTATACATGTTGCCGTTTTACTCTTGTTATATATTATGATGCTAACATGATGGTGGTTATGGTTACTTGGCTCGAGGCTGCAGCACGCGCACCCGCGGTTTGGCCACCGCAAAGGGTGCGCTTTTCCGGAAAAGTGGTCTATGACCCGTGTATACCCACGAGGTGACGTAGTGGGGCCCCTTATTAGTTGTGGGGTTTGAGGCGCCGAGGTGCGAGCGGTGCGACCCGTCGGTTTAGTTGTCCGACGTGGTCGGGTATTGCAGGTACGGTGCGACCCGTCGGTTTAGTTGTCCGACGTGGTCGGGTATTGCAGGTACGGTACGGCCGTCGGTTTAGTTGTCCGACGTGGCCAGGTATTACAGGTTACAGGCGTACAGGTTGCCGTTTCCCCTCTTGAGAGGGTGGTTGCTCCGGTTGTCTTCACGGTTTGTTTATTATATTTTCCCGTTCTGTTATTATTAGTCACTGACTTCCCACTTCGTGACAGGGTTCAGGCGGGGGGAGAGGTAGGCGGCGGTGAGGACGGGGCAGGAGCAGCTGGGTCGCTGGGGACCCTGGATTGTATTTTCTCTTTTATCCTTGCATTTCATTTACTTTGTAGTTGTGTGTGAGGTTCTCGATACCCTCGTGGGGTCGGCATGGATGTCGGTATGGATTGCATTTAGCTATCTTCGTATGCGTTACTTTTCCTTTCACTTCTGTTGGCCGATTGAAAAAGCAAAACTCGAAAAAGATTGCGAAAACCGTTTTTAGAATCTAAGTGTCGTGTGGGCACTGTTTTCGAAACCCTGTGAATTTATGAATTGCGAAATGGATTTCAAAACTTGAGTGTCGTGTGGGCACTGTTTTCAAAACATTGTGGATTTATGCTGATTTCGAAACTCGCTTTCAAAACATAAGTGCCGGGTAGGCACTCTTTTAAAACCGTGGATTTATCCTTTCCCAATTAATCGGCCATGCGCTTTATTAAATTTGAATGCTGGTTGTATGTTAACGATTGTTGTGATTGAATGGTTGTGTGTGTTTGGGATGTGTACTGAACGCTACGCCGTGCATATACAGGGGAGGCTCTGTCCGCTTACAGAGGAATCCTGTATGTGTGGCGGGTCTGGGCACGCGCCGGGGAAGAGGAGTTTCTTCTGTTTTCAAAAAAAAAAAAAAAAAAAAAAAAAATCTACGTCGAACGTACGACTTTTGCAAACCGTTTCCGCTAAAATAAACCCCCGGGGCGTGACAGATTAAGATGGTATCAGAGCAGTTCTTTCAATCACAACAGTTAGTGCCGACATCCGTTGGGATACCTCACTTGCCTACAGGTGAATGAAATGGGTAGGGCATAGGAAGGTAGAACGCGAGTGATCGAGGGGCGGGAAAAGTTCGAGTCCTTTTCTCTCGCTAGGTGGTTCGTTGTTTTGTAGGTGAAGTCTAGAGCTGACTCTTGTTATGTGTGTACAGATATGACCCGTACCAGATCATCGGCCGGGGACGCGGAGGCAGATACGACGACGTCGACGGCCGCGGAAAACTAGCTTCTGCGGCAACAGATGCGAGAGTGCGGGGACTATTGAGTTTCTTTTCTCGATGGGGCTCGGGTGGTGGCACAACCCACCGGTAGTTGTTGTTTTGTTGGCCGTCTGTCGGCCGTGGGTAACCGGATAGCTGTTTGGCTAAACTTGTACCTCCTGGGTCATCTGGTGTTGAGTTACAGCGGGTAGTCGGTCGATTCCTTTTGCACCATGGGCAAGGTACAGGTGGGAATGCGGATTCTCCCCTATGATTGTTGCCCATAGTTCGGCTTTTCACCGTAACCACCGCACTTGGTTGTAGAGATCGTCGTGTGGGGGTCCCGGGGGCTCCCTGGGTTTAGGAAGGGAGACCACCGGGGCTAGTAAATCTTCTCCGTTCGGGCTCGTTTGGGGTTAGAGAGGTCGTGCCTTGCCTAGCACAAGTGTGCGTAGGTGGCGACTTTTATTGGGGGGCTTAACTTTGACGCTGGGGGTGCCAGGTAGCTCTGAGTCGGGTTCCTGTTTCCTGCGCTAGAGGGCCGGTTAGGTCGTCCTTTGGTGGTTGGCGTGTGATCCCTCGAGTGCGTTTAGTGACCCTAGGCAACTTGTGGCAGGGTTCTTCTTGCTGTTTTCGTTGCTTGTCTTCCTTCGACCCCTTTAGATTTCAGATGGATAGTCTTCAGTACCTGGGGGTCTTCGTTGAACGGGCATAGAGCTTAGTTTTTTTTTCTTCTAGTTGGGAGTGTCACTGTTAGTCCGGAAGCTTACCGCTCGTTTCGGTGCCCGGTACTTGGTGGGGCAACGGTTTGGGACCAAGAGATAGCGGCAACTTAGAACGTCGCACCCCGTCGGTGCCAGGTCGGAGGTAGGACCTCACCCGGTGGGTTTGTCGCCAGCTTCCCATGACTAAGTTATAGCCTTGAGGTTTGGTTTGGGAGCGCTGTGGATGGTGATCTTTTGGGGCAGGTGTGAGTCAAGGGGGGGAACCTGGCGACTACTCGGAGTTTTGGCTCGGGTCATCTTCGGCTAGGAGGCCCTGTACGCGGCCCCTTTTCGTGGGGTAGATTTGGTGGTAGGTCTTAGAGCCGAAACCTAACGTTAGTTTCGACCGTCGCCTCGGTAGGAAGGATAGTCGGAGCGGGTGGTCCGGGTTGGTGGATATGCTCCGAGCTTGTGGCCCGTGCTGGTGACGGGTGGACGTGTCCCGTGTTGGTGACGGAGGGGAGCGGTCCGCGTTGGTGACAGGTGAGTCCTTTGTTTTCAAGGGAAAAGTTATGGTGGTTAGCAACCCAGCCTGTTTTGTTGGAACCTCTCGGAGCCTAGTGAGGACGTTGTGTGGGTCGTTTTTCCCGTCGTCGGGTTAGATGTCTCGGACTTTTAAAGGATCAGTGGTATAGGTTGGGCAGTACGACTGGGGCACCTCGACGCATCGCGAGACCTTGTTGCTGACTGCTCAGCATTGGCTGGGGTGGCGTGCGGGCCGGTGTCGTCGTGATTGGGAATTTTGAGTCGGGAGGCAGGAATACGACGAGGCGCTGGGCAGGGACTGGTTCACGAGGTATCCGGCGGATGTATAGCTACTTGGTCTCAGTGAGCCTAGCGACTCGACCCGTTACGTCGTTCACTGACACCCCCCGTGGTAGGGGTTTCTTCTGCCATCCTCCTGACTAAATTGTCGGGAATACCCCCGGGCGAGAGGTCATCCTATCTTTCGAGCTTCTACCAGACACGCAACCTATCATTTAGGCGCCTTGCGGAATGGCTTTCGCGGAACTGAGGGAATTTAAGGCACAAGGAGTTTCTCTGAATAGTGGGTTCATCAGACCGAGTGTATCGCCTTGGGGCGCACCCATGCGCTTCGTGCAAAAGAAGAACGGAAGCCTACGCCTACGCAGCGACTACCGGGAGATAAAACAGGGTTACAGTGAAGAACAAGTCCGGGATTGATGACCACTTCGATCAACTACGAGGGGCACTTCCAGATTATTCTCCGGACTCTCAGGCACCAGAGGCTGTTTGCTAAGTTAAAGAAATGTGAGTTCTGACCCCGCGAGGTGGGCTTTTTGGGGCACACAGTTTCAACAACGGGAATCGCAGAGAATATGAGCGGAACTACCCGACACACGATCAGGAACGGGCAGCAGTCGCCCTCGTTTTGAAGCTTTGGGAGACATCACCTTTTCTTGGAGTTCATCATAATGTGTATTCGGGTCGCCAGAGTCCTAAGTTTAGTTCACACAGAAGGATTTGTTTTTGCGGCAGAGGCATTAGATGGAGTTGCTGAAGGACTCGGCTCGTCCATTCAGTATCACCCCGGGAAAAGCAAGGGTAGTAGCGGATGCTTTGAGCAGGAAGGGTCAAATTGAGGGGGAAACTGATGAGCGCGAGTACTCAGCAGGACCGGTACTGTCGCGCGACTTTTGTCCCCATTGGTCAAGCCAACTCTATTAAAGAAACCCTAGAAGGTCAGAGAACAGGTGCACAGATTCAGCTTTTCGAGACAAGACCCCCCGGACCACGCGAGCGACTTTTCGGTGGGTGCGAGCGACGCAATACGTTTCGAGGGTGGAATTGCGTGCCCGAGCTGCCAGAGTTGAAGAAGCAAATAATGTCAGAGGCGCACTACGCTCCCTATGCGGCGCATCCAGGTGACACGAAGGTGTACAGGGACCTCAAAGCAGAATTCTTGGTGGACTAAACCAAAGGGGAGATGTAATACAGTTCACTGCCCGGAGGTTAAGTGGTTAACAAGTAAAGTTCGAACATCAGCGCTCAGCGGGGAAAACTACAACCTCTACCGGTACCAGAGTGGAAATGGGAGCGAATCAGCATGGTTTTCGTCACGGGTTTTCTGCCTCGCATCAAGAGCACGATGCAGTTTAAGTCACAGTGGATCGACGGACGAAATCGACTCTTTTTCCACCCACCCGTACGACGTGGACTAGAGACACTCGGCTGGTGTCTAGCTTTTGGCAAAGTCTATAACGAGCTCTAGAGACTAAACCACACTTCAGCACGGCGTTTCACCCCCAGACCGACGGATAGTCCGAGCGAGTGAACCAGATTCTCGAAGGTGTGCTCCGAGCCTGCGTACGTGTTTTGGGTGATGGATGGCCCCTGCTCTCGAACTTAGAGAGGACTTGAGCTTTAACGGAACACCGGCGCGGATCTTAGCACGAGAGGACAGAAGAGATTGCGCAACCGGACGATCCCCTATGTGAAGGTGCTGTAGAGCAACCAGGAAAAAACGTAAAGCGACTTGGGAACTGGCGTCAGAGATGAGAGAGTACCACCCAGGTTTACTCGTTGCGGACCAGGATTAAGTTTCGAGGACGAAACTTCTTTTAAGTGGTGAGTGATGTAGAGTCCTGGCGTCCCCTTGCCCTGGTATGCCTTCCTTTTACTCCTGACGGGACTGCTAGGAAAACTTTTCACTGTGTTTTCTGCAATGGGCTGGCCTGGGCCGCGAGTATTTTTCTTCGATTGGGCTCGAAAAACGGAGGGCGGCAAAGCGAACGGATTCGGATTCCGATTTACGGATCTCCCGGAATGGGGGTCAAAGCGTTTGCTTTAAGTGGTGCATCTGAATCCGTGCTAGGTGGCCGGCACGCTTTTCGAGGTGATCGGACGGGAACCTTCTGAGATCGGGCTTTTCACCTTTTTATGTCACTGGGTTATTTTATTTAATTATTTCGTAGTACCTCGACTTTCCGGTTTCTGTTTTGGGCCCTAACTGTTTTTCTTCTGTTGTTAGAAGGGGAGTTGAAATTCGAGAATCTTTGGGCTGATCGTCAGGGTTCGCGGGTATTTTTAGGTGGTAGAGCTCGCAAAACGGTGAACGGTGGCGCGATCGGATTTGAATTCCGACCCCGGGATCTCCCAGAAATAATTTTTGAAGTTTTACCATCAGTGTGGGCGCATCGAAAGGCGTGCAGGCGATCGGCACGTTTTTCGGGGTAATCTGGACCCCTCGTTGCATCCCGATTGATTTTAGTTGTGTTTTGGGGATTTAGGTCTTTCCGGTTCTTTTGTTTTTTGGGCGTTAAGTTATTTTGGTGCGTGCGGGTTGGAAAACCCAATTCCTATTTCCCTCTTCTCAAGAAATCGACGGAGGGAACCAAACCGAGAAAGGGAAAATCGCCCATCCTCTGCGGGAGTGATCGAGCAAGGAGACGAGGAGGGGACGATTATTTTTCTTACTCCTTCTCCAACGAATGAAGGTGAGTGGTTCCTTTTTCTGGTTTTTCGTTTGGGGTTTTCCTTTTGTCGTCGTCGTGGGCAATACATGGTGTTGAACGGGAGGCCGCCGCCGCCGTCGTTGGACGGGAGGCCGCCGCCGCCGTTAGCATGCCCACGGGGTCGTCACCGGAGTCGCACGGGAGCGAAAACGGAGTAAAATCGCGAAACCGGAGCCGCGGGGGGCGAAATTAGGGTTTACTGTTCCCCCCGTACGGCCGCATTGCTGCGCGGTCCACGGGAGGAGGCGTGCACCCGGCGTACGGCTCCCGGGCCCATGGGGCGCGGACCCGGCGCACGAAAGCGTGCGCCAGGCCGCGCGGTCCACAGGGCCCGGCGTGCACCCGGCGCACAATTCCCGGACCCGGGACCGCGGACCCGGCGCACGAATGCGTGCGCCAGGTCGCGCGGTCCACCGATCGGGCGTGCACCCGGTGTACGCGTTCACAGCCCCACCGCGTGGACCCGGCGCGCGCTTCAGCCCGTGCGCGGCCCGGCCCAAGCCGCAATGGCGCACCGCAGTCGCGTGCACCCGGTCTGCGGCCGCAGGCACTGTAGCGGTGAGCCCGGTCCGCGATACGGGCCGTGCTCCAGCGGGCCACCGTGCGGTGCGCCCGGTCTGTGCCGCCGCCGCTTCTTGTCATGGACCCGGTCCACGCAGGTACCCGTGCACCAGACTGCAGCCCGGAAGCCCAGAAGCTCCGTTTTTGACCCGTTTCGTCCCGTTTTTGAGTGTTTTTGACCGCGACGACATTCTTAACAATATTTTTTCACTGTAGCCGTTCCGGGCACAAGGCGGGAGTGTTTTAGCTGGAGTTTTCTACGCATCTTCTTTTACGTATTTCAGGTGGGTACACCCTTAGAACCCCTTTATGCCCATTTTCGTTACTGTCATGATTATCGTGTGGTGTGTACTCGGCTCATGGTTGTTGGTTACGTTTGGGTACTTGGTTCATTATTGTGGGTTCTGTTTTGGGATTCGGCGTCGGGTTTCCGGCAATTGTATCTTGTTTAAAATAAATATCTAATTGTGCTAACACGGTGTTCTTTGTGGTAATTATTGTTGAGTATGCATGTTAGCGGGTTACTTCTAGTACACATATCATCGCCTTGTTTTCGATTATACATGTTAGCGGGTTACCTTCGATCACACATGTTACTGTTTTACTTTTAATTATACATGTTGCCGTTTTACTCTTGTTATATGTTATGATGCTAACATGATGGTGGTTATGGTTACTTGGCTCGAGGCTGCAGCACGCGCACCCGCGGTTTGGCCACCGCAAAGGGTGCGCTTTTCCGGAAAAGTGGTCTATGACCCGTGTATACCCACGAGGTGACGTAGTGGGGCCCCTTATTAGTTGTGGGGTTTGAGGCGCCGAGGTGCGAGCGGTGCGACCCGTCGGTTTAGTTGTCCGACGTGGTCGGGTATTACAGGTACGGTGCGACCCGTCGGTTTAGTTGTCCGACGTGGTCGGGTATTGCAGGTACGGTACGGCCGTCGGTTTAGTTGTCCGACGTGGCCAGGTATTACAGGTTACAGGCGTACAGGTTGCCGTTTCCCCTCTTGAGAGGGTGGTTACTCCGGTTGTCTTCACGGTTTGTTTATTGTATTTTCCCGTTCTGTTATTATTAGTCACTGACTTCCCACTTCGTGACAGGGTTCAGGCGGGGGGAGAGGTAGGCGGCGGTGAGGACGGGGCAGGAGCAGCTGGGTCGCTGGGGACCCTGGATTGTATTTTCTCTTTTATCCTTGCATTTCATTTACTTGGTAGTTGTGTGTGAGGTTCTCGATACCCTCGTGGGGTCGGCATGGATGTCGGTATGGATTGCATTTAGCTATCTTCGTATGCGTTACTTTTCCTTTCACTTCTGTTGGCCGATTGAAAAAGCAAAACTCGAAAAAGATTGCGAAAACCGTTTTTAGAATCTAAGTGTCGTGTGGGCACTGTTTTCGAAACCCTGTGAATTTATGAATTGCGAAATGGATTTCAAAACTTGAGTGTCGTGTGGGCACTGTTTTCAAAACATTGTGGATTTATGCTGATTTCGAAACTCGCTTTCAAAACATAAGTGCCGGGTAGGCACTCTTTTAAAACCGTGGATTTATCCTTTCCCAATTAATCGGCCATGCGCTTTATTAAAATTTGAATGCTGGTTGTACGTTAACGATTGTTGTGATTGAATGGTTGTGTGTGTTTGGGATGTGTACCGAACGCTACGCCGTGCATATACAGGGGAGGCTCTGTCCGCTTACAGAGGAATCCTGTATGTGTGGCGGGTCTGGGCACGCGCCGGGGAAGAGGAGTTTCTTCTGTTTTCAAAAAAAAAAAAAAAAAAAAAAAAAAAAAAAAAAAAAAAAAAAAAAAAAAATCTACGTCGAACGTACGACTTTTGCAAACCGTTTCCGCTAAAATAAACCCCCGGGGCGTGACACCGGCCCAGCCCAACCCGCACACGGGATCCCGCCCCGTCCAACCGGCCGTCCGACCCGGCCGAGGGCCCGCCACGTGTCCGCCAAACAGGCGGCAGCCGTGCGGCACAACGAGGAAGCGCCACGTGTCCCCCGTGATTGGCGGCGCGGTGGGCGCGCCCGCCAATGGTGCGGCGACACGTGGCCCCCCGCCCGACACGGCTGTCGGCGGCCGCCGCCGCCCACGCGCGCCCACGTGCGCCCACGTGCGTACGGCCGCACCCGCGCAGCTCTGCGTGCGCCACGCGTACATGAGCCAACCAATCCGGGGCCGCCACGTGGCGCGCCCCGGTCCACCGTGCACCGCGCACGCGCCGCACCTGCCCGAGCTGCCCGCGCCTGCCCCCGCGCGCCGAGCGCACTACACCGGGCCAATCGCGTGCCGCCACGTGGCCCGCCGGTCCACCGTGCACCGGCGGCCTTTTCCGTGGACCGAGAGTGGCGCGCCGGCCCAATAAGGGCCTGCCACGTGTCCCCGGCCGGTCCACAGCTCCCCCCATGCACCATTTTGCGCAGAAAACTTCCGGGGGTCCGTTTTTGGGCATCCGGACTCTAAAATAAGTATGTAAATAGCCGTTTTCAAGCGTTTTTCCGCGCTGAATCCAAATACGGCCTCCGTTTGGCCCAAAGCCTTCTCTAAAATTCGGCAAATACCTCCGAAGGCCAAACCAACAGTAAATACCACACTGTGTCCATCCGAAGCATCCCTTTGATGCACTGTGGGCCTAATACACCAATGATAGGTGTTTCACACCAAGGATTCACGGGAAAAACTATACGGAATCCTGGACCACTACACGAGGTTATCCCAGTCAATCGAATCCGTCTCTATTTCCGTCTCGGAATCACTCTGAGTCTTCTTCGTTCGCTTAGCCCTTTTAGGCTTGACAGTATCTTTAGCATGAACCATGGCAGCGAGAAGAAATATAATCCAGGTGATCACCATTGCTGCAAGTTCTTAAGAGATTTGAAATCCTGTGAGCAACAACTCAAGAACATGAAGAATTGTTAATTTTCAAAAATTCAAAAAATTGTACCCAAACAATCATAGTCATGTAGAGAGACTAGGAATCAAATTAGTTTTGCAAAAGGAATTTTAAAAATAGATCAATTCCATGATTTTCAAAAATTCCTATTATATGCCCTAAAACCGAATTTTCAGAAATCGAAGCCCAAAAATTCGTTAATCAGGAGAAAACCTAGCATATAATCAAAACTAATCTACCCAGAGTTCTTATTTCAAAAGAAATTTGACCAAAAACCATTCACAAATGAAATTCTTCCATGATTTCAACTCACGTTTTGAGCAAAGAAGGAAAAACAGGGAACAACCGAGATTTTGATCAAGAAACTCTTACTTAGAATCGAAGAACTTGAGTTTGGATGCCTCCAAAATGGATGAATTCTAGAGAGAGAAGCTCTGGAGTCTTAAGAACAAAAGATTGAGGTAAAAAGAAATCAAAAACCCTTTTGTTCTATTAAAACCCTAGCCGCGATCCGGATCGGATCGTGAATCCATCCGGATCGGCTACCCGCAGGAAATACCTGCGTTCGGGATCCGGATCGGCTTGTCCAATCCGGATCGGCTCCAACTTTTTCTTCAGAATAATTCAGAAAAATTCCATAAAATCCAGAAAAAGTATGTAAGCACTTTTGTGTATCAACTTTAAACAAAAATCATCGTTTCATACAACAAGAAATAGATTATACCAAATCTATCAAAAATACTCAAAAATGAAACGAAAATTTATAAAAATTAAAACCCTTAAAGTTGAACAACTTCAATCACATCTAACATGATCTTATGCGTAATGCCTTTATCAAATCATCAATTTGGTAAAGAAAATGAAATACCAAGATCAATAGATGTTTGAAATCCCAGATAAGTTAGATAATATATCTAGACAATCTGTTGAAGAGAGTGGCTCTTTGAGCATCTTTCATTAAAAATCCCACCTTATACCAACCTTGAAATTTGACAGAGTCAAGTATTTCAATATGCATTTTATTTAATCAAAATTAAAAAACCATGCTTGGTATACATGTGGTAGCTGCACACAGTACTCGGACGACCGAGGTGGTAGCTCTTTCCTCCATGTGGTGGTAGTTTTCACACTCCTCATTGGGATGTAACTCTTTCCACATCTTTTGAGCATATTACATTTCTTTGACTCCCCCTCAATTGGCTATCAATTATTTAATATATAAGGTATTCAACCAAAAATTGATCTCGCATTCATACTCGACTAAGCAGTCAAATAAGATAATGACTATACCAAGAGATCATTGAGAGAGAAATTGACTTTGATCACTTAAAAGATGACTTAATTAACATAAATGATCATTGCAACATTGAAATATTATGATATCAAAAGCATAATAAATTTCTAAATGCGTGAAAGGATGCAATTAAAGTCAATATAACTAATGCTCAATTAATGTCCTATGTACAAACATAGATAAAGAACAAAAACACAAAAACAAAACCTAACCTAAGCAAAGGTTTCAAAAAGAGATTATTTCAAGGAAAGCATTCCAATTGCTTTACGCAAGTGAATAAAACGTTTTTGATCCAAAGGTTTTGTTAAAATGTCAGCTAATTGATCCTCAGTTGAAATATATGAAAGTTGAAGAATATTTGATTCAACTAGCTCTCTAAGAAAATGATATCTAAGTTCAATGTGTTTTGTTCTAGAGTGCAACACAGGGTTTTTAGAAATGTTTATAGCACTAGTGTTGTCACAAAGAATGGTTACCGAAGATGCTGAAATCCGGAAGTCGCTCAACACGCTTTTCATCCAAATGAGTTGGGTTGAACAACTACCTGCTGAAATATACTCCGCTTCGGCAGTCGAGAGTGCTATGCAGTTTTGCTTTTTACTGTGCCATGCAACAAGGCAATGGCCAAGATAAAAGCATGCACCACTCGTGCTTTTCCGATCATCCACAGATCCTGCCCAATCGGCATCTGAGTATCCAACAATATCCAAACTTGTTCCCATAGGATACCAAATTCCGAAATTTATTGTTCCTTTGATGTACCGGATGATCCGTTTCACCGCTTTCAGGTGAACCTCCTTTGGTGCTGATTGATATCTCGCGCAAATCCCAACACTAAAGGATATATCCGGGCGACTAGCCGTGAGATAAAGTAGACTTCCAATCATACTGCGATAAAGTTTCTCGTCTACATTCTCACTATGTGATTCACTTCCAAGTCCCTTATGGCTAGTTCCCATTGGAGTCGGAAAATCTTTAGAATTTTCTAAATCAAACTTTTTGACCAACTCCATTGCATACTTGGATTGACACAAGTGAATGCCTTCATCGTTTTGTTTAACTTGTAATCCAAGAAAATAAGTCAATTCGCCCATCATGGACATCTCAAATTCGCTTTCCATGGTCTCCGCGAATTTAGAAGCATCATTATCTCTTGTTGCACCAAATACAATGTCATCGACATAGATTTGTGCTACAATGAAATTGTTTTGATAATGCTTCACAAAGAGAGTCCTGTCAGCTCCCCCTCGAGTATAGCCCTTTTCCAAAAGGTGCTTTGTCAACCTTTCGTACCATGCTCGCGGTGCTTGTTTCAGACCGTAAAGAGCCTTTTTCAAACGAAAAACATGGTTAGGTAGTTTATGGTCTACAAAACCTTTCGGTTGAGCCACATAAACTTCCTCATTTAAAACCCATTTAAAAACGCGCTCTTAACGTCCATTTGAAATAATTTGATTTTAAAATGACAAGCAATCGCAAATAGGATACGAATGGACTCGAGTCTAGCTACAGGGGCGAAAGTTTCATCAAAGTCTATACCTTCTACTTGAGAGTAGCCTTGAGCAACTAACCTTGCTTTGTTCCTGATGATAGTACCATCCTCATTTTTCTTGTTCTTGAAAATCCATTTGGTACCTATCACATTGTGTTGCTTCGGAGGCTTCGTTAATTCCCAGACTTTGTTTCGCTCAAATTGATGGAGCTCTTCCTGCATTGCTTCAATCCAGTAGTCATCCTGAAGAGCTTCATCAACATTCTTTGGTTCGATTTGAGATACGTAGCAATCCGCAAACCAATTGTCTCCGAGTTCTAACTCCTTCTTGTGGGTCTCCAATAATGTTCGATTCAGGATGATCCTTGGAGATGCGTAACGTTTGAGGTAACGGAGTACTCGGAGGTACATGAGATGATTCCTGCACATCAGATAAACTTGAAGAACCGTTAGATGCATCATTATTATCGAAAGAATTGTTAGAGAAGATGCATTAGCAGGTGTATCATCATCAAGAGAGATATCGAGGGTAGATTTTTCAGATTCAAAGTGAAAAGCTTCATCTACCTTAACATTTATCGATTCTACGATCGTCTTAGATTCCAAGTTAAATACTCGATATGCTCTACTGTTTGTAGAATAACCCAAGAAAATCCCTTCGTCACTTCGAGAGTCAAATTTTCCAAGATTTTCGCGGTCACGTAAAATAAAACACCGACTCCCAAAGATACGAAAATATTTGATGTTCGGTTTTCTACAAAACCATAGTTCATATGGTGTATTTAAAGTCCCCGGGCGCAAATACACGCGATTAATTACATAGACAGCAGTGTTCACCGCTTCAGCCCAAAAATATAACGGTAAATTCCGGCTGTGAAGCATAACACGTGCCATCTCCTGTACGACCCTGTTTTTGCGCTCGACTACACCATTCTGTTGAGGTGTATAGGGTGCTGAGAATTCATGTTTAATGCCGTTGGAAGTGCAAAAATCAATGAATTTAGAATTTATGAATTCTCCACCTCTATCACTTCTAACACGAGTAATCTTTTCATTCTTTTCAATCATAATACGATGGCAAATCTCGTGAAAAGAATCAAAAGTATCAGCTTTCTCTTTTAAAAATGCTACCCAAGAATATCTAGAGAAATCATCAACCATCAAGAAAATATACCATTTACCTCCCAAAGATGGTTGACGAGTTGGCCCCATTAAATCCATGTGCAAAAGTTCCAAAGGCCGTTTTGTACCAATGTGGTTCAAGTTCTTGTGTGCAGTCCTAGATTGTTTTCCCTTTTGGCAACCGCCACACACAATGTTTTGTTCAAAAGAAAGTTTTGGAACCCCCTTGACCACATCTTTGTTTGAAATTCTAGCAAGTTCCTTAAAGTTTATGTGACCTAGCCTTTCATGCCAAAGTGTTTCATTTTTCAAAGAGGCTAGGTTACATTTTTCAGAAATTTTACTAGGAACAACATAACAATTGTTTTCAGATCTAACCCCCTTTAAAAAGAAAACATGGTCCTTATCAGTTACAACACATTCAACAGATGAAAAATTAACTGAAAAACCATTGTCACAAAGTTGACTTATGCTTATGAGGTTAGTCTTAAGGCCATCAACAAATAACACATTTTTCAAAACCGGGCCATCTGGAATAGCTACTGTTCCTTTTCCAACAATTTTGGAAGACCGACCGTCTCCGAAAACAACAAGTCCTCCGGAGATTTTCTCAAAATTTTGAAAACAGTTTTTGTCACCGGTCATGTGACGGGAACACCCGCTATCCAGATACCAAGACGAATTATCATATGCATGCAAGGAAATATTAGTAACAAGACAAGGGAAAATTTCACCTTTGCGCACCCAAACCTTTTTGGAATGCGTCGGTAATGGTCGTGAAGTTATTTCCTAGGTGAAAGCGTCTTGTTAGAAGATTGCTGCTCCTTGATGATGTCGTCTTGAGCGGTGAACTACCAAGGCTCTTTTCCTTCGAATAATTTGCATTTGATTTCTGAGGAATCACCCTTTTGGTAGTCGTTGCAAGAGGTGCTTGAGTTGAGCGTTTGGCTCCCATCTTGCAATTTCTCCTTATGTGCCCTGAAAACCACAACGAAAACATACCTTAGTCTTGACGATCCCGAAGAGGATGAAGTAGGCTTGTTGTCGTTGCTTGTCGTGAATTCCGGTGTCGGAGGAGGAGATACCGACTGAGGCACAAAAACTGTCCCACTCGAACTTGGAATGTCTCCAGTTTGAGTGTATCCGAGGCCGAACCGATTTGTTTGACCAAGACCAAGAAGCTTGTCCAACTTACTCCTTCCAGAAGAAAATCGCTTTAAGTCATCTTTGAGTTGGAGATGGTCTTTGTCATTTCCATTTTTTCCTGTCGAGCCTCGTTGTAGAGCTTCGAGAAATAATTCGCTTTATCCACCATTTTACATGTTCTTTCTCGAAAGCTCATTTTTCTCTTGAAGGGAAACATTTGCTTTGACTAAGTTATCCCTTTCCACTTCAAGAGCGTTTGAGAGAGAAGTTGCCCTTTTTGCTTCTTCTTCGAGATCCTGCAATCTCCCTCTCAAACTCCGGTTTTGCTTTGCCAGTTTCTTTGAATCCCTCAAAAGCTTATGGTAGGCAAGAGCAAAATCTTCACCTTCAGAATTACTCGATTCGTCGTCCGTGCATTCTTTTCAACATGGGAGGAGTTGGACAACGAGTCGGATGTACTTGCCATTAAGCACATGAAGGGTGAAGATGTGGACGCGTGGAATGCCGTTGCGTTGTCTTCTTCATCACTTGAGGATGACTCATTTGACGTTGAGTTGTCATCCCAAGTGACGACTTGCATCGCCTTCTTCTTTGCCGGATTCTTGTTGGGACACTCCGTTGCAATGTGGCCGTAGCCTCGACATTTGAAGCACTGTACTTGTCCCTCTGAACTTTTCTTATCCTTTGAGAAGTTCTCTTGCTTTCTTGACTTGTAACTTGAAGAACCCTTGCCTTTCTTCGACTTTCCGAAGGATGGAGTTTTGCTTGAATTACCCCTTCGAAAGTTGCGGCGAAACTTCCTTGTCAAGAGAGCGAGCTGCTTCTCAAAGTCCTCCATAGATAGGTTCTCGTCATCGTCTGAGGAGGATGAATCCGCGTCTTCTTCCTTTGTTGTTTTCAATGCATAACCTGAAGACTTAGAAGAGGATGCCTTTCCAGAAGAATAGTTAGTAGGAAATGTCATTTCATAAGTTTGTAATGCACCAACTAATTCTTCTACACGCATTTCGTCCGGGTGTTTAATTGTTTCAATGGCTGCGACCTTCGGGCGAAATCGTTCAGGAAGAGTTCTTAATATCTTTCTTACAACTTTAAATTCTGGAATCTTCTCTCCCAAGTTAGCACATGAGTTTACGATGTCTTGCAATCGTGTGTAATAGTCTGTGAAAGATTCATTTTCTGCCATAGAAATAGAGTCAAACTTGCTCGTGAGCATTTGCAGTTTCTGAATCTTCACAAGGTTAGTTCCCTCATGCGTAACTTGAAGAACATCCCAGATTTCTTTCGCAGTCTCACATGCCGAGACGCGAGAGAACTCAGTTTGTGACAAAGCATTAAATAAAGCATTAATTCCTTTGCCATTGTAAGAAGATGAATCAATCTCTTCCTTGGTCCATTTCGACCTAGGTTTGAAGGTGCGAACATCAGAAATAATTTCAGTTGGATTAGACCATCCTAATTCAATTGATTGCCACACCCTTTCGTCGATGGAAATTAAAAAGGCTTTCATCCGTACTTTCCAGTACGCATAATTTGTTCCATCGAAGAAAGGGGGTCGATTGATGTTTCCACCTTCAACCATTGTTTACAACCCTATTCCCGCTCTGATACCACTTGTTGGGTTATGTATAATTGGATCTAAATAGGGGAAAAAACACCTAGAGGGGGGTGAATAGGTGTAAACAATAAACACTCAAAAAATCATTGCGCAATAAAACCCAATGCGAAAATAAAAATAACACGCAAGATTTTTACGTGGAAAAACTCCAAACCGGAGTAAAAAACCACGGGACCGATAACACGGCGAAATCCACTAGAATTAAACACGTACAAGGTGATATAACGTACTCACAGACGACTCAACCTTTACCATACGCTCCTAGTAGATCTTCTCCGCTCGCTCCACAACGCTTCTCGAATCCACGATCCGCGCCCAACGCCGAATCCACAGCGTCCAACGTCGAGTCCACGACGTCCGACCGAATCCACGGTCTTCACCCAGTAGCACGCTTCGAATCCACGAACGTACCTCGCTTCGAATCCACGAAAGCGGCTGCACCTTGAATCCACAAGGCCACGCGAGTCCACGCGCCGATTTTGGGAAAATCGTTGTTTTTGGGTGGTGATGATCCGCCGAATACTTAGATTAGAAATAGATCGGAAATACCATCTAAGTATTCATTAATTTGATTCTACTCAAAATCTGAGTTTGGAAAACCTAGAATCAAATTAATCAATATAGATGAAGAAACATAGAATTAAATCTATTGATTTCCTTTCTTCTCTATATGTGGATTTTTCTTTTTCGGCTTATTTTTTCCGTACCCTAAAAAATAAATCATAGGGTCTATTTATAGGTTAGAAACCATTGGAAGAAGATAAGGATCAAAAACTAACCTTTTCTGAAATTTTACAGGACGACGATCCGGATCGGAATTACGGCGATCCGGATTGTCGTAACGAGACAGACAATTCCAGAAAAACAAAGGTTCGGGATCCGGATTGAAATGCCCGATCCGGATCGTTCATATATTTCAGCAAAAACCAATGTTCGGGATCCGGATCAGAATTGGCTTGGATCCGGATTGGATTTGCATATGAACCAACACCCTTCGGGATCCGGATTGGATTGTCTGATCCGGATCCTGAACATGTCCCATGTCCAGTTTTTGATTTTTATGCAATAAAAAATTCATCCAAGTGTTTCTACTCTATAGCAAGTATTCGGATCACCAAAAATCTTTAGTTAAACGTACCTGATCCTTTTGAATTCTTCTTTCTTGAGATTGAGGTATATGATCCAAACTTCTAATCTTCAATCTTCAAGACTTAGACAAATTTCACGAAATACGCCAACTCAAATTCCGTAACAACCTTCACATAGGGAATGGCCCGACTGCGCAATTCTCTCACCTCTCGATCCAGAATCCGCAGTGGGCGCTCCTCGTACCTCAAATTCTCGCTAATCTCAAGCGGCGTGAAGTCGATGACGTGCGATGGGTCGAAGACGTACCTCCTCAGAGTAGAAACATGGAACACATCATGGACACCAGCAAGTCTCGGGGGAAGTGCAAGTCGGTAAGCAACTGGCCCGATACGCTCCAATACCTCAAAGGGTCCAATGTATCGGGGACTGAGTTTCCCGCGAATGCCAAACCTCCTTATCCCTTTGGACGGCGAGACTTTCAAAAATACATGATCTCCCACCTGAAACTCTAAGTCTCGTCGCCGAACATCACCATAGCTCCTCTGTCGACTCTGAGCGATCTGCAGGTGCTGTCGAATCACTCTGACCTTTTCCTCTGCCTCTAACAATAAATCTAGTCCCAGAGTCCTTCTCTCCCCCACATCACTCCAATATAGCGGTGATCGACATTTACGTCCGTACAACGCTTCAAACGGAGCCATTTGGATGCTCGCTTGAAAGCTGTTGTTGTACGCAAACTCAGCCAATGGTAAGTGTCGAATCCATCCACCGCCAAAATCCAGGACACAAGCCCCCAGCATATCCTCAAGGATCTGAATCGTCCGCTCTGACTGTCCATCAGTCTGTGGGTGGAAAGCTGTACTGAATCTGAGCTGAGTCCCCAAGGTAGTCTGTAAACTCTTCCAGAATCGTGAAGCAAACCTCGGGTCTCTGTCTGATACTATGGAAGCTGGCACCCCATGTAACCTCACTATCTCATCCAAGTATAACTGGGCTAGTCGCTCGAGTGGCCAAGTAGTCTGCATAGGCAAAAAGTGCGCTGACTTGGTAAGTCGATCCACCACTACCCAGATAGCATCTGCACCTCCCTGTGCCCTCGGTAATCCGACCACAAAATCCATCGTAATGTGGTCCCATTTCCACTCGGGAATTGGGAGACTCTGTAGCTTGCCAGCTGGCACTCGATGCTCAGCTTTTACCTGCTGACAAGTTAAACACTGAGACACAAACCTCCCAATATCCCTTTTCATGCCATTCCACCAGAAGTGTGCCTTGAGGTCCTTATACATCTTAGTCCCCCCAGGATGAAGGGTGTAAGGTGTATAATGGGCCTCCCTCAATATCTGCTCTCTGATCTCAGTATCCACTGGCACACATGCTCGGTCTTTGTACCTCAGTACTCCCGAAGCATCCACTGAAAAATCCCCTGATCGATCACTCGGAATCTGATCTCTAATCCTGGTCAAATAGGGGTCCTCACTCTGTCTCTCTCGGATCCTCTCCAGCAGAGTGGGCTGCACGACCAAAGACATCAGTCTAGTAGAGACCCCAGGGGATACAACCTCTATCTCGAGCCGTCTCAACTCCTCTAACAGTGGCGCCTGATCTGTAATCAACATGGACAAACTCTGCACCGCTCTCCTACTCAAGGCATCTGCAACCACGTTGGCCTTGCCTGGATGGTAAAGGATATCCACATCGTAATCCTTCAGTAGCTCTAACCATCTGCGCTGCCTCAAATTCAGTTCCTTCTGCGTGAACAGGTACTTTAGGCTCTTGTGGTCGGTGTAGATCTCACAGTACTCTCCATATAGGTAATAGCGCCAAAGCTTCAGTGCAAACACCACGGCAGCAAGCTCCAAGTCATGGGTAGGGTAATTCTTCTCGTAATCCTTAAGCTGTCTCGATGCATAAGCAATTACCCTCCCTTCCTGCATCAGCACGCATCCAAGTCCACTGTGCGATGCATCACTGTAGATCACATATCCTTTCCCCATAACAGGGAGGGAAAGGATAGGAGCAGTCATCAATCTGTCCTTTAGCTCCTCAAAGCTCCTCTAGCAGTCCTCACTCCAGATAAACTTAATTCCTTTACGTGTCAACTGAGTGAGGGGTGTGGAAAGCTTTGCAAAGCCTTCCACAAACCGACGATAATAACCAGCTAAACCCATGAAGCTGCGCACCTCTGATACAGTCGTCGGTCGGGGCCAATCATGAACTGCCTCAATTTTCGCCGGGTCTACAGCCACACCAGCGGCGGAAATCACATGGTGTCACGCCCCGGGGGTTTTATTTTAGCGGAAACGATGCACCAGAGTAAGCGTTTGGTGCGTCCAAAATTTTTTTTTGAAAAACTTCCTTCCCCGGCGCGTGCCCAGACCCGCCGCATATACATATTTACTCGAAAATCGGGCAGAGTCTCCTCTGTATATGCACGGCGTCGTGTCAAGTACAACAGTCAAACACAGCATTTCTTTAATCACAACAGAGCCAGGCTAGGTACACATGCAAAACAAGTACAATCTCCGAGGCCGATCTACTTTAAAGCATAAAACCACAATTATTCCAGACGGCGCCCACCCGGCGCCAAATTTGAAAACCAGTTTGGGATTGACATAAAACCACAGAGTTTGGAAATCGTGCCCACACAGCACTTAGGTTTTGAAAGCCATTTTCGCAATACATAAATCCACAGGGTTTTGAAAAAGGGTGCCCACACGACACCTAAGTTTTAGAAAACGGTTTTCACAATCATTTTCTCATTTATTAGTCTTTTGTTTTCTTTGAAATTGGCCTACTGAAGGAAATAAAAAGAACACCATGTCTCACGTCCAATGTCACAACATCCACAATCACACCGACCCCACGAGGGTATCGAGAACCACACCGTAGCCTACAGTATGAAATGAAATGCAAGGAAAGTAAAGGAACGACAAACTGGGGCTCCCACAGCCCGACTGATCCCACCTCGGCCTCACCGTCGCCTACCTCTCACCCCTGGAAGTACCTGTCACAGAGTGGGTAGTGAGCGACACTATCATGATAAAATAATACAACGGTAAAATAAAATACCAAGCCACAAAAGCAAGACTAGCCGGGGCAACCACTCTACTCATAAGGGTAACTCGCAAACACCTAAACCACCTGTGACACCTGTAGTACCTGTAACAACTATAACACCTTTACCCCTGTAACACCTTTAACACCTTTAACACCTGTATCACCTGACCTCGACGGGCACCAATCCCGACAGGTCGCACCGCTCCCACCTTGGTGCCTCAAACCCCACACCTACGGGGGCCCCCACTACGTCACCTCGTGGGTAAACACGGGTCAGAGACCGCCTTTCCGGAAAAGAGCACCCTTTGCGGTGGCCAGACCGCGGGTGCGCGTGTCGCAACCCGAGCATAGTAACCAAGACACGGGGTAATAAAATAAATCATAGAAGCCCTCAGTGTTAGTATCGATTAACATGTAATTAATATCCTTTCCGAAATACTAACATTACTAAGCCTCAGAAGAAAACCCACCTTTTTCGTTATCGCGCTCCTGATCGATGCTAGGTTCCTCCGCGTCTCGGTGAGTCCGCCCGGACCTACACGAACCTGTGACACGGGAGTTAGTAACTCAAAAAACCGCAAAGCTAACAGAACTGGAACACCCGACTCCTACCCCTCGTGCACTGCCCGCACGAGCGTCCCCGGCCCCGCGCGGCTGGGCGGCGTGCCGTCCGTGTGCGGGGCCGCCCGCATGCGGCGCCGCCGCGTGCGGTGCTGCCCGCATGCGGGTGCGCGCGCGGCGCCGCCCGCATGCGGGCGCGCGTGCGCCGCCCGCATGCGGGCGCGCGTGTGCCGCCCGCATGCGGCGCAGCCCGCATGTGGGCGCACGCGGCGCCGCCCGCATGCGCGGCTCCACGCGCGACGGCTCCGGTGATGGCGCCGTCTTCCTCCTCCCGATGCGTAAAAGAACCAAGAAATTTAACGAAACCCTAATTTACGCTCACCTCGGATTCGCGGCTAGGGTTGATCGAGGGGAGGATCGTCCGTCTTGCGTGCCCGGTAACAAAGGGCGTGCCGTCGGTCTTCCTTTTCCTCGGTTGCTCTGCCTTGGTTCTCCACGCGATCGGATGGGAAAGAGAAAGGTTGGGGGGGGAAAAAACGGTTCCTTGTTTGCACTTCGGGGTCGCGTACGCCTAGGGTGAGGGGTTTTGAGGAATAAGCCCGACCCTGTTTCCCCAAACGCTAAATAAACCGAGCGGTCCAAAAGGGCACCGGGTGAACCCAAAAATCAAAACAAAAGGAATTTACTAAGTCAGATATGAACCAGGGTCCGGTTCGCCTGATAATCCACGTTGGACTCCTAAACCGCCCGCCACCTTCCGGAATTTATTCTGGGAGATTCCGGTGTCCGAAACCAAAACCGCTCGCGCCGCCGTTCTCCGTTTCGCGAGCTTTATTTACTAAAAATACCCGCGAGCCCCGACGGTCTGCCCAGAAAACACGAAAAAATACAAGTCACACCCGGATCCCTTAGCCGAAAGGCGGTTCAATTAACTCGAAAGAAAGTCCCGAAGGCAAATAAACCTACGGTTGCTACACCACTCACCTCTAAAAACGAGTTTCGTCCCCGAAACTCAATCCTCGTCCGCGGTGAAAAGATGGGGGTAGGCCTCCCGCATCTTCGACTCTAGTTCCCACGTCGCCTCCCGCTCCTCGTGGTTGCTCCAGAGCACCTTCACGTAGGGAATGGCTCGATTCCGCAGTGTCTTGCTCTCTCTTGCCAGGATTTGCACTGGGATTTCCTCGATACTTAGGTCCTCTTTCAAGTCGAGAGTCGAGCCGTCCAGAACATGCGATGGGTCGGGGAGGTATTTCCTGAGCATTGAAACGTGGAACACATCGTGGACCTGGTTGAGGTTCGGTGGTAGAGCGAGGCGGTAAGCGACTGGGCCAATGCGCTCCAGGATCTCGAACGACCCCACAACCGCGGGCTCAACTTGCCCTTTAACCCGAATCGCTTAATCCCCCTGGACGGCGAGACCCGCAAAACACGTGTTCTCCCACCTGGAACTCCAAGTCGCGGCGTCTCCGATCCGCGTAGCTCTTTTGTCGACTCTGGGCGGTTAGTAAGCGCTGTCTGATGAGGCGCACCTTCTCTTCTGTTTCTTCCACCAAAGCGGGTCCCAAGAACTTCCGTTCTCCCAAGTCGTCCCAACAGATCGGGGATCGGCAGCGTCTCTCGTATAGGGCTTCGTAGGGCGCCATCTGGATGCTGGCCTGGTGGCTGTTGTTGTAAGAAAATTCTACAAGTGGCAGGTAACGCTCCCAACCGACCCCCCAATCGAGTACACAGGCCCGAAGCAGGTCCTCTAGCGTCTGTATCACTCGCTCCGATTGCCCGTCCGTCTGGGGGTGAAAGGCGTGCTGAACTGCAGTTTGGTCCCCAAGGCTCGCTGCAGACTCTGCCAAAACTTCGAGACGAAGCGCGTGTCTCTATCTGATGTGATCGATGCCGGTACTCCATGCAGTCTTACAATCTCGCTAAGGTAGACCTGAGCCAACCGCTCTCTGGTCCAGGTTGTGTGGATGGGCAGGATGTGCGCTGACTTGGTTAGCCGGTCCACCACGACCCACATTGTGTCGTGTCCTTGCTGTGAACGTGGGAACCCGGTGACAAAATCCATGGTGATATGATCCCACTTCCACTCCGGCACCGGTAAGGGTTGTAACTTTCCCGCCGGCCGCTGATGTTCCGCCTTTATCTGTTGGCACACCAGGCAGTGAGCTACATACCGTGTCACATCCCTCTTTAGCTTGGGCCACCAGAAGGTCTGCTTGAGATCCCTATACATTTTCGTGCCCCCCGGGTGTGCCGCATATGGAGCGTGGTGTGCCTCAGCTAGGATTTCCTCCTTCAAAACCGGGGTATCCGGCACGCAAATCCGCCCGCGGAACCGTAGAGTTCCGTCGCCTCCCACTGAAAAGTCACCTCCCTGATCTGGTGGGATCTTGTCTCTTACGAGCTGTAAGTGCGAGTCCGCCTGCTGTCCCTCTCGAATCCTCTCGAGCAGTGTCGGCTTGGCTACCAAGGTTAAAAGTTGGCCAACCGTGCCTGCTGGAACTACTTCCAACCTTAGTCGTGAGAATTCTGCGATCAAGTTGCTCTGCTCAGTTATCGTGCCCACTGATCCTCCTTCCAATCGCCCTTTCCTGCTCAGAGCGCCCGCCACCACGTTTGCCTTCCCGGGGTGGTATTGGATTGTTAGGTCGTAATCCTTCAGTAACTCAAGCCACCGCCTCTGCCGCAGGTTTTAGTTCCTTTTGGGTGAACAGGTATTTAAGACTCTGGTGATCTGAGAAGATGTTACAGTGGACACCAAAGAGGTAGTGTCTCCATAACTTTAGAACAAAGACCACTGCAGCCAGCTCCAAATCGTGTATCGGGTAGTTTCTTTCATAATCCTTCAGCTGCCTGGATGCATAGGCTATTACTTTTCCCTGTTGCATTAGGACACCCCCAAGGCCGATCCTCGAAGCGTCGCAGTACACCTCATAGTCCTCTCCGGGTGTTGGTAGTACAAGAATTGGTGCCCTGGTTAGCCTTCTTTTGAGTTCTTCCAAGCTCTCTTGGCACTTGGCCGTCCATACAGCTTTTCTCCTTTCTTGGTCGACCGGGTTAAAAGGACCGCAACCTTCGGGAAACCCTCGTCACCGTCGTCGGCGGCTGCCGGTCGATCACCGATCCCACCTTCTTGGGGTCCGCGGCGATTCCCTTCGCCGAGATCACGTGCCCCAGGAATACTACTTCGCGTAGCCAGAACCCACACTTCTTAAGCTTAGCGAACAGCCTCTGCTCCCTGAGAGTTTGGAGTAATATCCGTAATTGGTCCCCGAGCTCTTCGTCGGTGGGTGGATAGATCCGTATGTCGTCGATTCTGGGCAGGGGTACTTACTCTTCACCGTGTCCTTGTCTGTTCCCCGGTAGTCGACGTGTAGAGGCTTAGGATCCCGTCCTTCCTTCGTACCCGTGGAACGGTTGGGCGCCCCGACGATGCCTTCAGCCCTCCCCCGGGGGCCCGTAACTGGTACCGGGTGGTATGGTGCGTAAAGGAAGCAACTTACCGACCGAAACCTATCCTGGCTGGGTCGAAAGGGGCAACTAACCAAAACCTCGGAGGAAAAGGGAAAATAGACCGTGGGTAAAACTAGGTAAACTCTCATGGTGCTCGCCCCCGATTTAGTGCGGAAACCGAAACGGTTAGAGAATTCGAAAGGTAAAGCTAAAGGTAGGGGGAGGCTCGCAAGGGTCAGAAGGGGGCGGTTTGCTCCGGCCCGGAGGGTACTCCTATCTAGACGAGAGAAAGAAAAGAAGAGCAAAAACAAATAAGTACATACCTGTCACTCCCCACTTTGGGAGGTCGCGTCGTCCACTGGAGCGGCCGAGGGGGTCCACCCACAACCCTTGGGCCAGCGTCGCACCGCGTGTTGGGGCCGGGGTCTACTGTCAAAAGAATCCGCGGACTGCTGGTCGCCGGGCGTGTCCTTTGTCTGAACGGGGGCCGCAGTGCTCTCCAGTCCTCGCTGCGGTGGTGGTGCGATGACGGAGGCATGGGTTGGTCCCTGGGGGCAGGAGGCATAAGTGTGATCTGGCAAGCCGCACCGGTTACAATAGTGGTACCTCCAAGTGCACTCCGTCACTGAGTGCGCGCCCTTGCAAATGATGCAGGCTCCTGGTTGCACGTGCGCGCTCCCCTTAAGCCCTCGCTCGTCTTCCGGTGCACGCTTCGGGCGTGGGTTCGGCCGGTTCGTTGGGTCGGTGCTCCCCTGGGAGGTAGGGGCAGCAGTTCCCTTAGGTTCGTCACGCCGCGGCGCCGGGGGTCTAAAAGCACCCGGCTTCGAAGGGCAGTCGTAACGCGTGTGGCCCGGCCTGCCACATCGGAAACAGTGTCCGTCCCGCCACGGGCAATTCGTCATGAGGTGCGCGTTGCCGCATATGACGCACGGCTTCGGTGGCCTAGGCTCCTCTGTCGTCGGGCCAAGGTTCTGCTCGGCTCTCGGGCGTTTGTTCGCCCGGTCCCTCCGCTGGGGGTCCCCTGCCGGCCCGGGGAAAGAGTATTCCTGCCGGGCGCGCTCACTGTTGGTGTACTCGGCCAAATTAGCAACCTCCTGGAAGGCGGGAGGGCCCGTCGGTGGCATCCCGAGCGGGGTAACGATTCTTCTGCCGCCCCGGAATTGATCGACGCCCTCGAGTTCCTGTATCAGTATGCTCAGGCGCTCTGCGAGGGTCAGCAATTGCCCCGCCACGTCTCGTAGCTGGTTGCGGAGCAGGCGATTGGCTTCGTCGGCGATGTCCATTACCGTCGTCAGTTGCTTACTGAGCCGACCCTCTATCTGTACACACACAAAGAACAGTCAGTCCTAGCCTTTACGGTTATGCAACCGACCACTTATCGAAAGAAAGGAACTCAAACTTTTCCCCCCCCCTCCCCGTTCGCTCACGTCCTACACCCATAAGCCCTACGCATTTCATTCATTAGTAGTTAAGTGTGGTACTTCCGTGGATGTTGGACCGCCGCCGTTGTGATTAAAGCAACCTCTCTCTGATACCATCTTAATCTGTCACGCCCCGGGGGTTTTATTTTAGCAGAAATGATGCACCAGAGTAAGCGTTTGGTGCGTCCAAAATTTTTTTTTGAAAAACTTCCTTCCCCGGCGCGTGCCCAGACCCGCCGCATATACAGATTTACTCAAAAATCGGGCAGAGTCTCCTCTGTATATGCACGGCGTCGCGTCAAGTACAACAGTCAAACACAGCATTTCTTTAATCACAACAGAGCCAGGCTAGGTACACATGCAAAACAAGTACAATCTCCGAGGCCGATCTACTTTAAAGCATAAAACCACAATTATTCCAGACGGCGCCCACCCGGCGCCAAATTTGAAAACCAGTTTGGGATTGACATAAAACCACAGAGTTTGGAAATCGTGCCCACACAGCACTTAGGTTTTGAAAGCCATTTTCGCAATACATAAATCCACAGGGTTTTGAAAAAGGGTGCCCACACGACACCTAAGTTTTAGAAAACGGTTTTCACAATCATTTTCTCATTTATTAGTCTTTTGTTTTCTTTGAAATTGGCCTACTGAAGGAAATAAAAAGAACACCATGTCTCACGTCCAATGTGATGATCCGGACTCCCGCAGGAACTGTACAACACTAAACAGTGACTGCGGGGAGCTGGTACAGTGCATCGGAGCTTGTAGAATTGAAATTGGATATTTAAAATAGACTTGGCACGAAAATCGGAGCAAATGGAATTTTCTGGGAGCTTTCGGCAAAATTTTGGATGAGAATTTGGCAAAACGGACATCGAAATCGGACTCAGCGCGCGAAAACGATCGAAACGGTATATTTACTTATTTTTTTGGCACCTGGTTACTGTTCACGCCGGAACAGTAACTCCGGCCGCCGGAATTACTGTTCCGGCGACCGGCGAGCGGCGGAGGGCGGCGGCGCACGGCGGCGGGCAGCGGCGGGGCAGCGGCGGAGCGCGGAGGAGCGCGGCGCGGGCAGGCGCGGGCAGGAGGCTCGGGTGCGCGGTCCATGGGCCTGGCGTGCACCGGGAGCACCGAACACCCCCCCCTTGCCACGTGTCGCTTCCCCATTGGATGGCCGGCTTCTAGAAGCACGTGGGAAGGTGACACGTGGCAGCACCCCGTTGGCTGACAGGATCCGGAAGACCCGGAGCGCGACCGGCCATGTGCACCACGTGGGACACGTGGCGAAATCTGAGTGGGCTTGCACCGGGCTGTTCCCTGTTATGTGGACACGTGGCGCGTTATGGATGGTCAGTTTGGCTGTTTCCTGTTCTGTCTGATTCCGTGTGGGAATATTCCCTTTGGCCCATTATAAATAGGGAGCCCCACCCCCTCACATTCTCACCTCGGGTTGCGCACCAAAGAGAGAGAATCAGAGAAAGTGTCCTATACAAAAGTTTTTCCTCTCTCTCTCCTCTCTCTCTCTCTAAAATCTCAGAATTTTAGGAGTTACAGATAGTGAGTTATCTGCGACACGGCACACTGCGACGATTTTCTTTTTAGGCCCATTTCCCGTCGCAGTTCCGTCGAAAATTCACTGCGGGCTAACCAGGTGGAATTTTTGGACGATTTTTGTGGCAGCGCGACCGTAAGAGGTAGGGCTTCGATTTCCGTGTTGATCATTTTGCTCTGTTTTGTACTTTTGGCATGATTCCCAAGTCCTCTTTGACCCCCCTTTTTGCTGTGGTAATTTTTGGACAGCACCGACTTCTCCGATTTTTATCTTGGCGTAGGAGCATCAGATCGAGGCGTTCAAGTAGTCGATTTTGATCTACTCTTCGCGAGGAACGCAACCGTGATTTTTCTGGGATTTTAGGAGCTCATTTTAGAGGTGAAAAATTCCTCTTTTCCCTTGCTGTCTGAAAAACAGCAAATAATGTACTTTTTGGGATTTGTATTTATACCGGGAGCGTTGATTTGCAGGATTTGAGGACTGTGGACAACCAGGAGACTACCTGGGGTGTTGTTTGAGCTGTTCAAGGTGGGCGGTTGTTGCTTACCTCATTTTTGACAAGCTCACTGGGATTACTAGAAATCCCCTAAAATATGACAATTAATGAGAACCATTGGGACAACTAACAGGACTACTAACAGGACTACTAACAGGACAACTAACAGGACAATTAATGAGAACCATTGGGACAAATTAATATGACAAATGACAAGGACCACTGGGACAAACTCCCCTAAAACTTAATATAACCCCACAAAAGATATGATGACTTATATTGGGACACTGTGATTGAGACAAAGGCTATGATCTCGCATGCAAATGACTTTTATTCAGTAAATCAATTGTTTTAAACCTTTGACACTATTTTACAACTTTTAAAAATAAAGACAGTTGCATGCATGCCCGGACATCAGGTAAGGCCACTATTCATTGCTACACTATCATATTGGGATTTGAACATGTTTCATTGTTGTCCTTTGCATTCATATGTTGTTGCTCAAGTGTGAGCAGGGGTTTGGGATAGTGTAGCCAAGGTTGTGCTAGATTGTGGACTTGTGGGGTATTGCGGTGACCGCGGACAGTAGGCGGTTGACCAGATGTTTATCCTTGCATCAGATTGGGGTTGAGTTTGGTTTATTTATTGCATCAGTTGGGGATTGGGTTTCTATAGTGGATGGAGTTTCCCACTTTGATCATGGTTATGATCCAGTCCTGCTATATTGAGACATGTGCTACAGAGATACTTGTGATACTGATGACAGAGATATTTTACTCGTGTGGGTCGCTCCCCTCGAGTGCCACTCCGGAGGTAGGCTTTCTTTTCGGACCCAGCCTTGTGTGCCGGTCTGATACCTGGTTTGGGATGCGAGCCGTGCGGGCCGATCCCGCGGTTTCGAGCCTTGTGTGCAGATTCCGCTGAGCAGGCAACACCAGTTGTTACTGGTATCCAGATTGGGTTTATTTGGACAGATACTGTTTCTGATGCATGCATACAGTTTTGACAGCATAGTAGTGGTAGTTTACCTGTTTCAGCATCTTATGTATTTTACCACTTCCCCTGTTCCTTTTGCCTCTAGTAGTCCTAGTGGGTGCGTCAGAGTTGAGGTTTTTACCCACTAGGGGAGGCTGCTGGTTTATCTGGTAGTTCTCACCCCCCATTGTTATTTTCTGTTTCTTTCTTCTCCTTTATTTTTGCAGAGTCATCTGCGGGAGCTGCTAGGCCATCGGCAGCTGATCGAGGTAAGGGGATCGCTGAATAGATAGATCTCCTGGGAGACTGAGAGCTGTAGATAGACGTTGTACCCCCACTCAGACTGTGGTATTCTCCTTTTATTTTGGGTCTGGCTTTCGCCAGCTGGTTGTATTATTTTGGTGAGCTGGGAGATCATTGTACATATTACAGCTTTACTTATAATTCCAGTCTGAGATACTATGTGGTTCTTCTATTTCAGCTCTGTATTATGCTCTTTTATTGTACATTTAATATCTGAGCAAGTTACCAGCGCTTCGTGTACGCGGGAAGTTCCGTGTGCACGGCGGATCTGTAGACGGACCCGGGGTCTGGGTTACACCCCGGGGCGTGACAGATTAAGTTGGTATCAGAGCTTAGGGATAGGTCAGTTGGGACTTAGGAAACCCTAGGCTTTTGCAGACCCTAGGATTATATGGCGCGAGAGACGAGACATTTTGCGAAAGTCGTTGATTTATTTGTTTAACCCTTCCAGTAAGAGAAGAAGGATCGACATACCCAATTTTTGGTGAACAGTTATGTTGGCTGCAGACAACATAAAGTCACAGAAATAGGGGGATGTCTTTGACTTTCGCTAGATTGGGTCGTGTGGAGTTATGTTACTGAGTATGATTTCTTGTGGTAGGATGCCTCCGCGACGTAGGATGTTGACACGTTCTCAGCCTGATTCCCCTGAACCCGATCAGGAGGAGTCCGGGCAGGGCCAGCAGAGTGAGGTGCAAGAGCTGCAGGCCCAGATGGCCCAGATGTCAGAGGCTGTTCGGCGTCAGGAAGAGGCTATGGGTCGGCTGACGCAAATGTTAGAGCAGAGGGCTCAGCCTGTTGTAGCACCTTCAGAGAATTCTCCCGTACCTTCTTCCCCTGCTGTGAATCCTCCAGTTGTACCAGTGACCCCGGCATCCCCTGTTGCTCGGGGTACTGGTAGACAATCGTCTGGGTTGACGGGATCTCTGACCCCGGCAGAGCAGCGGGAAATGGTTGACTTGTTGATGAGGTTTCGCCAATTTGACCCACCCTATTTCTCGGGGCAGAATACAGAGCCGTGGGAGGCAGAGTCGTGGATCACGGCGATGGAGCGACGTTTTGAGACTTTGTTCATCGAGGAGCGATATCAGGTGTTGTTAGCAATGAACTTTTTGGAACGCAACGCCGAGGCCTGGTGGCGGCGTGTTCGACCTGCGGGTCCGCCTGGGGCTCAGCTTTTGGCCTGGGCGGAGTTCCGCAATCTCCTTCTCGGGGCTTTCTTCCCAGAAAGCGTCCGGCAGAGGTTAGAAGAGCAGTTGAAAAACCTTCGCCAAGGAGATCGGCCCGTTATGAGTACATTGCCAATTTCAATCAATTGTTGGCATGTGTACCGAACGTGGCCAGGGATGAGGCGCACCGGATCTACATGTTCGAACGAGGGTTGCACCGAGACCTTTTTCAGTTAGTTCGTTCGCGTAGGTTGAAGACCTTGGAGGCCTCAATGGAGCAGGCACTCTACGTTGAGTGCGGGGAAGTAGTAATGGAGGAGGTAGCTCCAGCTCCCGTAGTAATCCCGGGGGCGAAACGACCAGCACCGGAGGTTGGGGGACAATCTAGTTCGTGGAAGCCGCCACGACCGCCGCAGCCACAGTTCCCCGGCCAAGGACGGTCCGAGCGACGAGGACCTGGTGGATCCCAGAAGCCCCAGCAGCGGCAGCAGCAGCAAAGATCACAGTCGTCGCAGCGTGGGTCGCAGCGGCAGCATCAGCGACAGCAGCAGTCTCAACAGCAACCCCGACAACCACGAACCCCCGGTAATTGTATTTTCTATGGAGGCCAGCATTTTCCCAGCACCTGCGACCAGCGGTGGGGTCGCTGTTATGGATGTGGACAGTCCGGGCACATTCGAGCTTCGTGCCCCTTTTCGGCCCCCACCACCCCTTCTTCAGCATCGGCTCCATCTTCATCGCAGCAGCGGTCGACAGCGCAGCGGCCCTACACTCCAGCGAGCAGGCCATCTTCTTCCCATCCCACAGATTATCGCCCTCCAGCTCAGAGTGGGCGAGTGTATGCTGCACAGGTAGAGGACTCTTCAGCCGCAGATCATGTGGTGGCAGGTATCACCTTACTTTCTGGCATTAGGACTCGTACTCTGTTTGATACTGGAGCATCGCATTCTTTTATTAGTAGATCATTTGCATCATTACATGGGTTAGAGGTAGGACTTTTGCCACGTGTGCTAGAGGTTCAGATTCCCGATCACACCTTGCACGTGGAGGAGTGTTGTTGGTCCTGCCCGATGCAAATCGAGTCCTGGATTATGCCAGCGGACCTGTTGGTCTTAAGACAGTTAAGGGACTATGATGTGGTTCTCGGGATGGACTGGCTGGCTCGGTATTTTGCGACTATTGACTGTGCCGCAAGGACTGTCACTTTTAGAGAGCCGGACCAGGAGATGTTAGTATATCGGGGATGTCAGAGTGCTTTCTTTGCCTCCATGGTTTCGACTTCCCGAGCGAGGCAAATGATCCATCGAGGTTGTGTAGCCTTTTTGGCTAGTGTTGTTGAGGGGCCTACGGCGGCGCCGGGACTCGAGGATATCCCAATTGCCCGCGAGTTTCCGGATGTTTTCCCACCTGAGCTGACTAGTATGCCGCCAGATAGGGAAATTGAGTTCGTGATTGACGTGGTTCCAGGAACTGCGCCAATCTCTAAGGCTCCTTACCGGATGGCACCGGCTGAGTTGCGGGAGCTTAAGGCGCAACTTCAGGATTTGATGGACAAGGGCTTTATTAGGCCGAGTGTGTCGCCTTGGGGAGCGCCGGTGCTATTCGTGAAAAAGAAAGATGGGTCACTTCGACTTTGTGTGGACTATAGGAAATTAAACAAAGTGACCATCAAGAACAAGTACCCTTTGCCGCGCATCGATGATCTTTTTGATCAGCTGCAAGGGTCTTGTGTCTTCTCTAAAATAGATCTGCAGTCCGGTTGTAGTGTCCCAGTTTTTCCCCTGTGTTTTTCCCCTGTTCGGGGTGTGGAACACCTAGTGTTGGTGTGTTGGGCCCCAACATGTCAAAGGGATGTGTTGTTTGGACTCAGGGAGGATTTGGGGTCAAGCCTGACCTTCGGCTGCCTTTGCCGAATTTTAGGAATGGAATCAGGCTAAATGGAGGCCGTATTTGGATTCAGCGCGGAAAAACGCTTGAAAACGGCTATTTACTTATTTAATTTGGAGTCCGGATGCCCAAAAACGGACCCCCGAAAGTTTTCTGTGCAAAATGGTGCATGGGGGGACCTGTGGACCGGCCGGGGACACGTGGCGCCTCCTTATTGGGCCGGCGCGCCACTCTCGGTCCACGGAATGGACCGCCGGTGCACGGTGCACCGGCGGGCCACGTGGCGGGCTCCTGTTGGACCGGCGCAGCACGCGCGGCGCATGGAGCAAGCGCGGGCAGCGCGGGCAGGCCGGGCAAGCTGGGGCAGCGGCGCGGTGCACGGTGCACCGGGGCGCGCCACGTGGCGGCCCCGGGTTGGACGGCGCAGGTGCGCGCGGTGCACCCACAGGCGCGCGCCTGCGGCCGTACGCACGCGCGGGCGCAGGCGCGCAGGCGGCGCGGCAGCGGCGGCCGGCGGGCGTGACGGGCGGGAAACGCCCGCCACGTGGCGCCACGCCATTGGGGGCGCCACCCACCCCGCCGCCCCGCAGGGGGGCACGTGGCCGCGCCCGGTTCGCCGGGCGCACTGTCCCCTGTGCGGGGGACACGTGTCGGACGCCCGGGCGGGTCGGACCAAAATTCGGTCCGACCCGGATCCCGTGTGGGATGGGCCGTGGGCTGGGCCGCACTGTAGCCGCCCGAAACTCCCTGGGCCGGGCTGCACTGTAGCAGCCCGAAAGTGACCCCTGCGCCCGAAAGTGGGGACACAGGGGTCATTTTCCCAATTGTTGGCTGGGCCTATAAATAGGCCCCTCCCCTCTCTTCTTGGGCTTTTTCCGAGAGAAAGAGAGAGAACCAGGGAGAGAGCCTTGAAGAGAAGTTTTTCCTCTCACATTTTTCTACCTCGTGGTGCGTTCCCAGATTTTTGGGAAGATCGACAGCGGCGTTCCGGATTTTACAGTGTGCCTCGGTTTTCCCCCATTTCGGCCCGTTATCGTCGCATTTCAGTCCGAGGAGTCCCCTGCGCAGTACAGGAGTCCGATTTCGACGATTTCTTCGCCAGTGTGTTCCTAAGAGGTAGGGCTTCGTTTTTCGTGTTGATGGTTTCTCCGGATTCCGATTCTTTGGCACGATTCCCGAGGTGATTTGACACCCCATTTTGCTGTTTGGATTTTTGGACAGCGGCGACTTCGACGAATTATTTCTCCGCGTAGGAATATCGGATCGGGGTGATTCAAGAGTCGATTTTGGGCGATTTTTCGCGAGGAACGCAACCGTGATTTTTCTGGGATTTTAGGAGCTCGGGACAGAGGTGAAAATTCCTCGTTTTGCGTGCTGATTTTAAAACAGCAAATGTGTGTTTGGAAACTGTTATATTTACACCGTGTACACTTGTGTGATGTTGTAGGACATTGTTGCAGCTGACGGTGTGTTTAGAGGACAGCGGGTATTTTCTGGGTACATTGTACACGCTTTTCGAGGTGGGTGGTTGCGTTCCCTCTTTGTTGACCTGCACACTAGGAATAAAAGAGTTTCCCAACTATGCATGTGATAGATAACTTGTGATATATAAACCTATTGTATTTGGCCCCTAAATAATTTAGTAGCTTCTATGTGAAAATCTGGGACAAGAAAATTGGACAATTGCTATATCGTGAACCGCATGCAAATTGGTAACCCAACAATATTTTTAAAATAGTTCTAAAATTGTTCTTCACATGAAACTTAGTTCCTTTCTAAATGTTTTTAAAAGAGAACACTTGCATGCTCATTGGACATCTAGTTAGGCCACTATCTTACTGCAGCACTATATTATGGGACTTGACTTAGGAGAAAACATGTGTTATTGTTATTCTTCTCTATCGATGCATGTTGCTCGAGTCTGATCGGGATTTTGAGATAGTGGTGTCTGGACTTTGAGTTTGGGACAGTTGGGATTGTCTGAGGGGATTGTGGGGCATAGTGGCAACCGCGGATGATAGGCGGTTGACCAGATGTTTTTACTTTATCAGATTGGGGTCTATAGGTTCAGCGGTAACCGCGGATTTTGGGCGGTTGACCGGGTGTTATTATCACATCAGATTGGGGATTGGGGTTGCATTAGTGGATGGAGTATTCCCACTTTGATCATGGTCATGATCCAGTCCTGCTATTGTGAGACATTGGTTACAGAGATACTTTACTCGTGTGGGTCGCTCCCCTCGAGTGCCACTCCGGAGTAGGCTTTTAGACCGTGATGGGTGCCGGTCAGTTGGTGAGTTGTGAGTGATGACAGAGCAGGCAGTGCCAGTATTTCCTGGCCCTCTGATTGGGTTTCTTTGGGCAGTCAGCTTTATAGTTGCATCTATACAGTCATCTTTTGGCACTGCATTTAGAGGCATAGTAGTGGTAGTTTCTTTTCAGCAGTCTTTATTGCATACCACTGTTCTTTCCTTTTTGCCTCTTTATTCCTAGTGGGTGCGTCAGCATCAGAGGTTTTACCCACTAGGGGAGGCTACTGGTTTATCTAGTAGTTCTCACCCCCATTGTTGTTTCTTGTTCTTTTCCCCTTTGTTTTGCAGAGTCGACTGTGGGAGCTGCTGGGCCTTCAGCGGCAGATCGAGGTAAGAGGATCGCCGACTAGCTAGATCGTCTACCCCGAGCGAGAGTTTAGCTAGACTATTACTGTACTCCCCTTTTGTATCTCAGACTATAGTAGTTTACTTTTGGGTCTGGCTGTGGCCAGCTGGTTGTATTATTTATGGTGAGCTGGGAGTATATTGTACTTTTATTTCAGTTTACAGTTTATTTCAGTCTGAGATTACTGTTAGTTCTATTAGTTCAGCTCTGTTATGCTCTTCTATTGTATATTATCTATCTGAGCAGGTTACCAGCGCTTCGTGTACATGGAAAATTCTGTGTACACGGCGGATCTGTTGGCGGGCCCGGGTTCTGGTTACCCCCGGGGCGTGACAGATTAAGTTGGTATCAGAGCTTAGGGATAGGTCAGTTGGGACTTAGGAAACCCTAGGCTTTTGGCAGACCCTAGGATGATAGGGCGTGAGAGGCGTGACACTTTGCGAAAGTCGTTGATTTATTTATTGGACTCTTCCAGTGAGTGAGGAGGGATCGACATACCCAATTTCTGGTGGACCGTTATGTTGGCTGCAGACAACATAAAGTCGCAGAAATTGGGGGATGTCTTTGACTTTCGCTAGATTGGGTCGTGTGGGGTTATGTTACTGATTCGTGTTTTCTTGTGGCAGGATGCCTCCCCGACGTCGGATTCCCGCTCTGGGTGCCCCTACACCCCCTGTTGAGCCGGAGCAGACGGGATCCACTGAGATTGGTGAGTTGCGGGCCATGATGGCCCAATTGGCGGAGAGCCATCGTCAGCAGCAGCAGAGGATTGATCAGCTGCTCGCGCAGAGAGAGACACCACCCCCAGCTGTTCCTGAGGCCTTTGTGCCTCCTGTTGCACCTTTTGTGCCGTCAGCGCCATCTTCGAGTAGCGGGGCTCCTGGAGCTATTCAGCCTTTGACTGCGGAGGAGGAGCGGGATTTTGCTGACAAACTCGCCCAGTTTGTTAAGCGGGGACCACCTAGATTCTCAGGGCGGGATGCTCCGCCCTCGGCTGTTGGGAAATGGCTTTCTGCGATGGAGAAGCTTTTTCGGGATTTCTTCATCGACCCGAAGTATCGAGTGCACATGGCGGTGCACTGTTTGGACGGGGATGCTGATTTTTGGTGGCAGCGGGTGGAGCCACCGGAGTTCCGGATTTCTCGGCAGCTGCCCTGGGAGGAGTTCCGGCGGTTGGTGCTGGACACCTATTTTTCGACCAGTGTGAAGAAGAAGTTGGAGGACGATTTGAAGAACCTGCAGCAGGGCGAGCGATCGGCCCATGCCTATTTCCAGGAGTTCATGGAGTTGTTGAACTGCGTGCCCTTCGTCGCTCGTGACGGGCCGCACCAGGTTGAGATGTTCGAGGGAGGCCTTCGTCCAGAGATTTACACCCTGGTGCATGCTCAGAGATTTCAGACTCTGGATGCAGCCGCAGAGCATGCACAGTGGGTGGAGAGAGGTGATCAGGTGGTGGCCAGACAGCGGGCCGCGGTCGCTCAGGGCTCCGACAGAAAGCGACCAGCCCAGGATGAGGGGGGACAGGCCAGTACTTGGAGGCCGCCCCGACCGCCACCGCCTCAGTTCCAGGGCCGTGGGCGTTCGGAGCGGCGAGGGCCTGGTGGATCCCAGAGGCCCCAGCAGCAGCAGCAGCAGCAGCAGAGATCGCAGTCGTCGCAGCGCGGATCTCAGCGGCAGCCACAGCGACAGCGACAGTCTCAGCAGCAGCAGTCCCGACAGACACGGGCTCCCAGCAGTTGTATTTTCTGTGGAGGTCCGCACTTCCCCGGCACCTGCGACCAGCGGTGGGGTCGTTGCTACGGATGTGGACAGCCAGGGCACATTCGAGCTGCGTGCCCCTTTTCGACCTCAGCCGCCCCTTCTTCAGCATCTGCCCCAGCATCATCGCAGCAGCGGTCGACGGCTCAGCGGCCTTATGCTCCAGCGAGCAGGCCATCTTCTTCTCATTCCACAGACTATCGCCCTCCAGCTCAGAGTGGGCGGGTGTATGCTGCACAGGTAGAGGATTCTTCAGCAGCGGACCATGTGGTGGCAGGTATCACTTTACTTTCTGGCATTAGGACTCGCACCTTATTTGATACTGGAGCATCGCATTCTTTCATTAGTAGATCTTTTGCATCATTACATGGGTTAGAGGTAGGACTTTTGCCACGTGCACGAGAGGTACAGATTCCCGATCACACTTTGCTCGTGGAGGAGTGTTGTTGGTCCTGCCCGATGCAGATCGAGTCCTGGATTATGCCAGCAGACCTGTTGGTCTTGAGACAGCTGCAGGATTTTGATGTGATTCTCGGGATGGACTGGCTGGCTCGGTATTTTGCGACTATTGACTGTGCCGAGAGGACTGTCACTTTTAGAGAGCCAGACCAGGAGGTGTTGGTGTACCGGGGTTGTCAGAGCGCTTTCTTTGCCTCTATGGTTTCGACTTCCCGAGCGAGACGGATGATTCACCGAGGATGTGTAGCCTTTTTGGCTAGTGTTGTTGAGGGGCCTACAGCGGCACCGGGACTCGGGGATATCCCTATCGTCCGCGAGTTCCCGGATGTGTTTCCACCTGAGCTGACTAGTATGCCGCCCGACAGAGAGATTGAGTTTGTGATTGACGTAGTCCCAGGAACTGCGCCAATCTCTAAGGCTCCTTATCGGATGGCACCGGCTGAGCTGCGAGAGCTTAAAGCACAGTTGCAAGACTTGATGGATAAGGGTTTCATTAGACCCAGTGTGTCGCCCTGGGGAGCACCGGTGCTATTCGTGAAGAAGAAGGATGGGTCACTTAGACTGTGTGTGGACTATAGGGAGCTGAATAAAGTGACCATCAAGAACAAGTACCCTCTGCCGCGCATCGACGATCTCTTTGATCAGCTGCAAGGGTCTTGTGTCTTTTCCAAGATTGATCTACAGTCTGGTTACCACCAATTAAAGGTGAAGGCCGAGGATATTCCTAAGACTGCTTTCAGATCACGGTACGGGCATTATGAGTTTACAGTTATGCCGTTTGGATTGACTAATGCCCCTGCCGCCTTTATGGACTTGATGAACAGGATATTTCGGCCATTCCTGGATCGATTTGTGGTGGTGTTCATAGATGATATCCTGGTTTACTCCCGGAGCGAGGCCGAGCATGAGGAGCACTTGAGGACTGTGCTACAACTTCTGCGGGAGAAGAAGTTGTATGCCAAGCTGGTGAAGTGCGAGTTTTGGCTTCGGGAGGTAGCTTTCTTGGGCCATGTGATTTCCGCCGCCGGTGTAGCTGTAGACCCGGCGAAGATTGAGGCAGTTCGTGATTGGCCCCGACCGACGACTGTATCAGAGGTGCGCAGCTTCATGGGATTAGCTGGTTATTATCGTCGGTTTGTGGAAGGCTTTGCGAAGCTTTCCACACCCCTCACTCGGTTGACGCGTAAAGGGGTTAAGTTTATCTGGAGTGAGGACTGCCAGAAGAGCTTCGAGGAGCTGAAGGACAGACTGATGACTGCTCCTATCCTTTCCCTCCCTGTTATGGGGAAAGGATATGTGATCTACAGTGACGCATCGCACAGTGGACTGGGTTGCGTGTTGATGCAGGATGGGAGGGTAATTGCTTATGCATCGAGACAGCTCAAGGATTACGAGAAGAATTACCCTACCCACGACTTAGAGCTCGCTGCCGTGGTGTTTGCACTGAAGCTTTGGCGCCATTACCTGTACGGGGAGCATTGTGAGATCTACACCGACCACAAGAGTTTAAAGTATCTGTTCACCCAGAAGGAGCTGAACTTGAGGCAGCGCAGGTGGTTAGAGCTATTAAAGGATTATGATGTGGACATCCTTTACCACCCAGGCAAGGCTAACGTGGTCGCTGATGCATTGAGCCGAAGAGCAGTACAGAGTTTGTCTATGTTGATCACAGACCAGGCGCCCCTATTGGAGGAGATGAGACGGCTCGAGATAGAGGTTGTGTCCCCTGGGGTCTCTGCTAGACTGACGTCATTAGTCGTGCAGCCCACTCTGCTGGACAGGATCAGGGAGAAACAGAGTGAGGACCCCCACTTGACCAGGATTCGAGATCAGCTTCCGAGTGATCAGTCAGGGGACTTTACAGTGGATGCTGCGGGAGTACTGAGGTACAGGGACCGAGCATGTGTGCCAGTGGATGCTGAGATCAGAGAGCAGATATTGAGAGAGGCCCATTATACACCTTATACCCTTCATCCTGGGGGGACTAAGATGTATAAGGACCTCAAGGCACATTTTGGTGGAATGGCATGAAGAGGGATGTCGGGAGATTTGTGGCCCAGTGTTTGACTTGTCAGCAAGTAAAAGCTGAGCATCGGGTGCCAGCTGGCAAGTTACAAAGTCTCCCCATCCCTGAGTGGAAATGGGACCACATTACCATGGACTTCGTGGTCGGATTGCCGAGGGCACAGGGCGGAGCAGATGCTATCTGGGTAGTGGTGGATCGACTTACCAAGTCAGCGCACTTCTTGCCTATGCAGACTACTTGGCCACTCGATCGACTAGCCCAGTTATACCTTGATGAGATTGTGAGACTGCATGGAGTACCCGCCTCCATTGTGTCAGATAGAGATCCGAGGTTTGCCTCGCGTTTTTGGGGGAGTTTGCAGACTGCGATGGGGACTCAGCTCAGATTCAGTACAGCTTTTCATCCTCAGACTGATGGGCAGTCAGAGCGGACCATACAGATCTTGGAGGACATGCTGAGGGCTTGCGTCTTGGATTTCGGCGGAGGTTGGATTCGGCACTTATCCTTGGTTGAGTTTGCGTACAACAACAGCTTTCAAGCGAGCATACAGATGGCTCCGTTTGAAGCGTTGTATGGACGCAAGTGCCGATCACCACTTTATTGGAGTGACGTAGGCGAGAGACGGACCTTGGGGCCAGATATACTGCTAGAGGCAGAGGAGAAGGTCCGCGTGATTCGACAGCATCTTCAGACCGCTCAGAGCCGACAGAGGAGCTATGCTGATGTTCGGCGACGAGACTTAGAGTTTCAGGTTGGAGATCATGTATTTTTGAAAGTCTCGCCGTCCAAGGGGATCAGGAGGTTCGGCATTCGCGGGAAACTCAGCCCCCGATACATTGGACCATTCGAGGTGTTGGAGCGTATCGGGCCTGTTGCTTATCGACTTGCACTTCCCCCGAGACTGGCTGGTGTCCACGATGTTTTCCATGTTTCCACACTGAGGAGGTACGTCTTCGACCCGTCGCACGTCATCGACTTTGCACCCCTCGAGATCAGCGAGGATTTGAGATATGAGGAGCGCCCAGTACGGATTCTTGATCGGGAGGTGAAAGAATTGCGCAATCGGACCATTCCCTATGTGAAGATCCTTTGGAGCAATCATGATGAGCGCGAGGCGACGTGGGAGCCAGAGTCAGAGATGATGGACGCCTACCCCTACTTGTTCGAGGCTCTGGATTGAGGTATGATTTTAGTTTCGAGGACGAAACTTTTGTTAGTGGGGGAGGATGTAGTGTCCCAGTTTTTCCCCTGTGTTTTTCCCCTGTTCGGGGTGTGGAACACCTAGTGTTGGTGTGTTGGGCCCCAACATGTCAAAGGGATGTGTTGTTTGGACTCAGGGAGGATTTGGGGTCAAGCCTGACCTTCGGCTGCCTTTGCCGAATTTTAGGAATGGAATCAGGCTAAACGGAGGCCGTATTTGGATTCAGCGCGGAAAAACGCTTGAAAACGGCTATTTACTTATTTAATTTGGAGTCCGGATGCCCAAAAACGGACCCCCGGAAGTTTTCTGTGCAAAATGGTGCATGGGGGGACCTGTGGACCGGCCGGGGACACGTGGCGCCTCCTTATTGGGCCGGCGCGCCACTCTCGGTCCACGGAACGGGCCGCCGGTGCACGGTGCACCGGCGGGCCACGTGGCGGGCGCCGGTTGGTCCGGCCAGGGCGCGCGGCGCACGGAGGGTGCGCGGGCAGCGCGGGCAGGCCGGGCAGGCTGGGGCAGCGGCGCGGTGCACGGTGCACCGGGGCGCGCCACGTGGCGGCCCCGGGTTGGACGGCGCAGGTGCGCGCGGTGCACCCGCAGGCGCGCGCCTGCGGCCGTACGCACGCGCGGGCGCAGGCGCGCAGGCGGCGCGGCAGCGGCGGCCGGCGGGCGTGACGGGCGGGAACGCCCGCCACGTGGCGCCCCGCCATTGGTGGCGCCACCCACCCCGCCGCCCCGCAGGGGGGCACGTGGCCGCGCCCGGTTCGCCGGGCGCGCTGCCCCTGTTTGGGGGACACGTGTCGGGCCCGGGCGGGTCGGACCAAAATTCGGACGGGCCGGATCCCGTGTGGGATGGGCCGTGGGCTGGGCCGCACTGTAGCCGCCCGAAATCCCTGGGCCGGGCTGCACTGTAGCAGCCCGAAAGTGACCCCTGCGCCCGAAAGTGGGGACACAGGGGTCATTTTCCCAATTGTTGGTGGGCCTATAAATAGGCCCCTCCCCTCTCTTCTTGGGCTTTTTCCGAGAGAAAGAGAGAGAACCAGGGAGAGAGCCTTGAAGAGAAGTTTTTCCTCTCACATTTTTCTACCTCGTGGTGCGTTCCCAGATTTTTGGGAAGATCGACAGCGGCGTTCCGGATTTTACAGTGTGCCTCGGTTTTCCCCCATTTCGGCCCGTTATCGTCGCATTTCAGTCCGAGGAGTCCCCTGCGCAGTACAGGAGTCCGATTTCGACGATTTCTTCGCCAGTGTGTTCCTAAGAGGTAGGGCTTCGTTTTTCGTGTTGATGGTTTCTCTGGATTCCGATTCTTTGGCACGATTCCCGAGGTGATTTGACACCCCATTTTGCTGTTTGGATTTTTGGACAGCGGCGACTTCGACGAATTATTTCTCCGCGTAGGAATATCGGATCGAGGCGATTCAAGAGTCGATTTTGGGCGATTTTTCGCGAGGAACGCAACCGTGATTTTTCTGGGATTTTAGGAGCTCGGGACAGAGGTGAAAATTCCTCGTTTTGCGTGCTGATTTTAAAACAGCAAATGTGTGTTTGGAAACTGTTATATTTACACCGTGTACACTTGTGTGATGTTGTAGGACATTGTTGCAGCTGACGGTGTGTTTAGAGGACAGCGGGTATTTTCTGGGTACATTGTACACGCTTTTCGAGGTGGGTGGTTGCGTTCCCTCTTTGTTGACCTGCACACTAGGAATAAAAGAGTTTCCCAATTATGCATGTGATAGATAACTTGTGATATATAAACCTATTGTATTTGGCCCCTAAATTAATTTAGTAGCTTCTATGTGATAAATCTGGGACAAGAAAATTGGACAATTGCTATATCGTGAACCGCATGCAAATTAGTAACCCAACAATATTTTTAAAATAGTTCTAAAATTATTCTTCACATGAAACTTAGTTCCTTTCTAAATGTTTTTAAAAGAGAACACTTGCATGCTCATTGGACATCTAGTTAGGCCACTATCTTACTGCAGCACTATATTATGGGACTTGACTTAGGAGAAAACATGTGTTATTGTTATTCTTCTCTATCGATGCATGTTGCTCGAGTCTGATCGGGATTTTGAGATAGTGGTGTCTGGACTTTGAGTTTGGGACAGTTGGGATTGTCTTAGGGGATTGTGGGGCATAGTGGCAACCGCGGATGTTAGGCGGTTGACCAGATGTTTTTACTTTATCAGATTGGGGTCTATGGGTTCAGCGGTAACCGCGGATTTTGGGCGGTTGACCGGGTGTTATTATCACATCAGATTGGGGATCGGGGTTGCATTAGTGGATGGAGTATTCCCACTTTGATCATGGTCATGATCCAGTCCTGCTATTGTGAGACATTGGTTACAGAGATACTTTACTCGTGTGGGTCGCTCCCCTCGAGTGCCACTCCGGAGTAGGCTTTTAGACCGTGATGGGTGCCGGTCAGTTGGTGAGTTGTGAGTGATGACAGAGCAGGCAGTGCCAGTATTTCCTGGCCCTCTGATTGGGTTTCTTTGGGCAGTCAGCTTTATAGTTGCATCTATACAGTCATCTTTTGGCACTGCATTTAGAGGCATAGTAGTGGTAGTTTCTTTTCAGCAGTCTTTATTGCATACCACTGTTCTTTCCTTTTTGCCTCTTTATTCCTAGTGGGTGCGTCAGCATCAGAGGTTTTACCCACTAGGGGAGGCTACTGGTTTATCTAGTAGTTCTCACCCCCATTGTTGTTTCTTGTTCTTTTCCCCTTTGTTTTGCAGAGTCGACTGTGGGAGCTGCTGGGCCTTCAGCGGCAGATCGAGGTAAGAGGATCGCCGACTAGCTAGATCGTCTACCCCGAGCGAGAGTTTAGCTAGACTATTACTGTACTCCCCTTTTGTATCTCAGACTATAGTAGTTTACTTTTGGGTCTGGCTGTGGCCAGCTGGTTGTATTATTTATGGTGAGCTGGGAGTATATTGTACTTTTATTTCAGTTTACACTTTTATTTCAGTCTGAGATTACTGTTAGTTCTATTAGTTCAGCTCTGTTATGCTCTTCTATTGTATATTATCTATCTGAGCAGGTTACCAGCGCTTCGTGTACATGGAAAATTCTGTGTACACGGCGGATCTGTTGGCGGGCCCGGGTTCTGGTTACCCCCGGGGCGTGACACCGGTTACCACCAGTTGAAGGTGAAGGCCGAGGATATTCCTAAAACGGCATTTAGATCACGGTACGGGCATTATGAATTTACAGTTATGCCTTTTGGGCTAACTAATGCCCCTGCCGCATTCATGGATTTAATGAACCGAATCTTCCGACCATACTTGGATCGATTCGTAGTAGTGTTCATTGATGATATCTTGATCTACTCCCGAAGTGATGCTGAGCATGAGGAGCACTTAAGGATAGTGCTGCAACTTCTGCGAGAAAAGAAGTTGTATGCCAAGCTGGCAAAGTGCGAATTTTGGCTTCGGGAAGTAGTCTTCTTGGGCCATGTGATTTCCGCCGCAGGTGTGGCGGTAGACCCGGCGAAAATTGAGGCAGTCCGTGATTGGCCCCGACCGACGACGGTTTCTGAGGTACGTAGCTTTATGGGTTTAGCTGGGTATTACCGTCGGTTTGTGGAAGGCTTTGCGAAGCTCTCCACACCCCTCACTCGCTTGACGCGTAAGGGAGTGAAGTTTATCTGGAGTGAGGACTGTCAAAGGAGCTTTGAGGAGCTGAAGAATAGACTGATGACCGCTCCTATCCTTTCCCTTCCTGTTATGGGAAAAGGATATGTGATCTATAGTGACGCATCACACAGTGGACTTGGTTGTGTGTTGATGCAAGAAGGAAGGGTAATTGCCTATGCATCGAGGCAACTCAAAGATTACGAGAAGAATTACCCTACCCATGACTTGGAGCTTGCTGCTGTAGTGTTTGCACTAAAGCTTTGGCGTCATTACCTTTATGGAGAGCACTGTGAAATCTACACCGACCACAAGAGCCTAAAGTACCTGTTCACGCAGAAGGAGTTGAATTTGAGGCAACGTAGGTGGTTAGAGCTATTAAAGGATTATGATGTGGATATTCTCTACCACCCAGGCAAGGCTAATGTAGTCGCTGACGCCTTGAGTAGAAGGGCGGTGCAAAGTTTGTCTATGTTGATCACAGACCAGGCACCGCTATTAGAAGAGATGAGACGGCTCGAGATAGAGGTTGTGTCCCCTGGGGTCTCTGCTAGACTGACATCTTTAGTCGTGCAGCCCACTCTGCTGGACAGGATCAGGGAGAAACAGAGTGAGGACCCCCACTTGATCAGGATTAAAGATCAAATTCCGAGTAATCAGTCTGGGGACTTTACGGTGGATGCCTCGGGAGTACTGAGGTACAGGAACCGAGCATGTGTGCCAGCGGATGCGGAGATCCGAGAGCAGATATTGCGAGAGGCCCATTATACACCTTATACCCTACATCCTGGTGGGACTAAGATGTATAAAGACCTCAAGGCACACTTCTGGTGGAAAGGCATGAAAAGGGATATCGGGAGATTTGTGGCTCAGTGTTTAACTTGTCAGCAGGTGAAAGCTGAGCATCGAGTGCCAGCTGGCAAGTTACAGAGTCTCCCAATTCCCCAGTGGAAATGGGACCACATTACGATGGATTTCGTGGTCGGATTGCCGAGGGCACAGGGAGGAGCAGACGCTATCTGGGTAGTCGTGGATCGACTTACCAAGTCGGCGCACTTTCTGCCCATGCAGACTACGTGGCCACTTGAGCGACTAGCCCAGTTATATCTGGATGAGATAGTAAGATTACATGGAGTACCAGCCTCCATAGTATCAGACAGAGACCCGAGATTTGTTTCGCATTTCTGGAAAAGTTTGCAAACAGCCTTGGGGACTGAACTCAGGTTCAGTACGGCTTTCCATCCGCAGACTGATGGGCAGTCAGAGCGGACGATACAAATCCTGGAGGACATGCTTAGGGCTTGCGTCTTGGATTTCGGCGGAGGGTGGATTCGACACTTATCCTTGGCAGAGTTCGCGTACAACAATAGCTTTCAAGCGAGCATTCAGATGGCTCCGTTTGAAGCATTGTATGGACGCAAGTGTCGATCACCGCTTTATTGGAGTGACGTGGGCGAGAGGCGGACCTTGGGACCAGATGTCTTGATAGAGGCAGAAGAGAAGGTCCGAGTGATTCGGAAGCATCTTCAGACCGCCCAAAGCCGACAAAGGAGTTATGCCGATGTTCGGCGACGAGACTTAGAGTTTCAGGTTGGTGATCATGTATTTCTAAAAATCTCGCCGTCCAAAGGAATCAGAAGATTCGGCATTCGTGGGAAGCTTAGCCCCCGATACATTGGACCCTTTGAGGTATTGGAACGAATCGGGCCAGTTGCCTACCGACTTGCACTCCCTCCGAGGCTTGCTGGTGTCCATAATGTATTTCATGTCTCTACTTTGAGGAAGTATGTTTTCGACCCATCACACGTCATCGACTTCACACCGCTTGAGATCAGCGAGGATTTGAGGTATGAGGAGCGCCCACTGCGAATTCTGGATCGAGAGGTGAGAGAATTGCGCAATCGGGCTATTCCCTATGTGAAAATCCAATGGGGCAATCATGACGAGCGCGAGGCTACATGGGAGCTCGAGTCGGAGATGAGGGACGCCCACCCCTACCTATTTGAGACTTTGGACTAAGGACTGTGGTTGAGTCTCGTTTCGAGGACGAAACTCTTTTAGTGGGGGAGGATGTGATGATCCGGACTCCCGCAGGAACTGTACAACACTAAACAGTGACTGCGGGGAGCTTGTACAGTGCATCGGAGCTTGTAGAATTGAAATTGGATATTTAAAATAGACTTGGCGCGAAAATCGGAGCAAATGGAATTTTCTGGGAGCTTTCGGCAAAATTTCGGATGAGAATTTGGCAAAACGGACATCAAAATCGGACTCAGCGCGCGAAAACGATCGAAACGGTATATTCACTTATTTTTTTGGCACCTGGTTACTGTTCACGCCGGAACAGTAACTCCGGCCGCCGGAATTACTGTTCCGGCGACCGGCGAGCGGCGGAGGGCGGCGGCGCACGGCGGCGGGCAGCGGCGCAGCGGCGGGGCAGCGGCGGAGCGCGGAGGAGCGCGGCGCGGGCAGGCGCGGGCAGGAGGCTCGGGTGCGCGGTCCATGGGCCTGGCGTGCACCGGGAGCACCGAACACCCCCCCTTGCCACGTGTCGCTTCCCCATTGGATGGCCGGCTTCTAGAAGCACGTGGGAAGGTGACACGTGGCAGCACCCCGTTGGCTGACAGGATCCGGAAGACCCGGAGCGCGGACCGGCCATGTGCACCACGTGGGACACGTGGCGAAATCTGAGTGGGCTTGCACCGGCTGTTCCTGTTATGTGGACACGTGGCGCGTTATGGTTGGTCAGTTTGGTGTTTCCTGTTCTGTCTGATCCCGTGTGGGAATATTCCCTTTGGCCCATTATAAATAGGGAGCCCCACCCCCTCACATTCTCACCTCGGGTTGCGCGCCAAAGAGAGAGAATCAGAGAAAGTGTCCTATACAAAAGTTTTTCCTCTCTCTCTCCTCTCTCTCTCTCTCTAAAATCTCAGAATTTTAGGAGTTACAGATAGTGAGTTATCTGCGACACGGCACACTGCGACGATTTTCTTTTTAGGCCCATTTCCCGTCGCAGTTTCGTCGAAAATTCACTGCGGGCTAACCAGGTGGAATTTTTGGACGATTTTTGCGGCAGCGCGACCGTAAGAGGTAGGGCTTCGATTTCCGTGTTGATCATTTTGCTCCGTTTTGTACTTTTGGCATGATTCCCAAGTCCTCTTTGACCCCCCTTTTTGCTGTGGTAATTTTTGGACAGCACCGACTTCTCCGATTTTTATCTTGGCGTAGGAGCATCAGATCGAGGCGTTCAAGGAGTCGATTTTGATCTACTCTTCGCGAGGAACGCAACCGTGATTTTTCTGGGATTTTAGGAGCTCATTTTAGAGGTGAAAAACTCCTCTTTTCCCTTGCTGTCTGAAAAACAGCAAATAATGTACTTTTTGGGATTTGTATTTATACCGGGAGCGTTGATTTGCAGGATTTGAGGACTGTGGACAACCAGGAGACTACCTGGGGTGTTGTTTGAGCTGTTCAAGGTGGGCGGTTGTTGCTTACCTCATTTTTGACAAGCTCTCTGGGATTACTAGAAATCCCCTAAAATAGGACAATTAATGAGAACCATTGGGACAACTAACAGGACTACTAACAGGACAACTAACACGACAATTAATGAGAACCATTGGGACAAATTAATATGACAAATGACAAGGACCACTGGGACAAACTTCCCTAAAACTTAATATAACCCCACAAAAGATATGATGACTTATATTGGGACACTGTGATTGAGACAAAGGCTATGATCTCGCATACAAATGACTTTTATTCAGTAAATCAATTGTTTTAAACCTTTGATACTATTTTACAACTTTTAAAAATAAAGACAGTTGCATGCATGCCCGGACATCAGGTAAGGCCACTATTCATTGCTACACTATCATATTGGGATTTGAACATGTTTCATTGTTGTCCTTTGCATTCATATGTTGTTGCTCAAGTGTGAGCAGGGATTTGGGATAGTGTAGCCAGGGTTGTGCTAGATTGTGGACTTGTGGGGTATTGCGGTGACCGCGGACAGTAGGCGGTTGACCAGATATTTATCCTTGCATCAGATTGGGGTTGAGTTTGGTTTATTTATTGCATCAGTTGGGGATTGGGTTTCTATAGTGGATGGAGTTTCCCACTTTGATCATGGTTATGATCCAGTCCTGCTATATTGAGACATGTGCTACAGAGATACTTGTGATACTGATGACAGAGATATTTTACTCGTGTGGGTCGCTCCCCTCGAGTGCCACTCCGGAGGTAGGCTTTCTTTTCGGACCCAGCCTTGTGTGCCGGTCTGATACCTGGTTTGGGATGCGAGCCGTGCGGGCCGATCCCGCGGTTTCGAGCCTTGTGTGCAGATTCCGCTGAGCAGGCAACACCAGTTGTTACTGGTATCCAGATTGGGTTTATTTGGACAGATACTGTTTCTGATGCATGCATACAGTTTTGACAGCATAGTAGTGGTAGTTTACCTGTTTCAGCATCTTATGTATTTTACCACTTCCCCTGTTCCCTTTTGCCTCTAGTAGTCCTAGTGGGTGCGTCAGAGTTGAGGTTTTTACCCACTAGGGGAGGCTGCTGGTTTATCTGGTAGTTCTCACCCCCCATTGTTATTTTCTGTTTCTTTCTTCTCCTTTATTTTGCAGAGTCATCTGCGGGAGCTGCTAGGCCATCGGCAGCTGATCGAGGTAAGGGGATCGCTGAATAGATAGATCTCCTGGGAGACTGAGAGCTGTAGATAGACATTGTACCCCCACTCAGACTGTGGTGTTCTCCTTTTATTTTGAGTCTGGCTTTCGCCAGCTGGTTGTATTATTTTGGTGAGCTGGGAGATCATTGTACATATTACAGCTTTACTTATAATTCCAGTCTGAGATACTATGTGGTTCTTCTATTTCAGCTGTGTATTATGCTCTTTTATTGTACATTTAATATCTGAGCAAGTTACCAGCGCTTCGTGTACGCGGGAAGTTCCGTGTGCACGGCAGATCTGTAGACGGACCCGGGGTCTGGGTTACACCCCGGGGCGTGACATCCAATGTCACAACATCCACAATCACACCGACCCCACGAGGGTATCGAGAACCACACCGTAGCCTACAGTATGAAATGAAATGCAAGGAAAGTAAAGTAACGACAAACTGGTGCTCCCACAGCCCGACTGATCCCACCTCGGCCTCACCGTCGCCTACCTCTCACCCCTGGAAGTACCTGTCACAGAGTGGGTAGTCAGCGACACTATCATGATAAAATAATACAACGGTAAAATAAAATACCAAGCCACAAAAGCAAGACTAGCCGGGGCAACCACTCTACTCATAAGGGTAACTCGCAAACACCTAAACCACCTGTGACACCTGTAGTACCTGTAACAACTATAACACCTTTACCCCTATAACACCTTTAACACCTTTAACACCTGTATCACCTGACCTCGACGGGCACCAATCCCGACAGGTCGCACCGTTCCCACCTTGGTGCCTCAAACCCCACACCTACGGGGGCCCCCACTACGTCACCTCGTGGGTAAACACGGGTCAGAGACCGCCTTTCCGGTAAAGAGCACCCTTTGCGGTGGCCAGACCGCGGGTGCGCGTGTCGCAACCCGAGCATAGTAACCAAGACACGGGGTAATAAAATAAATCATAGAAGCCCTCAGTGTTAGTATCGATTAACATGTAATTAATATCCTTTCCAAAATACTAACATTACTAAGCCTCAGAAGAAAACCCACCTTTTTCGTTATCGCGCTCCTGATCGATGCTAGGTTCCTCCGCGTCTCGGTGAGTCCGCCCGGACCTACACGAACCTGTGACACGGGAGTTAGTAACTCAAAAAACCGCAAAGCTAACAGAACCTGAACACCCGACTTCTACCCCTCGTGCACTGCCCGCACGAGCGTCCCCGGCCCCGCGCGGCTGGGCGGCGTGCCGTCCGTGTGCGGGGCCGCCCGCATGCGGCGCCGCGTGCGGCGCTGCCCGCATGCGGGTGCGCGCGCGGCGCCGCCCGCATGCGGCCGCGCGTGTGCCGCCCGCATGCGGGCGCGCGCGCGCGCGCGCGCCGCCCGCATGCGGCACCGCCGCATGTGGGCGCGCGTGGCGCCGCCCGCATGCGCGGCTCCACGCGCGACGGCTCCGGTGATGGCGCCGTCTTCCTCCTCCCGGCGTAAAAGAACCAAGAATTTAACGAAACCCTAATTTACACTCACCTCGATTCGCGGCTAGGTTTGATCGAGGGAGGATCGTCCGTCTTGCGTGCCTGGTAACGAACGGCGTGCCGTCGTCCTCCTTTTCCTCGGTTGCTCCGCCTTTTCTCCACGCGATCGGATGGGAAAGAGAAAGGTTGGGGGGGAAAAAACGGTTCCTTGTTTGCACTTCGGGGTCGCGTTGGGGTTTTGAGGAATAAGCCCGCCCTGTTTCCCCAAACCCTAAATAAACCGAGCGGTCCAAAAGGGCACCGGGTGAACCCAAAAATCAACGCAGGAATTTCAAAACAAAATAAGGGTTAGTTCGCCTGATAATCCGCGTTGGACTCCTAAACCGCCTGCCACCTTCCGAATTTATTCTGGGAGATTCCTGTGTTCGAAACCAAAACCGCTCGTGCCTCCGTTCTCGCGAGCTTCCCGAACAAATAAATACCCCCAAGCCAACCGTACCAGTGAAAACACGAAAAAATAACAAGTCACACCCGGATCCCTTAGCCGAAATTCCTCTTTCGAAAATTCACTCGAAAGAAAGAAAATTCCAATAAATAACGACCTGCGAAGAAAGTCTAGCTCCCGAAGCCAAAACTCGTTGCCAGCTTGGCATACAAGTTCTTCTCTCCAAAGTTGTAGCACAGTTCTAAAAGTGTTCCCCAATGCTCAATTCGGGTCAACAGAAAAACATAGGATAATGAACAGCACCACAAAACGATCCAGAAATTGCCGAAATAGCCTGTAGTCCAGATAAAGCGCGGCAGGGGCAACAGTAAATCCAAACGGCATAACGATGTGAAACTTATCGTGCTCCATTCTGAGCTTCCACCGAAAATGCAGGATAGAAGAACTTTGATGATGGGCCTTAGGCCAGAAAGTCGAAAAAAACCACTGAGAGCCGCCTATTTATAGAAGGAAAAAGCCAAAAAAAACAAATTGAGCTTTCGTCAACTTTGCCCAACTTTCGAGCGGCTACATAGGCCACACTATTCACGCCCGAAGTGACCCATCCAAGTGGCCCCCGAACAGCAAACCTGTCACCAATGCGCACCTCTCCCCCCGCACAAAACATTTGGTGCCCGCCAATGGTGACGCCATCTTCCAGCGGTGACCTTTGTTGGGTTTAGGTTAATAAGGATCTAATAGGGGAAAAAACACCTAGAGGGGGGTGAATAGGTGTAAACAATAAACACTCAAAAATCATTGTGCGATAAAACCCAATGCGGAAAAATAAAAGAACACACAAGATTTTTACGTGGAAAAACTCCAAACCGGAGTAAAAAACCACGGGACCGATAACACGGCGAAATCCACTAGAGTTAACACACGTACAAGGTGATATAACGTACTCACAGACGACTCAACCTTTTACCATACGCCCCTAGTCGATCTTCTCCGCTCGCTCCACGACGCTTCTCGAATCCACGATCCGCGCCCAACGCTGAATCCACAGCGTCCAACGTCGAGTCCACGACGTCCGACCGAATCCACGGTCTTCACCCAATGGCACGCTTCGAATCCACGAACGCACCTCGCTCCGAATCCACGAGAGCGATAACACCTTGAATCCACAAGGCCACGCGAGTCCACGCGCCGATTTTGGGATAAATCGTTGTTTGTTTGGGTGGTGATGATCCGCCGAATACTTAGATCAAGAGTAGATCGGAAATACCATCTAAGTATTCATTAGTTTGATTCAACTCAAGATATGAGTATGAAAACCTAGAATCAAACTAATCAATATAGATGAAGAACCATTAAATAGATCTAATGATTTCCGTTCTTCTCTATATGTGGATCTAAGGCCGTATAAAATGATATTTGAAAATGACGGCTCTTTTTCCGATGCCCTAGAAATGAAATAGGAGGGCTATTTATAGGTTAGAAACCCTAGGAAGAATATTCGGATCAAAAACAAACTTTTCTGGAAAGTTTTACCGACGGCGATCCGGATTGCATAAGCCACGATCCGGATCGCAGACGCACAGAATGCAGTTTCCAGAAAATCGCCTGTTCGGGATCCGGATCATAATCCACGATCCGGATCGTTCATACATTTTCACAAAACACCCCATTCGGGATCCGGACTGCCCAAGCTATGATCCGGATTGCAGCAATGTATGAACGAACACCTTTCGGGATCCGGATTGAAAGTCCACGATCCGGATCCTGAACATGTCCCATGTCCAGTTTTTGATGAATATGCAATTAAAACCTCTTCCAGGTGTTTCTACACTATAAGAAGTATTCGGATCATCAAAATTATTTAGTTAAACGTACCTGATCCTTTTGAATTCTTCTTTCTTGAGATTGAGGTATATGATCCAAAGTTTCTTCATCTTCAATCTTCAAGACTTAAACATTCACGAAATACGCCAACTCAAATTCCGTAACAATCTCCCCCTTTGGCGGTTTCGTGACAAAACACAGATCCACAAAGAAAATTCAAAAAGATATTTTTGTTGCTATCACCATACAACAAAAATTTACAAAAGAGTTCCAGAAATTAAAAACATGAGATAAACTCCTAAGACAGACTCTAGACTTAGACATCTGTAACCTCTGCACACAGAAAACATTCTTGACAAACAAATTCGTTAGATACCTCAAGAATTGGAACATAGAAAAACCAAGTGCAGAGATAGAGTTTGATCTCATCATGACATTTAAAAGAATCAGATATGTGAAAGAAACATAGTTAAAACCAACATATCTTCTAAGCAGTTGAAAACCAAATGTCAAAGTATGTTAGTCCAACATCAACTTGTTAGTCATATTACATGCCCAAATAGTTAGTCAAATAGTTAGTATAGAAGCATGTCACAATCACAAAAGAAAAACAAAGTTGAGTTGAGATTCATACTTACCTTATACCTTTTACATTGTCATTGTTTTCATTGTTCATTGTTTTCGCTAACTCTCTCCCCCTTTTTGTCACAAAACAAAGCCAAATAATTACAACAAAAGGAGAGTTAACAACATAAACACACATCATAAACCTGCAAAACAGAACAAAAAGCAAAGTCAGAGGAAAATGATTATAACAAAGATTTACTCCTGAGAGTCGGAGTCATCCGAGGTCGTGCAACCCATTTTCGCAAACAACTTCTTCACAAGTTTCTTTACTGAAGAAACTGACTTGGTCAAAGTGACTTGAGAAGCTGTGATAATTTCCATCTCGTTTTTCATAACATGAAGATCGCCTTTCATTTCAGAAAATTCAGCGGACATACGTTCTTGTTCATTTGAAAGCCGCTGTTGTTCTTTGAAGATGGATGTCACCGAGGCATCATCGTCCGAAGTAGATGCAGGTGCCTTCTGTTTCGGAGGAACGGGGGCAGTGGAAGAAGTTGCATGAGTTCGAACTCGTTGGCCAATTGGAGGAGAAGGGGGATCATCCTGCTTTGTTGTCAAAGACTTGACAATGGTTGTCTCATTTATTGTCCCCAAACTATACAAATACGAACTCGCGCTCGTATCCACCTTAAATCTCCTAAGGATGCGCATTATAATCATTGGATATGGTAGTCGCTCAGAGGGATGTGAGTGTTCGACATACCGCGTCATCCTATTCCAAATGAGGTAGGGGATGTTCAGGTTTGCTCCCATTGTCGCAGATGGATTTCCAAGAAGATAAAGAAATAGCAACCTATCCCATCGGACGATTTTCGTGTTCATGTTGGGAAGAATGTTGTAGCAAATAATGAAGTTTAAGTACTTGTACTCCTTCTTGAGTTCCCTGGAGTAAACTGAATTTCCGGCAGACGTAGTATCCGGAGAGCAGGTTCCATTTACTACTATTCTCCAAGATTTGGCTGTGAAGACCTGAGTCTTCAAATAATGAACTCCGTCTGAGATGGCTGTCATACCGAGCACCTCTCCAATCAGTTGGGGAGTGACTTTGATCTTGATACCTTTTACAAAGGTATGAAATTCTCGGCGTCCATCAGCTTCATCAATAAGACCTGCTGCATTCTGATAGAAGATCCGAACTGAGTGTGGACAGTACCCAGTTTTCTCAGGAAAGTTGCAGATCGGACCAAGACCAACTTGATCAAACAGAGCTCCAAACTCTGCAGATCTATCCCTCATCTGTTGTACATTGACATGTCGTTCTCCTATGCATTCCCTCTTTTCAAAATCTTTGATTCGTGTGGAGCTGACGAATCCCTGAAATGGTGGCAGGTTGTCCATAGGTTCATTGATTGAAATGCCTTGGGCACCACTTCTTTTCCTTGCCGAGGTTTTCACTCTTTTTCCGGTAGGCTCCATTGGCGCCTTTCCTTTCTCAGCTGCAGTAGGAGGAGGTTTAGATTTGGGAGCTTCAGCAGGAGCCTTCCCCTTTGCAGCAGTTGGGACAGCCCCTTCAACTTCAATTGTGTCCCAGTCAATCGATTCAGTTTCCGATTCAGTATCGGAGTCAGCTTTTGCTCTTTTTGTCCTCTTGCTTCTCTTCGGCTTTGCAGAGTCCTTCACATGAACCATGGCAGTGAGCAGGAAAATGATCCAGGTGATCACCATTTTGTCAGTGCTTTGAGTTTTAGAAAATGTCCTGTGAAGACCAACTCAAGAACATATGAAAAATCGTCAATTTTGAAAAATTTGAAAAATTGTACCTAGACAATCATAATCATATAGAGAAGCCAAGAATCAAATTAGTTTTCCAAAAAGAATTTTAAAAATAGATCAAATCCATGATTTACAAAAATTCCTCTTTTATGCCCTAAAACCGAATTTTTAGAAATCGAAGCCTAAAAACTCGTTAATCAAGTGAAATCCCAGCATAAAAGTAAAACTAATTGATCCAGAGTTCTTATTTCAAAAGAAATTTGATCAAAAACCATTCACAAACGAAAAAATCCAACTTTTCAACTCACGTTTGATGAAAAAACAGAAAAACTGTGAAAAACCGAGTTTTGATCATGAAAACTTACTTGAATCCGAAGAACTTTGAGTTTTGAAGCACCAGGAAGCAAGAAATCTAGAGAGAGAAACTCTAGAAGCTTGAAAACCAGAAATTAGGGTAAAGAAATCTCGAATCTGAAAGTTTCTATATAGAACCCTAGCCGCGATCCGGATCGGCCGAGAATGTGATCCGGATCGGCCACACGCAGGAAAAATCCTGCGTTCGGGATCCGGATCACTTGCCACGATCCGGATCGGCTACACCTTTTTCTTCAGAAAAATTAAGAAAAATACATAAAATCCAGAAAAAGTATGTAAGCACTTTATCATGTCAACTTTAAACAAATGACATCGTTTCATACAACAAGAAATAGATTATGAAAAATCTATCAAAAATATCCAAAAATGAAACGAAGATTTACGAAAGTTAAAACACTTAAAGTTGAACAACTTCAATTACATCTATCTTGATCCTATGTGTAATGTCTTTATCAAATCATCAATTTCAGTAAAGAAAATGAAGTACCAAGATCAATAGATGTTTGAAATCCCAGATAAGTTAGATAATATATCTAGACAATCTGTTGAAGGAGTGGCTCTTTGAGCATCTTAAATCAAAAATCCCACCTTATACCAACCATGAAATACGACTGAGTCAAGTATTTCAATATGAGTTTCATCAACAATTTTTCAAACAAAAGTTTGCTTTTCATTCATGGAGTATCTTTTTCTTTCATTTTCTCCATGTGGTGGTAGTTTTCACACTCCTCATTGGGATGTAACTCTTTCCACATCTTTTGAGCATTTCACATTTCATTGACTCCCCCTCAATTGGCTATCAATTATTTAATATATAAAGTATTCAACCAAACCATTGATCTCGAATTCATACTCGACTAAGCAATCAAATATGATAATGACTATACCAAGAGATCATTGAGAGAGAAATTGACTTTGATCACAGAAAGATGGTTTAATTAACGTAAATGATCATTGCAACATTGAAACATTATGACATCAAAAACATAATAAATTTCTAAATGCATAAAAGGATGCAATTAAAGTCAATTATGATTTATGCTCAATTAGTGTGCTATGTACAGAACATAGATAAAGAACAAAACAAAAACAAGAACAAAAACAAAACCTAATCTAAGCAAAGGTTTCAAAAGAGTTTATTTCAAGGAAAGCATGCCAATTGCTTTACGCAAGTGAATAAAACGTTTTTGATCCAAAGGTTTTGTTAAGATGTCGGCTAATTGATCCTCAGTTGAAATATATGACAGTTGAAGAATGTTTGATTCAACTAGCTCTCTAAGAAAATGATATCTAAGTTCAATATGTTTTGTTCTAGAGTGCAACACAGGGTTTTTAGAAATGTTAATAGCACTAGTGTTGTCACATAAAATGGTTACCGAAGATGTTGAAATTCGGAAATCGCTCAACACGCTCTTCATCCAAATCAATTGGGTTGAACAACTTCCTGCAGAAATGTACTCCGCTTCGGCAGTCGAGAGTGCTATGCAGTTCTGTTTTTACTGTGCCATGCAACAAGGCAGTGGCCAAGATAGAAGCATGCACCACTCGTGCTTTTCCGGTCATCCACCGATCCAGCCCAATCGGCATCTGAGTATCCAACAATATCCAAAGTCGTTCCCATAGGATACCAAATTCCGAAATTGATTGTACCTTTGATATACCGGATGATCCGTTTCACCGCTTTCAGGTGAACCTCCTTCGGTGCTGATTGATATCTCGCACAAATCCCAACACTGAAGGATATATCCGGGCGACTAGCCGTGAGATATAGTAGACTTCCAATCATACTGCGGTACAGTTTCTCGTCTACATTCTCACTTTGTGATTCACTTCCAAGTCCCTTATGGCTAGTTCCCATTGGAGTTGGAAAATCCTTAGAATTTTCAAGATCAAACTTTTTGACCAACTCCAGTGCATACTTGGATTGACACAAGTGAATTCCTTCATCGTTTTGCTTAACTTGTAATCCAAGAAAATAATTCAACTCGCCCATCATGGACATCTCAAATTCGCTTTCCATGGTCTCCGCGAATTTAGAAGCATCATTATCTCTTGTTGCTCCAAAAACAATGTCATCAACATAGATTTGAGCAACTATGAAATTGTTTTGATAATGCTTCACAAAGAGAGTCCTGTCAGCTCCCCCTCGAGTGTAGCCCTTTTCCAAAAGGTGCTTTGTCAACCTTTCGTACCATGCTCGCGGTGCTTGTTTCAGACCGTAAAGAGCCTTTTTCAGTCGAAAAACATGGTTAGGTAGTTTATGATCCACAAAACCTTTCGGTTGAGCTACATAAACTTCCTCATTTAAAAATCCATTTAAAAAGGCGCTCTTAACGTCCATTTGAAATAATTTGATTTTAAAATGACAAGCAATCGCAAACAATATACGAATGGACTCGAGTCTAGCTACAGGGGCGAAGGTTTCATCAAAGTCTATACCTTCTACTTGAGAATAGCCTTGAGCAACTAACCTTGCTTTGTTCCTGATGATAGTACCTTCTTCGTTTTTCTTGTTCTTGAAGATCCATTTGGTACCTATCACATTGTGTTGCTTCGGAGGCTTCGTCAGTTCCCAGACTTTGTTTCGCTCGAATTGATGGAGCTCTTCCTGCATTGCTTTAATCCAATAATCATCTTGGAGAGCTTCATCAACATTCCTTGGTTCGATTTGAGATACATAGCATGCAAATCCGCAAACCAATTGTCTCCGTGTTCTAACTCCTTCTTGTGGATCTCCAATTATGTTCGATTCAGGGTGATCCTTGGAGATGCGTAACGTTTGAGGTAGAGGAGTAGGCGGAGGTACACGAGATGATTCCTGCACATCAGATAAGCTTGAAGAACCGTTAGATGCATCAACATTATTATCGAAAGAATTGTTAGAAGAAGATGCATTAGCAGGTGTATCATCATCAAGAGAGATATCGAGGGTAGATTTTTCAGATTCAAAATGAAAAGCTTCATCTACCTTAACATTTATCGATTCTACGATCGTCTTAGATTCTAAGTTAAAAACTCGATATGCTCTGCTGTTTGTAGAATAACCTAAGAAAATCCCTTCGTCACTTCGAGAGTCAAATTTTCCAAGATTTTCGCGATCACGTAAAATAAAACACCGACTCCCAAAATGCGAAAATATTTGATGTTAGGTTTTCTACAAAACCAAAGTTCATATGGTGTATTCAAAGTCCCCGGGCGCAAATACACTCGATTGATAACATAGACAGCAGTGTTCACCGCTTCAGCCCAAAAATATAAAGGTAAGTTCCGGCTGTGAAGCATAACACGTGCCATCTCCTGTACGACCCTGTTTTTGCGCTCGACTACACCATTTTGTTGAGGTGTGTAAGGTGCGGAGAATTCATGTTTAATGCCATTAGAAACAAAAATCAATGAATTTGGAATTTATGAATTCACCACCTCTATCACTCCTAACTCGAGTAATCCTTTCATTCTTTTCTATCATAATACGATTGCAGATTTCGAGAAAAGAATCAAAGGTATCAGCTTTTTCTTTTAGAAAGGCTACCCAAGTATATCTAGAAAAATCATCAACCAATAAGAAAATATACCATTTACCTCCCAGAGATGGTTGACGAGTTGGCCCCATTAAGTCCATATGCAAAAGTTCCAAAGGCCGTTTTGTACCTATGTGGTTCAAATTCTTGTGTGCAGTCCTAGACTGTTTTCCCTTTTGGCAACCGCCACACACAAGGTTTTGTTCAAAAGAAAGTTTCGGAACCCCCTTGACCACATCTTTATTTGAAATTCTAGCAAGTTCCTTAAAGTTTATGTGACCTAGCCTTTCATGCCAAAGTGTTTCATTTTTCAAAGATGCTAGGTTACATTTTTCAGAAATCTTAGAAGGAACTACATAACAGTTGTTTTCTGATCTAACCCCCTTTAAAAAGAAAGCATGGTTCAAGTCAGTTACAGTGCATTTATCAGATGAAAAATTAACTGAATAACCACTATCACACAGTTGACTTATGCTTATGAGGTTAGTCTTAAGGCCATGAACAAATAATACATTATCTAGAACCGGGCCATCTGGAATAGCTACCGTTCCCTTTCCAACAATTTTGGAAGACCGACCATCTCCGAAAACAACAAGTCCTCCGGAGTTTTTCTCAAAAGTTTGAAAACAGTTTTTATCGCCGGTCATATGACGGGAACACCCGCTATCCAGGTACCAAGACGAACTATCATATGCATGCAAGGAAACATTGGTAGCAAGACAGGGAAAGATCTCACCTTTGCGCACCCAAACCTTTTTGGTATGCGTCGGTAATGGTCGTGAAGTTGATTTCCTAGGTGAGAGCGTCTTGCTTGAAGAATTGCTGCTCCTTGATGATGTCGTCTTGAGCGGTGTACTACCAAGGCTCTTTTCCGTCAATTTGATTGGAGTTGTTTTCCGAGGAATAGCCCTTTTGGTAGTTGTTGCAAGATGTTCTTGAGGTGTGCGTTTGGCTCCAGTCTTGCAGTTTCTTCTGATGTGCCCTGAAATGCCACAACGAAAACATACCTTGGTTCTTGTCGATTCCGAAGAGGATGTAGTAGGTTCGTTGTCGTTGCTTGGCGTGAACACCGGTGTCGGAGGAGGAGATACCGACGAGGCACAAATACCGTACCACTCGAACTTGGAATGTCTCCAGTTTGAGTGTATCCGAGGCCGAACTTGTTTCTTTGACCGAGACCAAGGAGTCTGTCCAACTTACTCCTTCCAGAAGAAAATCTCTGTAAGTCATCCTTTAGTTGGCGTATGGTCTCTGTCATTTCCAATTTTTCCTGTCGGGCCTCGCCGTAGAGCTTCAAGAAGTAATTCGCTTTGTTCACCATATCTACATAACTCTTCTCGAAATGCTCATTGGACTCTTGAAGGGAAACATTTGTCTTAATCAGATTGTCCCTTTCCACTTCAAGATCGGTTGAGATAGAGGTTACTCTTTTTACTTCATCTTCAAGATCCAGTAATCTCTCTTTCAACCCCTTGTTTTGTTTAGCCAGTTTCTTTGAATCCCTCAAAAGTTATGGTAGGCTAAAACAAAATCTTCACCTTCCGAATTATCTGACTCATCGTCCGTTGCAATCTTTTCCACAGTGGAGTTGGACAGTGAGTCGGATGTACTTGCCATTAAGCACATGAAGGATGAAGATTTGGTGGACGCGTGGAAAGCTGTCGCGTTGTCTTCTTCATCACTTGACGATGACTCATTTGACGTGGAGTTGTCATCCCAAGTGACTGCTTGCATCGCTTTCTTCTTAGCCGGATTCTTGTTGGGACATTCCGTTGCTATGTGGCCGTAGCCTCGACATTTGAAACACTGAACTTGTCCCTCAGAACTTTTCTTATCCTTTGAGAAGTTCTCTTGGCTTCTTGACTTGTAGCTTGAAGAACCCTTGCCTTTCTTCGACTTTCCGAAGGATGGAGTTTTGCTTGAATTTCCCCTTCGAAAGTTGCGGCGAAACTTCCTTGTCAAGAGAGCGAGCTGCTTCTCAAAGTCCTCCATAGAAATGTTCTCGTCGTCGTCCGAGGAGGATGAATCCGCGTCTTCTTCTTTAGTTGATTTCAATGCGTAACCTGAAGACTTAGAAGAGGATGCCTTTCCAGAAGAATAGTTAGTAGGAAAAGTCATTTCATAAGTTTGTAAAGCACCTACTAATTCTTCTACACGCATTTCGTCCGGGTGTTTAATTGTTTCAATGGCTGCAACCTTCGGGCGAAATCGTTCAGGAAGAGTTCTTAGAATTTTTCTTACAACTTTAAATTCTGGAATCTTCTCTCCCAAGTTAGCACATGAGTTCACGATGTCTTGCAATCGTGTGTAATAGTCAGTGAAGGATTCATTCTCTGCCATAGAGATAGAGTCAAACTTGCTCGTAAGCATTTGCAGTTTCTGAATCTTCACTAAGTTAGTTCCCTCATGCGTAACTTGAAGAACATCCCAGATTTCTTTCGCAGTCTCACATGCCGAGACGCGAGAGAACTCAGTTTGTGACAAAGCATTAAATAGAGCATTAATCCCTTTGCCATTGTAAGAAGATAAGTCTATCTCTTCCTTGGTCCATTTCGACCTAGGTTTTAAGGTGCGAACATCATCTAAAATTTCAGTTGGATTAGACCATCCTAATTCAATTGATTGCCACACCCTTTCGTCGATGGAAATTAAGAAAGCTTTCATCCGTACTTTCCAGTACGCATAATTAGTTCCATCAAAGAAAGGGGGTCGATTGATGTTTCCACCTTCAACCATTGTTTACAACCCTATTCCCGCTCTGATACCACTTGTTGGGTTTAGGTTAATAAGGATCTAATAGGGGAAAAAACACCTAGAGGGGGGTGAATAGGTGTAAACAATAAACACTCAAAAAATCATTGTGCGATAAAACCCAATGCGGAAAAATAAAAGAACACACAAGATTTTTACGTGGAAAACTCCAAACCGGAGTAAAAAACCACGGGACCGATAACACGGCGAAATCCACTAGAGTTAACACACGTACAAGGTGATATAACGTACTCACAGACGACTCAACCTTTTACCATACGCCCCTAGTCGATCTTCTCCGCTCGCTCCACGACGCTTCTCGAATCCACGATCCGCGCCCAACGCTGAATCCACAGCGTCCAACGTCGAGTCCACGACGTCCGACCGAATCCACGGTCTTCACCCAATGGCACGCTTCGAATCCACGAACGCACCTCGCTCCGAATCCACGAGAGCGATAACACCTTGAATCCACAAGGCCACGCGAGTCCACGCGCCGATTTTGGGGTAAATCGTTGTTTGTTTGGGTGGTGATGATCCGCCGAATACTTAGATCAAGAGTAGATCGGAAATACCATCTAAGTATTCATTAGTTTGATTCAACTCAAGATATGAGTATGAAAACCTAGAATCAAACTAATCAATATAGATGAAGAACCATTAAATAGATCTAATGATTTCCGTTCTTCTCTATATGTGGATCTAAGGCCGTATAAAATGATATTTGAAAATGACGGCTCTTTTTCCGATGCCCTAGAAATGAAATGGAAGGGCTATTTATAGGTTAGAAACCCTAGGAAGAATATTCGGATCAAAAACAAACTTTTCTGGAAAGTTTTACCGACGGCGATCCGGATTGCATAAGCCACGATCCGGATCGCAGACGCACAGAATGCAGTTTCCAGAAAATCGCCTGTTCGGGATCCGGATCATAATCCACGATCCGGATCGTTCATACATTTTCACAAAACACCCCATTCGGGATCCGGACTGCCCAAGCTATGATCCGGATTGCAGCAATGTATGAACGAACACCTTTCGGGATCCGGATTGAAAGTCCACGATCCGGATCCTGAACATGTCCCATGTCCAGTTTTTGATGAATATGCAATTAAAACCTCTTCCAGGTGTTTCTACACTATAAGAAGTATTCGGATCATCAAAATTATTTAGTTAAACGTACCTGATCCTTTTGAATTCTTCTTTCTTGAGATTGAGGTATATGATCCAAGTTTCTTCATCTTCAATCTTCAAGACTTAAACATTCACGAAATACGCCAACTCAAATTCCGTAACAACCCGGACCTGTGATGACCTGAATCTCTGCAGAGCTGTGGTAGAGTCATTGGTGACTTTGGGGGAGCCTGTACTGTGTTTCGGGAGGTGTCGGTGCATGATTGGACACAAGTGTGAACTCGAGCTTTATTGGATCATGTGGGTGATCGGCTGACCCCGTCGGATGTTTGAGGTGGTTTCGCGCGAAACGGATATTAAATGTGGGCTCAGCCCAAAATTCGGATTAAAAATACCTTTTCGGGAGCCTCCGGCGATTTATCGGATTGGAATTTGGCGAAACGGTCGGCGAATTCGGATTCAGCGCGCGAAAACGGTCAAGATGGGCTATTTATTTGCTGTTTTTGAGCTTGTAGGTACTGTTCACGCCGGAACAGTGTCTCCGGCGATCGCCGGCGGCGGCGGGGGCGCCGGCGGACGGCAGCGCAGCCCCGGGGAAGGCGGCAGGCGGCGGCACGCGGCGCGGGCAGGCCGCGGGCAGGCGCGCAGGGGCGCGGGCAGGAGCACGGTCCACCGCGGAGGGCGTGCGCCGGGAGCGGGCCACGTGGCGTTTCCTTGTTGGCCGGCGCAGCAGGCGCGGTTCACGGAATTTGGGCCCTGGTGCACGGTGAACCGGGTGGACACGTGGCAGGTCTGGATTGGTTGGTGTTGTGGTCTGGGAGCACGGAGCAGGCTGGCGGTGTACGGTGGACCGGTGTGGACACGTGGCAGCCGGCTATTGGATCGGTGCATCGGAGTGTATGCACCGGGCGCAGCGAACGGAGGTCTTGACACGTGGCGACTCCCCATTGGTCGGGTACTGTGCGGGGCAGGTAGCGGGGCAGGTTGCCGTACGCGCGGGGCAGGTGCGCGACGTGCGCGGTGCAGGGTTGCCGGTGCCACGTGGCGCGCCACCATTGGCGGGCGCTCGTGCACCGGGCGCACGGGGCGCAGGGGGGCCGCGTGACGGGCCACGTGGCGGGCCGTGGTGATTTCGGGCCTGCACAGTAATGGGCCGGGCCCATTACTGTAGCAGCCCGAAATCTCCGAGCGCCCGAAAAGTGGGACACATCCGTCATTTTTGCAATTGTTTTCTCCAGCCCTTTAAATAGCAGCCCGAGCCTCTTTCTTCTCCCCTTTTCTCCCCTTTTCGAGCCTCTTCTGCCCGAGCACCCTTAAGAAGATTTCTTCATCTTCAAGTTCTGGATCCACCTGCAAAGTTTTGGGATTTTAGGAGCACGCATCCCGAGGTTCCCCATTTTACGGCGCGGCGCGACGTTGCATTCCTGTGTTCCTCTTCGGCGCAGCGACAGTGTTTTAGCTCCCCTGGGTTACCCCGAGATCATTTTGCTGTGATTCTTGCACCGGCAGACTCCTGAGAGGTAGGACTTCATCTTTCGTTTTGGTCGCGCTTTCCCGTTTCGAGGTTTTGGCACGGATCCCGAGGCAAACAGTGACCCCTTTTTCTGTGTGGAGTTCCTTGACAGCAGCGGGGTATTTTGGCCGTATCTTCGCGTACGAGCATCAGACGGAGACGAGCTTGTACAATTTTTTCATCTACGGATCGCAAGGAACGCGCTCGTATTTTTCTTGGAATTTCCAGAGAATTATTTCGAGGTGAAAATCACTGTTTTCTCAGTGAACAGTGCACAGTTTTTAGCACAGATTTTGTATGTTGTACCCCCTTGCCGAATTTATATCTTGACTTACCGAACTCAGATTTGGGCGTGCAAGGTACTGTTGCGAAGCTATCGACGCGAGGATCGTCGAGATATTTTTCTTGGAATTTTCTGGGCACTTTCTGCAGGTGATAATTTAACAGTTTTGGGACAGATATTGTATGTATCTATAGGAGCTTTATTTGGGAACTTAAGTGAGTTTAGTGGACTTTGTATTGTGCCAGGAGTATTACGGGTGTGCTGAAATTACTGGAGCAAGGGATTGGAGTTTTTTTGGTATTTTCAGCTGTACGGATTTGGACAGTTGCACTTCAGGTGGGTGGTTGCTATATCCCTCTTTTCTGACTTACTCACTAGGAATATTAGAGTGATCATCTTTGGAGTATTATGATTGATAATTGCTATTCTCATGAGCATATCATGTTGGAAATGTTATTAGAGCATCACTATGTGGGACACATAATTGAATTCTTAATTGGGACTTATTCAACTTGTGTGGAATCATGGATTACCTTGTTAGCACTTAACCTTGCATGTGGAATTATTTATTATATTTGATCATGATGATTTATCCGGTTAGTGGTTTTACTGGAGGATATGTGACATGCATAGGTGGATAATTTATGTGAGTTTAATTTGGTGGACATAGTATGTGGGAACCACTATTTGCCATACTTTCTTTTATTCGCTTTTGAGGACATTACATGCTTATATGGATATCTAGATAGGCCATTTTTTATCGCTACACTTTCATGCTGGGACTTGACTTAGGAGAAACCATGTTTGTTTCCTTTCCTCCTTCTTCTTTAGACCTTTGAGTCTGGTTGCTCGGGTTCGAGCAGGGGTTTGGGATAGTGTAGCGAGGACCTGAGGGTCGGTGATAGGTTGTGTTTGATTATGGGTTGCGGGATTATAGCGGCTACCGCGGACAGTAGGCGGTTGACCGGATGTCGGATGTGGGACATGATTGTGATTGTGGGTATTGCGGCGATCGCGGATTTTGGGCGATCGACCGGATGTTCATTGTGCATCAGATTGGGGGATCAGTGTTCTTTTAGTGGAGGGTGTGTTCCACTGGGGCTTTATAGTTGTGATCCACTCCTGCTTTTGATACTTATTACCGGCGCGGTTATTGCCCGGTGATGCTTTCCTCGTGTGGGTCGCTCCCCACGAGTTCCCCTCCGGAGGCCGGGGCCAGACAGTTATGGACAGCTTTGCTATCACATCGGCGCGGCTTATTTGCCCGATGATGAGGGCGGCAGCAGGAGCTTTGCTATCACATCGGCGCGGCTTACTTGCCCGATGATGAGGGCGGTACAGATTGGGTTCATCTGGGACGGTTGGTTATTGTTGCATACGGTTATTCCAGTCTAGGACTGTGTTTTAGAGGCATAGTAGTGGTAGTTTCATTTTTCAGCAGTCCATTTCTTACCACTCTTCTTTCCTTTTTGCCTCTGGTAGACCTAGTGGGTGTGTCAGAGTTTGAGGTTTTACCCACTAGGGGAGGCTACTGGTTTACTAGTAGTTCTCACCCCCATTCTTCCTTCTTCTTTTTCTTCTTCCTTGTTTTGCAGTGTCTTCTGCGGGTGCTGCTGGGTTTTCAGCGGCGGGTCGAGGAGAGATGACGACTGAGTAGATAGATCTCGAGGCAGGATGAGCGGGTTAGCTGGACTGTTGATGTACCTATGTTTCCTCAGACGGTTGTACTTTTACATTTGGGACTGGCTTTTGCCAGCAGGTTGTATTTATTTTGGTGAGCTGGGAGAGACTGATGTATCATTTTTACAGATGTATTGTATTTTATTTCCAGCTTCAGTCTGAGATGTATTAGATTTTAGTTCAGCTCTGTTTTTATTGCTCTTTTATTGTATTTCTTATATCTGAGCAGGTTACCAGCGCTTCGTGTACATGGAAAATTCTGTGTGCACGGCGGATCTGTTGGCGGGCCCGGGTTCTGGTTTACACCCGGGGCGTGACAGATTAGGTGGTATCAGAGCTTAGGGATAGGTCAGTTGGGACTTAGGAAACCCTAGGCTTTTCGGCGGACCCTAGGATGTTAGTGCGTGAGAGACGCGACATTTTACGAAAGTCGGTGATTTATTTGTTTGACTTTTCCTGTGAGTGAAGAGGGATCGACATATCCTATTTTTGTGGGACATTTATGTTGGCTGCAGACAACATAAAGTTACAAAAATAGAGGGATGTCTTTGACTTTCGCTAGATTGGGTCGAGTGTTTGGGGTGTGCTGATTTGCGGTTTTGTCGTGGTGAGCGGTGTCTCCCCGACGCGGGCCCTGACCCGGGTGCACCTTGGTGCGGCAGTTGGGTCTGAGCTGGTTGTTTCGGGCCGGATACCCAGATTGGAGTCTGAGAGCTCCGGACCCGAAGGGTAGGTGTGTCGGAGGCAGATCAGCGGAGCAGTGACACAGTTGTCGGATCAGCGCAGTGACACAGTTGTCGGATCAGCGCAGTGGCACAGTTGTCGGAGTAGCGAGTAGCCCCCTCCGTGCCGACGTCTAGTGTTGGGGCACCGAGGCAGGGTGGATAGTTGACAGCGGGTAAGCTGTGGGATTGCGACGATCGAGTGAGCCAGTTTTGGATGAGTCATTCCGATTCGTGGGATTGAGTATGGAGCCCTTGGAGGCCTTTTATGGCAAGAGTTAACGCAGTTGCTGAACTGCACGCTCCATGTATAGAGGGACGGGGCGCATAGGATATGAGTGTCTGAGAGTGGATTGCGCCAGGATACCTTTTAACTTGTTGGGTCCCTCCAGTACGGATTAAGGACGCCTCATTGGAGTAGGCGCCGGGTATGGAGCGTGGCATTGTAGTTCCTTTGGATTGGGATCTGCCGCCTGAGGCGAGTTCTGATTGAGGCGCTTGGCGCCGGGTGATGGAGGACAGATCAGTCGGATGAGGCATTCTCGATTTCTTTTCCAGGATAGTGGATTTCTGAGACTGTCAGAGCGCATAGGTTACAGCGGTCGGTGTGGTGGTAGGTTTGAGTTGTTCCGGGCTTTTGGGTTCGTATCTTTTTGATACGGGAGTTTTCCCTCTTGGAGGGTAGTGCTTGTACTTCTCTGCTTGGGTTAGGGGTAGGACGGTTACATAGTGTTTCGGGAGGTTCATATTCCCGATCTTTGGCACGTAGGGGTGTGTGGTTGGTCCTGCCCGGTGCAGTTGAGTCCTCGATAGTACCGGTAGACCTGATGGTCTTAACCTAGTGGCGGGACTTGGTTTGGCACTTAGGACGGGTTGGGCTGGCTCGGTTTTCTTCTTTTCGCGGCGGTTGATTATGCCGCGAGGACGGTTTTCGTGGGAAGCCAGGCCCGGAGGTTTTGATGTACCTGGGTTGCTTGAGAGTTATCTTCGCCTCTATGGTTTTGATTTTGTGCGTGAGGCGGATGTTTCGCAGTGGTTGAGTAGCCTTTTTGGCTGGCGTGGTTGAGGGACTTACATTGAATATCGCGGGAAGAAGAGAGGTACTTGGATCAGGCTAGTGTGCCGATGGACTTGTGGCTGGATTATCTGAGGCTGAGGAGGAGCGGATGCGTGTACCGATGCGGACTACTTGGTAGCTCGAGCGGTTAGCCCAGCTGTACTTGGTTGGGGTAGTACGGATTCCTGGAGTGCCCACCTTTATTTTGTTCTTGTTAGAGACCCGAGGATTGTATCGTGTCCCTGTAGGAGGTATTTGACAGCTTTGGGAGCTTGGGTGGCGGATGATTGGATAATTACCCCCTCTATTTGGTTGAGATTCCGTGTTGAGGAACGACTTTAGTTTCGAGGACGAAACTTTCTTTTAGTGGGGGAGGATGTGATGACCTGGATCTCTGCAGAGCTGTGGTAGAGTCATTGGTGACTTTGGGGGAGCCTGTACTGTGTTTCGGGAGGTGTCGGTGCATGATTGGACACAAGTGTTGAACCTCGAGCTTTATTGGATCATGTGGGTGATCGGCTGACCCCGTCGGATGTTTGAGGTGGTTTCGCGCGAAACGGATATTAAATGTGGGCTCAGCGCGAAATTCGGATTAAAAATACCTTTCCGGGAGCCTCCGGCGATTTATCGGATTGGAATTTGGCGAAACGGTCGGCGAATTCGGATTCAGCGCGCGAAAACGGTCAAGATGGGCTATTTATTTGCTGTTTTTGAGCTTGTGGGTACTGTTCACGCCGGAACAGTGTCTCCGGCGATCGCCGGCGGCGGGGGCGCCGGCGGACGGCGGCGCAGCCCCGGGGCAGGCGGCAGGCGGCGGCACGTGGCGCGGGCAGGCCGCGGGCAGGCGCGCAGGGGCGCGGGAAGGAGCGCGGTCCACCGCGGAGGGCGTGCGCCGGGAGCGGGCCACGTGGCGTTTCCTTGTTGGCCGGCGCAGCAGGCGCGGTTCATGGAATTTGGGCCCTGGTGCACGGTGAACCGGGTGGACACGTGGCAGGTCTGGATTGGTTGGTGTTGTGGTCTGGGAGCACGGAGCAGGCTGGCGGTGTACGGTGGACCGGTGTGGACACGTGGCAGCCGGCTATTGGATCGGTGCATCGGAGTGTATGCACCGGGCGCAGCGAACGGAGGTCTTGACACGTGGCGACTCCCCATTGGTCGGGTACTGTGCGGGGCAGGTAGCGGGGCAGGTTGCCGTACGCGCGGGGCAGGTGCGCGACGTGCGCGGTGCAGGGTTGCCGGTGCCACGTGGCGCGCCACCATTGGCGGGCGCTCGTGCACCGGGCGCACGGGGCGCAGGTGGGCCGCGTGACGGGCCACGTGGCGGGCCGTGGTGATTTCGGGCCTGCACAGTAATGGGCCGGGCCCATTACTGTAGCAGCCCGAAATCTCCGAGCGCCCGAAAAGTGGGACACATCCGTCATTTTTGCAATTGTTTTCTCCAGCCCTTTAAATAGCAGCCCGAGCCTCTTTCTTCTCCCCTTTTCTCCCCTTTTCGAGCCTCTTCTGCCCGAGCACCCTTAAGAAGATTTCTTCATCTTCAAGTTCTGGATCCACCTGCAAAGTTTTGGGATTTTAGGAGCACGCATCCCGAGGTTCCCCATTTTACGGCGCGGCGCGACGTTGCATTCCTGTGTTCCTCTTCGGCGCAGCGACAGTGTTTTAGCTCCCCTGGGTTACCCCGAGATCATTTTGCTGTGATTCTTGCGCCGGCAGACTCCTGAGAGGTAGGACTTCATCTTTCGTTTTGGTCGCGCTTTCCCGTTTCGAGGTTTTGGCACGGATCCCGAGGCAAACAGTGACCCCTTTTTCTGTGTGGAGTTCCTTGACAGCAGCGGGGTATTTTGGCCGTATCTTCGCGCACGAGCGTCAGACGGAGACGAGCTTATACAACTTTTTCATCTACGGATCGCAAGGAACGCGCTCGTATTTTTCTTGGAATTTCAAGAGAATTATTTCGAGGTGAAAATCACTGTTTTCTCAGTGAACAGTGCACAGTTTTTAGCACAGATTTTGTATGTTGTACCCCCCTTGCCGAATTTATATCTTGACTTACCGAACTCAGATTTGGGCGTGCAAGGTACTGTTGCGAAGCTATCGACGCGAGGATCGTCGAGATATTTTTCTTGGAATTTTCTGGGCACTTTCTGCAGGTGATAATTTAACAGTTTTGGGACAGATGTTGTATGTATCTATAAGAGCTTTATTTGGGAACTTAAGTGAGTTTAGTGGACTTTGTATTGTGCCAGGAGTATTACGGGTGTGCTGAAATTACTGGAGCAAGGGATTGGAGTTTTTTTGGTATTTTCAGCTGTACGGATTTGGACAGTTGCACTTCAGGTGGGTGGTTGCTATATCCCTCTCTTCTGATTTACTCACTAGGAATATTAGAGTGATCATCTTTGGAGTATTATGATTGATAATTGCTATTCTCATGAGCATATCATGTTGGAAATGTTATTAGAGCATCACTATGTGGGACACATAATTGAATTCTTAATTGGGACTTATTCAACTTGTGTGGAATCATGGATTACCTTGTTAGCACTTAACCTTGCATGTGGAATTATTTATTATATTTGATCATGATGATTTATCCGGTTAGTGGTTTTACTGGAGGATATGTGACATGCATAGGTGGATAATTTATGTGAGTTTAATTTGGTGGACATAGTTTGTGGGAACCACTATTTGCCATACTTTCTTTTATTCGCTTTTGAGGACAATTACATGCTTATATGGATATCTAGATAGGCCATTTTTTTATCGCTACACTTTCATGCTGGGACTTGACTTAGGAGAAACCATATTTGTTTCCTTTCCTCCTTCTTCTTTAGACCTTTGAGTCTGGTTGCTCGGGTTCGAGCAGGGGTTTGGGATAGTGTAGCGAGGACCTGAGGGTCGGTGATAGGTTGTGTTTGATTATGGGTTGCGGGATTATAGCGGCTACCGCGGACAGTAGGCGGTTGACCGGATGTCGGGTGTGGGACCTGATTGTGGATTGTGAGGTATTGCGGCGATCGCGGATTTTGGGCGATTGACCGGATGTTCATTTATGCATCAGATTGGGGATCAGTGTTCTTTTAGTGGGAGGGTGTGTTCCACTGGGGCTTTATAGTTGTGATCCAGTCCTGCTTTTGATACTTATCACACCGGCGCGGTTATTGCCCGGTGATGCTTTCCTCGTGTGGGTCGCTCCCCTCGAGTTCCCCTCCGGAGGCCGGGGCCAGACAGTTATGGACAGTTTTGCTATCACATCGGCGCGGCTTATTTGCCCGATGATGAGGGCGGCAGCAGGAACTTTGCTATCACATCGGCGCGGCTTACTTGCCCGATGATGAGGGCGGTACAGATTGGGTTCATCTGGGACGGTTGGTTATTGTTGCATACGGTTATTACAGTCTAGGACTGTGTTTTAGAGGCATAGTAGTGGTAGATTTCCCTTTTTCAGCGGTTCCATTTCTTACCACCCTTCTTTCCTTTTTGCCTCTGGTAGACCTAGTGGGTATGTCAGAGTTTGAGGTTTTACCCACTAGGGGAGGCTACTGGTTTACTAGTAGTTCTCACCCCCATTCTTCCTTCTTCTTTTTCTTCTTCCTTGTTTTGCAGTGTCTTCTGCGGGTGCTGCTGGGTTTTCAGCGGCGGGTCGAGGAGAGATGACGACTGAGTAGATAGATCTCGAGGCAGGATGAGCGGGTTAGCTGGACTGTTGATGTACCTATGTTTCCTCAGACGGTTGTACTTTTACATTTGGGACTGGCTTTTGCCAGCAGGTTGTATTTATTTTGGTGAGCTGGGAGAGACTGATGTATCATTTTTACAGATGTATTGTATTTTATTTCCAGCTTCAGTCTGAGATGTATTAGATTTTAGTTCAGCTCTGTTTTTATTGCTCTTTTATTGTATTTCTTATATCTGAGCAGGTTACCAGCGCTTCGTGTACATGGAAAATTCTGTGTGCACGGCGGATCTGTTGGCGGGCCCGGGTTCTGGTTTACACCCGGGGCGTGACACGACCGGTCGCCGCCCGCACCGGTCGCGCGGCGTTGTCACGCCCCGGGGTCGAAACTGCGACCCGGGTTCGTTAACAGATCCGCCATCTGTACGGAAACTGCCGTACAGACGAAGCGTCTACCCTGCAAAAGATAGAACTACAGCTATACAGATATCAGAGCGGGTAATAAAAGCTGTAATATAAAATCTCACTACTGAAAAGCTGAAAGTAAATGCAAGTCTATCTCCCAAAATACAAGGTTATACAAATAAAAATCCTCCTATACAACATCTACAAATCTGAAGGGAGATAACTAAACTAGAAATATAACAATACATAAACAAGCTCCCACAGTCCGGGATGGTACATCTACCTCACTCTAAAGTAATAAATGCGGGTAGGGAACTATCACGCGACTCCCTGTCCTCGGTCCGTCCAGTCAGCTCGGCAGGAACGGAAGAAAAGCCTCAGCAACCTGTCACCAACAAAGGGTGTGAGAACTACATCCTACAGTAGTTCTCAGTGGGTACCGTCTCCAAGAACCACGGTCTGCCCACTAAGTCTACTAGAGGCATAAGATAACAGAAAAAGACTGTGATAAAGATAAATAAGCTGGAAAAGTATCTACAGCTATCATGCCTCTATCTACTATGCTCAATGAGAAAGAGAACACAGATGATGGTATGCATCCACTCACTACTGACCACATGTCAAGTACTATACTCAAAGAAGACTCTACTATGACACATGCTATGTCATCACTCTCTCAATGTCACCCAATCTCAATGACTGTCCCACTTTGGACCAGTCAACAGCCTGCGCTCACCTACTGCCACTACGCCCAAACAGGACTTGGTCTTACGTAGGGTGTCCCTCAAGGACTATCTCAATCTCAAGCGAACTCTAGTGTATCAACTAGTCGCATCATCGCAGCCTCGTCAGGCTCGGTATCATCATCGCACCCGGGGCGTAGCTCGAGGGGAGCGACCCCAACGAACTCAAGTAACACAAGTATCTCATAACTGGCATGAAAAGCCAGGCTCAGCAGGCTATAATCCACGATCAAACAGATCGGTAACACGAGCTCAAAGCACAACTCAATCTCACCACACTAACCCACTCAAAGAAAGTACTACATAGCTGGGACCGCCGTCACTCCCAACGGCTCCCACAACAACACCCCACTCGTAGGCGAGAAGAACCGACTGACGCGGCAAGGTCCGAGAATCCCGATAGACCGGTGCCTAGAACCCCAATCAAACAAGAACAGACTCTAAGCTCAGCCTATCGAAGTTCTCGATCCTTTACCGTTCAGGGATTCGGCCCCTCTCGGTTTAAGTGGGAAAGTATCTCATCTCAAAGCTCTAAACTCATGGCCGGAGATGCTCCACAGCCAGAACCACAAAGAGTCCGAAAACCCCGGGAGCCTACTACCTGCGACCCCAATCAAACAAGAACAGGGTATAGGCGTAGCCTCCCGTTGTTTTCGGCCCAAGAATGAAACCAGCCCTTAGAACCCAGCTCACTCCCCCGGTCGAGGGAGGGATTTTAGGAAAAGATGGCCTTTATTATAAAATATCATTTTCACTCAACCCCTAGGGTGAGGGTAAAATTACTCTTTTGAAAGCCGTTTTGAACTGAGAAAACCAACTTTTATAGATTTTAGTTCTTGAAAAATCAGTTGAAAACAAGTTTATTTTCCGAACTCCCAAGGGTTGGTGTCGACGCCCAATCAAACAAGAACAGGCTCCGGCGACCCCCAGGAATTCGGGAGGAAAACCGCTAGTTTACTAAAATCATGAATGTCCAAAGCATTCTGGGTTCAAGGTCCTGATAACACACGTACACCACGAGCACAACGTGGTGCTGACGAGAAAAACAGCGAAAAACTAAAAACCCGGGACCACCGTTTATCTGGAACGGTTCCCAAAGCACTAACACTGGCCTAACCTAGCCACCAGACCCCACTCGGCCCCCAGGCCCGAGTGCAACGCCCGTCCCACAACACTCTGACCACTCAGCCCACTACCCGGGCGAGGAACCCTATGTCTGGAAAGAAATGCAACCTGTGGGATGGCTAAAGCATAAAAGAACCTAACCCAAGTTAAAGTTCACTATTGGTCTGGTTGAATACATGCAACATATGACGGGGGTGCTAGTTAAAGTTCCAAGGAAACACTTAAACTAGCATGCAAATCCTATCATAATAGAATTAGAAGGAAGTCCGAAGACTTGGAGAGAAAAACCAACCCACCTCTGCTCACCACCAATTGCTTGTCGACACTTGCAATTGGGCTCAGCGTGATTACCTTGCCTCCACGTAGTCCGCACGCAAAACGAAGCACGGTGCCGAAATCCGTACGCAAAACAGAGTCACAAGATCGCGCCTCAAACGGATGACCCGAAGCAAGTCCGCAGCTTCACGCAGCGGGGAACACCCAACCGCCCTCGACAGAAGCTAAAAACCACACTGCAAGCTGCCGGGAAGGAGGAAACCGCAAAATAAGTCAGAACGGTCAAAAACCGAGCATCCGGCGGCGAAAAACAGCCTCCGTCGGCGAAAAACAGCGCGCGGCGCAAAAAACAGCCTTCGTCGGCGAAAAACAGCCTTCGTCGGCGAAAAACAGCAAGCGGCGCGAAAAACAGCCTTCGTCGGCGAAAAACAGCGGCCGACGGCGAAAAACAGCGCTCGTTAGCGGAAAACCGCACGCGGCGGCGAAAAACGGCCTCCGTCGGCGAAAAATTGCGGCCGACGGCGAAAACCAGCACACAGCGGCGAAAAACGGCCTCCGTCGGCGAAAAACAGCATCCGACGGCGAAAACAGCGGTCGACGGCGAAAAACAGCGGTCGACGTTGAAAAACAGCTCGCGGCGGCAAAAACAGCGGTCGACGGCGAAAAAAACGGCCTCCGTCGGCGAAAAACAGCATCCGACGGCGAAAACAGCGGTCGACGGCGAAAAACAGCGGTCAACGGCGAAAAAACGGCCTCCGTCGGCGAAAAACAGCATCCGACGGCGAAACCAGCCTCCGTCAGCGGAAAAACGGGGCCGACACGCAAAACGAGGAATCGCCGAAGTCCCGGGGCACGCCGAGCGGCGAAAACCCCAACCGCGCGGCCCGGGAGGCCGGCCGCGCGGCACACGGCCCAAGCCGAGCAGCGCAGGGGCTGCTGCGCGGCGCCGGAGCGCGCCGCGCAGCGCCCCAGCGGCGCTGCGCGCGGCGCCCATCGGCGCTGCGCGCAGCGCCCTGCGGCGCTGCGCGCGCCCGCGCAGGCCTGCGCAGGCCCGCACGCGCCCGCGCAGGCCCGCGCGCGCCCGCGCAGGCCCGCGCGCGCCCGCGCAGGCCCGCGCGCGCCCGCGCGCAGCCCGCGGCCCCTGCCGCGCGCGCCTGCCTGCGCGCGGCCATGCCGCGCGCGGCCTGGCAGCGCCGCGCGCAGCTTTTCGCTGCGCGCGGCGCCGCGCCCTGCGGCGGCGAAAAAAATCAAAAAAAATTCAAAAAAAATAAAATAAATTTAAAAACCTTTTTATCACCAAATAAATTTTCTAAAATTCCTTAAAACACCAAAAATCCCCCAAAACTCCATTTTTTAGCTTTTAACAAAACAACAAAGTCTCCAATGGCTCCAAATAAAATTCCAACATCAAATAAAAACCCATAAAACTCCAATTAACTCCAAATAATTTATCAAATCCCAAAAATAAAATTTCCCAAGCTCAAAAAACTCTAACATTTAATTTCCAAAAAGATAAAACACCAAAATACCCACCTCAACGACGCTAGTCGCACACCCACGAGCTCCACAACCAAGATCGCTTCCAAAATCCTCATCTTCTTCTCCTTCCTCACCTTCATCTTCTTCCTTTTTCTCTCTTTTCTCTTTCTTTCTTCTTTCTCTGCTACCACGAAGCCTTTAGAGGAGTGGGAGGTTGGGGATGATGACGTGGCAAGTGGATAAGGTCACCACCAAAAAGAGGAAGCTACAGATGCTTCACTAATTAAGTACACCTTAATTAAATCTCAATTAAGGTAAGTAATTGCTTAAATTTAAAGAGCAAAAATTTACTTACCTCAATTCCAAAACCCAAATCAGCTTCCACTGTGCCACCCAGCAAAAAGCTCCTTTAATTAGTAAAACCCACTAATTAAATCATTAAAATAATCCAAAAGCCCAACTCCAACTCACTTTTTGCCTTCGGGCCCTCCGCCGCTGTCCGGAACCTCCCGAACTCCGCTGTAAATCAAAAGTACACGTGTCCACAGCTTTTTCTCTTCAAAAAGCTCATCCGTTGAGTCAGGGTGCTCAATCCAAAAACCGGCTCCGAAACTATCAGTTCCGACTCACTTTTTACCTCCGGATCCTCCGCGTCAGTCCGGAACCTCCCGATGTGACGCCCCACTTCCCAGGGGGTCACCCATCCTAGAACTACTCTAGCTCTAGCACGCTTAACTCTCATGTTCCCTTGGATCTTGTTACCATCCAAAATGCTATAGCCGGGTTAGAGATTTTAGTCCTATTATATCATTTATATAGAGGACTAATCCAAATTCCGGGGGTGTCACATTCTTCCCCCCTTTAAGCCCTGACGTCCACGTCAGGCTCAAGCACACTCACAAGCACCAGACGATGTGAGACTCGTCTCGCTAGCCTTAGCCGACCTTGTGAGGAGCTGCACTCCACTCACAACGGTCATTAGCCGGGGAGCCTCGCTCTACCCGCTATATAACCCTGGCTCAGCCGAGACTCATCTCACATTTCCGGCTGGTGAATGGCTCTGATACCAACTGTGACGCCCCACTTCCCAGGGGGTCACCCATCCTAGAACTACTCTAGCTCTAGCACGCTTAACTCTCATGTTCCCTTGGATCTTGTTACCATCCAAAATGCTATAGCCGGGTTAGAGATTTTAGTCCTATTATATCATTTATATAGAGGACTAATCCAAATTCCGGGGGTGTCACACCCGAACTGCGCTGTAATCTGATAATATACCTGTTCCAAGTGTTCCTGAATTTCTGGCACTCCACTGCAAAGTCGGTAATTTCCAAAACTAGTCCTCAATCGGCATACAAAGCCCGAAAAAAAAACCCCGAATCGAGCTGGAGCTTCTGCGTTGATCCGAATCAACCCGGCATCAACAGTAAACTCAAATGCAACATGCCCAAGGCAACACTCTGCTCCATGCCATCTGTGTGGTCGGCGCGCTATCCGAAGACCCGGTACTCTACAGGCGTGGCCCCCTCGTGCGCACGCGCCCCGAGGCGCCGGCCAAGGCCCCCGTGCACCGCGCCCGGTGCGCCCGCAAATTAGAGGGTGACACGTGTCCCCTACACCCGGTCCACGCATCCCGCTTTGGAATTTCGTGGACTGCGCCGCGTGCACCGACCAACCGGAGGCTGCCACGTGTCCCCCGCCTTGGTCCATGCACCGCCGCGCTCACCCGATAGACCGCGTGCCTTGAGCCCGCCAATCAGGCGGTGCCACGTGTCCCTACGCCGGGTCTGTGCACCCAGCAGCGCTACTCTGTGGACCACGCGCTATAAACCGGCCAATGGCAGGCCGCCACGTGGCATGCCGGCGGTCTACGGCCCCTCCCATGCACCAAAACCCAATAAAAACTTCCGGGAGTCCCTTTTTGGGCATCCGGACTCAGAATCAAACAAGCAAATAGCCGTTTTCAAGCGTTTTTCCGTGCTGAATCCATTTCCATCCTCTGTTTGGCCTAATTCTTTTTAGAAATTTCGACAAACCTAGCCGAAGGCCAACACAGCTAATGATATCTCACAGGGTCCATCTGTGGCATCCCATTGATGCACCATGGGCCAGATACACCAACACTAGGTGTTCTAACAGTGGATTCATCGGAAGAACGTTGCATGGGAACTAGGGCCACTACAATAACAACAAAAATATCTTTTTGAATTTTCTTTAAGTGGATTTTTGTTTTGTCACGAAACCGCCAAAGGGGGAGATTGTTAAGGAATTTGTATTGGCGTATTTCGTGAAAGTCTTTAAGTCTTGAAGATTGAAGATGAAGACGCTTAGATCATATACCTCAATCTCAAGAAAGAAGAATTCAAAAGGATCAGGTATGTTTAACTAAATAATCTTGGTGATCCGAATACTTCTTATAGTATAGAAACACTTGGATGGATTTTTAATTGCATAAAAATTAAAAAACTGGACTATTATATGTTCAGGATCCGGATCAGGATACTTCAGTCCGGACCCCGAACGTAGATAAGTTCATGCGGAAATCCAGTCCGGACCTTCCTTGGTTCAGTCCTGACCCCGAACGTGGATTCTGCAGAAATCGTATGAACAGTCCGGACCGTGCATCTTTCAGTCCGGACCTCAAACACGATTTTTCAGGAATTCTCTGAAAAATAACGACAGTTTGGAGCAAGCCAAATCCAGTCCGGACCGTCGTGCGGGAAAAAGTCTGTTAAGTCAGTTTTTAATTCTTATCTTCTTCCAAAGGTTTGTAACCTATAAATAAACCCTAATTTTCATCTTTTAGGGTACGACCGAAAATTAGAAAAATCCACATATAAAGAAGAAAGAAAAAACTAGATCTATTCTATGTTTCTTCATCTATATTGATTAATTTGATTCTAGGATTTCAAACTCAGATTTTGAGTAGAATCAAATTAATGAATACTTAGATGGTATTTTCGATCTATCTTTGATCTAAGTATTCAGAGGATTTTCTGTGAGGACCCAAAATTCCCACGTAAGGATTACTGTTGGATCAATAGCTTCTGGAGGCTTATGTTGAGTATTGGGAGTGTTTGTGCACAAATTGGACCCAAGAATTAGACTCAGCCAGAAATCTGGATCAAGATTACTTATTTGGATGCCTTCGACAAATTTTAGAAATAGAATTTGGCAAAACGAAAAGCGGATTTGGATTCAGCGCGCGAAAACGATGGAAATGGACTATTTACTTGTATTTTTCGGAGTCCGGATGAGCGAACACGGGCAACCGAAAGTTTTGGAGGACTTTCGGGTGCGTGGTTAGCCGTGGACCGGGGTGCCACGTGGCGGCACCCCATTGGACCGGTGCAGAGTTGCGGTCCATGGAGTGTGCCAGGCTGCCACATGGCTTGCCATGATGGGCCAGCCGTACAAGGCACGTGGGCTGTTGGAGTGTGGGAGAGGAGTGAGAGGAGTGAGAGGATTGTTTTTAAATTTTTCCTTTCCTCTTCTTCTTCCTCTTCTCCTTCTTCTACTTCTTCTTCTTCCTCCTTCCTCCATGAACCATGGATTGTTGGAGGATTTTGTACAGAGCATCAACAACATGTCTTCTTCAAATTCATCATCTTGGGTGGGCCATTGGAGCTCCTTGATCATCTTCTTCCCCATGATGAAGCACAAACACCATTGCTGGATTTTCGGAGCTCCACCATCGCAGTTTAGTGCAAAAATTCCCCAGGCTTCGTTTCTTGGAATTTCGAGCGTAAATTTGGAGGGTATCTCCACGACAGGTAAATCTACAACTTTGATATTCAGTGTTCTACTTGGATCATGAGATTTCTTGGAGAATATTTGGGTTTTCTACAACCTTCACGCACAGATTTTTGTATTGGACACCTTGGAGTAATTTTGGGTTTTCTCTCTCATACGAGCTCGAAATTAGGTGTTCTTTAGCTCGATCTTTATCTACTCTCGACAAGGAATCCATTGCCACCTTCCTCACTGTATTTGAAGCTCGTTTGGACAGGTAAAACTCCCAATCTTTCCAGCCATGTAGTGCTGGTTTTTACAGAGCAGATTTTTGTTGGAATAGCATGTTTGTATGGTGAAATCTTTGAGTTCAGCATGTTTTTGGGGGATTTCTTTGTATGGATCTGTTAACAGGGTTAAGAGGAACATTTCTCATGTTGATACTTAAGTGTAATTCCTGCTAGATTAATTCCTAAAAATCTGTGATCATTATGCCAGAATTTTGGATGTTACCGTGTTGTTTCGGGTGTATCTCCGCACCCAGGCATCGGATCGGGACGTGCCTATACACTTTTTGCATCTACGCATCGCAAGGATTCTCGTCGTATTTTTCTGGGATTTTTCTGAGTTTTGCCCGAAGGTATACTTTTCCCTTTCTTCTGTGCAATGTGATACAGTTGTGTATGTTGTGGAGTTTCGCGTTCACCGCGTTGCGGAATTTGTAACTTGGTCTCCGGGACTCAGATTTGGACGTGCAGGTACTCGTTTCGAAGGGCTCGACGCGACAATCGCGACAGTATTTTTGTTGGATTTTTATGAGTTCTTACTGCAGGTGAAAAATCCTTATCTTTGGGACTGTTCCAACAGATTTGTATTTACTGGATATTTTGGAATAAAAGTGTACCCTTGGACCTTATTGTTGTACCCAGGAAGGTTCGCGAGGGTTTCTAAACCTGTGGGAACTGGAGAGAATGGTTTCCGGATATTTTCAGCTGCTTGGAGCCGAGGCGTGCGCGACATGTACCGAGGGTGCAATTTTGGCAGGTTTCGGATTGTGAGCGTCTGCACACTTCACCGACCCCAGGTTTGCCTTGGATTTAGCACTTCAGGTGGGTAAGCTTAATTTGGTAACTGTATAAGGTTTTTATGTTATGGTGAATGTAAGTGCACTTGTGGGAATGTCACCCCTCTATGACTGGTAGCATGCATGTTTAATGTACAACCGATATGAGCGAGAGGTAAGCAGAGAATGGCCTAGACCATGTGGATTGATGCCTACCTGATGATTGTACATGTTTGGTGAATTGGAGGCTTAGCATATGGTAGATGATTATATTTATCCCACACTAGATGACATAGAGATCATATATGTTGATTCATTGGCCTATTTATGTGAGATTGGTATAACATAGTAGGAATACTTTAGCATGCCTTGTTATTATATGGTTCATTCCCTTTTTATCGTTTCTGAGGACAAAAGCATGCTTGTATGGACATATAGTTAGGCCACCTTTTCCTGCTACACTACTTATTGGGACTTGACTTAGGAGAAACCATGCTTTTTCTTTCTCCTTCTTTGTTAGTCAGGTGGTCAGTGTTGCTCGGGTTCGAGCAGGGGTCTGGATAGTGTAGTCGGGACTTTGTGTCTGGGACAGGTTGGATTAGTTGTGGGGTTTGCGGCGACCGCGGATATTGGGCAGTTGACCGGATATTTACTTATGCATCAGATTGGGTATCAGTTTTCTCTAGTGGATGGAGCTACCCACTTATCGTTTAGTTTGTATCCGATTGAGATCGGGTCTTCCTTTAGTGGATGAGTTTTCCCACTTTGATCAGAGTCGTGATCCAGTCCTGCTATATTGAGACACTTGACAGAGATACTTGTTACTGAGAGATACTTTACTCGTGTGGGTCGCTCCCCTCGAGTGCCACTCCGGAGGTAGGCTTGACCGAGCCGTGTGCCGGTCTGTTACTTATATTTTGACCGAGCCGTGTGCCGGTCCGTTACTTATATTGAGATCGAGCCGTGTGCCGATCAGTTACTGAGTTCGACAGCAGAGCAGGCAGTACCGGGTGTTATACCGGTTCATTTGATTGGATTTATTTCGGTCAGATACTTTTATTGTTGCACTCGTGCCTGGGGGCCGAGTGCAGTCTGGTAGCTGAGTTTAGATCAGTGCTAGTATTGTTGAGAGCCGTTTGGTTGACGGTGGTCCCGTGTCGTTGAGAGTACTTTGACCGCTGTATGAGAGGTTGAGCATCATGATTCTATCCGTTCTGAGAGAGAGCGTGGATTTTGACTATAGCCTGCATGAGCCACTACTCGATAGCGAGTTAGTCCATTTGGACGCCCTACGTAATTCCTGCCCGTCAGCGGGAGGTGGTTGTAGGTGGGCGCAGGTTTGACTGGACCAGGTGTGGCAGTCAGCTCGATTGGGTCGATTATGCACTTCATGTGCTGGTGGTTGCATACCATTCTTTGGTTCTCCCCTTTTGAGCATTTAGATAGAGGCATGGTAGCTGTTGAGAGTCTCCAGCTTCCTTATTTCAGTCTTTATGACTTGGGTTAGTTTATGTCTCTTGAGGACTTAGTGGGCAGACCGTCGGGTCTGGCGGTGGTACCCACTGAGAACTCCCTTTTTGGTGTAGTTCTCACACCCTTTGGGGGTTTTCCCCCTCCTTTTCCTTCCTCTCCTTTGTTTTGCAGAGTCTTAGCAGGTGTTGCCGATTCTGCGGTTGTTGATCGAGGCGAGGGAGTCGCGAGCTAGATCCCTACCCGTCGTTGGAGAGTAGCGGTACCCCTTTGTAGTAACCGCTGGTTTAAAATAATTACTTGGGTCCACCTTTGGTTTTATTTATTTCCAATTAGACCCGGAGGGTGATCCATAATTTCTTGTTCCCGGTCAGACCGTCGGGACTCGCGGGTATTTTTAGTTAATAAAGCTCGCAAAACGGAGAATGGCGGTGCAATCGGATTTGAATTCCGACGTCGGGTGCTTCCAGAATAAATTCCGGAAGTTGGCTAACGATTCAGGCAACCAGCACGGTTTTTGAGGCGGGTCGGACCCCGGTTCGCACCCGTTTTAATCATTCCCGCGTTTTTTTTTCCCGTCGTACACACTCCCGCCCCAACTTCCCACCACTTCCCCACAACTACCCACTAACCGCCCCACTTCCCACCACTTCCCCCAACTACCGGCCACTTCCCCACAACTCCCCTTAACCCCCCCCTGCGTACGAAACCCCAAAAGAAAGCGGAAATCAATTCCCCAAACTTCCAGTTTCCCAACCGAGCGTACCCTTTCCCCAATCGATCGAGAGGAAAAGCAAGGCGGAGTGGGTGAGGAGAAGGAAGATCGCCGGCATACCTTTCACCCAAGAACAGACGATCATCCCCTAGATCAACCCTAGCCGACGAAACCAAGGTGAGCTTAAGTTAAGGTTGTATTTAGCAATTCTTGGTCCCTTCTTGGAAGAGGGAAGAAGAAGGGTCGGCAACACCACCGGAGCCGGCGCACGCGGAGCCGCGCTTGCGGGAAGCGCCGCGTGCGGGCGGCGCTCGCATGCGGGCAACGCCGCATGCGGGCGGCGCCGCATGCGGGCGGCGCCGCATACGGGCGCGCCGCATGCGCCCGCATGCGGACAGCACCGCATGCGGGCGCGGCGCCCGCACCCGCACGCGGCCAGCGCCGCGTGCGGCGGCGCCCGCACCCGCCCGCGCGCGGGTAACTCCGCGCGTGCGGGCGGGCGGCGCCCGCACCCGCCCGCACCCGCCCGCGCGCGGGCAACTCCGCGCGCGGCGGCGGCGCCCGCACCCGCACGCGGCCAGCGCCGCGTGCGGGCGGCGCCCGCACCCGCCCGCGCGCGGGCAACTCCGCGCGCGGGCGGCGCCGCGCCTCCATGCGGGCAATGCTGCATGCGGGCAGCGGCGCCCGCACCCGCCGCGTGCGGGCATTTCCACGCACGGGCGGCGGCACCGCACCTCCATACGGGCAGCGCCGCACATGTGCGGGTGTTCCAGTCCTTTTAGCCTGACGGAGTCCTGAGTTACCAATTCCTGTATCACAGGTGCGTGGAGGTCAGGGCGGACCCACCAAGACGCAGAGGAGCCTAGTGTCGGTCAGGAGCGCGACAACGATAAAGGTGGGTTTTTCTCCCGAGGTTTAGTAATGTTAGTGTTCCGGGGAGGATGTTAAATATTATGTTGACCTGTACTAACACTGACGGCTTCTATGATTTACTATATTACCCCGTGTTTTGTTACTATGCTCGAGTGCGACACGCGCATCCGCGGTTTGGCCACCGCAAAGGGTGCTCTTTTCCGGAAAGGCGGTCTCTGACCCGTGTTTACCCACGAGGTGACGTAGTGGGGCCCCCGTAGATGTGGGGTTTGAGGCACAAAGGTGTGAGCGGTGCGACCGTCGGGATTGGATCCCGATGAGGTCAGGTGTTAAAGGTGTTACAGGGGTAAAGGTGATAAAAGTGTTACAGGTATTACAGGTATTACAGGTGTTACAGGTGTTACCCGTTTGAGAGGAGTGGTTGCTCCAGCTAGACTTACTTTATGGTTTGGTACTACTTTACTGCTTTAGTACTTCTTTTATGATAGTGTCGCTGACTACCCACTCTGTGACAGGTACCTCCAGGGGGTAGAGGTAGGCGACGGTGAGGCCGAGGTGGTAGCAGTCGGGCCGAGGGGGCCCTAGTATGCTGTTTTATTTACCTTGCTCTGCATTTCATTTGGAACTGTAGGTTATTATGTGGTTCTCGATACCCTCGTGGGGTCGTGTGGATGTTGAGTACTTTCTTTTCCTTTACGCATTACTGTTTCCTTTATTATTCCCGGTCGGCCGTTTTCTAAACAAACCTACTAGAAAGCAAAAGAAAAAGGACTTTGTAAACTGTTTTCAAAAACCTAAGGCCGTGTGGGCCTGTTTTCAAAACAGTGAGTTTATACTTTCAACTTGACTGGCCACGGGTGTTGTTTAATCTTCATGCACCGTACCACTTCGAACTGTTGTGATTAAATGGAAAATGATTGCTTGTGTTTGACGGTGGTAATAGCCGCGACGCCGTGCATATACAGAGGAGACTCTGCCCGATTTTCGAGTAAATCTGTATATGTGGCGGGTCTGGGCACGCGCCGGGGAAGGAGGTTTTAAAGAAAAATTTTGTACGCACCTTACGCTTACCTTCGTGTACCGTTTTCGCTAAAAATAAAACCCCCGGGGCGTGACAGATTAAGATGGTATCAGAGACTTCGCTTTAATCACAACAGTGACGGCCCAACATCCACCGAGACATCACACTTAACTACAAATAAATGAAATATGCAGGGTTTAAGAATTAGGACGTGAGTGAACGGGGGGAGGGAAACTAGTGTGATTTGTTTCCGCTCGGTTTTTCCTAGGTATATTGGGACTGATGTGTTTTCTTGGTGTGGACAGAAAGAAGCTCGGTTTTGGGTAGGTAACTGCTGCCGGACATGGACCTTGCGGCAGAGGCGAACCGCTTGCTACGCAACCAGCTGCGCGACGTGGCTGGGCAGCTGCTAAACCTTGCGGAGCGCGTGGGTATACTGACCCAGGAGCTTGAGAGTGTCGACCGCGCCCTGCACGGCACCGGTGGATTTAACTCTCGTGGGATACCACCAACTGGCGTTGCTACCTTTCAGGGAGCGGTCAACTTGGCCGTGCGCGCGGAACTAGAGCGTACACGACAGGCACACCCCTACCCTGGGCCGACAGTGGGCCCATACCCGAGCGGCAGAGCAACTAAACGACAGAGGAAAGGGCCGAAGCTCGGGCAGCGACGAGGGGGGGACCTGAGCCACCAAAGCCATGTGTCATTTGCGATGGTGCGCATCCAATGGTGAATTGCCCTTGGCGGGACGAACATTGCTTCCGGTGTGGCAAGCCGGGCCACACGCGTTACGATTGCCCCCGGAAGCCGGCCGTCACCAGACCCCCGGCACCGAGACCTGACGCCCTACGCCTGACGGACTCTTCTGATACCGAGTCCCCATCCCGCCTCGCCGAACGAGGCTGGCCCAGAGGTTGTGAACGATCTCCCCAGCCGCCCCGGGAAGCAGTGATGCGGAATCCCAGAACAGGGGATAGCAGGCGGCTGATCGGATGTCGGATCTGGGTTAGGATGGTCTTTATGGGTAGTTTATGTTACGGAATTTGAGTTGGCGTATTTCGTGATTGTTTAAGTCTTGAGGATTGAAGATGAAGAAACTGTGGATCATATACCTCAATCTCAAGAAAGAAGAATTCAAAAGGATCAGGTACGTTTAACTAAATAATTTTGATGATCCGAATACTTCTTATAGTGTAGAAACACTTGGAAGAGGTTTTAATTGCATATTCATCAAAAACTGAACATGGGACATGTTCAGGATCCGGATCGTGGACTTTCAATCCGGATCCCGAAGGGTGTTCGTTCATACATTGCTGCAATCCGGATCACAGCTTGGGCAGTCCGGATCCCGAATGGGGTGTTTTGTGAAAATGTATGAACGATCCGGATCGTGGATTATGATCCGGATCCCGAACAGGCGATTTTCTGGAAACTGCATTCTGTGCGTCTGCGATCCGGATCGTGGCTTATGCAATCCGGATCGCCGTCGGTAAAACTTTCCAGAAAAGTTTGTTTTTGATCCGAATATTCTTCCTAGGGTTTCTAACCTATAAATAGCCCTCCTATTTCATTTCTAGGGCATCGGAAAAAGAGCCGTCATTTTCAAATATCATTTTATACGGCCTTAGATCCACATATAGAGAAGAACGGAAATCATTAGATCTATTCTATGGTTCTTCATCTATATTGATTAGTTTGATTCTAGGTTTTCATACTCACATCTTGAGTTGAATCAAACTAATGAATACTTAGATGGTATTTCCGATCTACTCTTGATCTAAGTATTCGGCGGATCATCACCACCCAAACAAACAACGATTTACCCCAAAATCGGCGCGTGGACTCGCGTGGCCTTGTGGATTCAAGGTGCATCGCTCTCGTGGATTCGGAGCGAGGTGCGTTCGTGGATTCGAAGCGTGCCATTGGGTGAAGACCGTGGATTCGGTCGGACGTCGTGGACTCGACGTTGGACGCTGTGGATTCAGCGTTGGGCGCGGATCGTGGATTCGAGAAGCGTCGTGGAGCGAGCGGAGAAGATCTACTAGGAGCGTATGGTAAAAGGTTGAGTCGTCTGTGAGTACGTTATATCACCTTGTACGTGTGTTAATTCTAGTGGATTTCGCCGTGTTATCGGTCCCGTGGTTTTTTACTCCGGTTTGGAGTTTTTCCACGTAAAAATCTTGCGTGTTCTTTTATTTTTCCGCATTGGGTTTTATCGCACAATGATTTTTTGAGTGTTTATTGTTTACACCTATTCACCCCCCTCTAGGTGTTTTTTCCCCTATTTAGATCCTTATTAACCTAAACCCAACAAGTGGTATCAGAGCGGGAATAGGGTTGTAAACAATGGTTGAAGGTGGAAACATCAATCGACCCCCTTTCTTTGATGGAACAAATTATGCGTACTGGAAAGTACGGATGAAAGCTTTCTTAATTTCCATCGACGAAAGGGTGTGGCAATCAATTGAATTAGGATGGTCTAATCCAACTGAAATTTTAGATGATGTTCGCACCTTAAAACCTAGGTCGAAATGGACCAAGGAAGAGATAGACTTATCTTCTTACAATGGCAAAGGGATTAATGCTCTATTTAATGCTTTGTCACAAACTGAGTTCTCTCGCGTCTCGGCATGTGAGACTGCGAAAGAAATCTGGGATGTTCTTCAAGTTACGCATGAGGGAACTAACCTAGTGAAGATTCAGAAACTGCAAATGCTTACGAGCAAGTTTGACTCTATCTCTATGGCAGAGAATGAATCCTTCACTGACTATTACACACGATTGCAAGACATCGTGAACTCATGTGCTAACTTGGGAGAGAAGATTCCAGAATTTAAAGTTGTAAGAAAAATTCTAAGAACTCTTCCTGAACGATTTCGCCCGAAGGTTGCAGCCATTGAAACAATTAAACACCCGGACGAAATGCGTGTAGAAGAATTAGTAGGTGCTTTACAAACTTATGAAATGACTTTTCCTACTAACTATTCTTCTGGAAAGGCATCCTCTTCTAAGTCTTCAGGTTACGCATTGAAATCAACTAAAGAAGAAGACGCGGATTCATCCTCCTCGGACGACGACGAGAACATTTCTATGGAGGACTTTGAGAAGCAGCTCGCTCTCTTGACAAGGAAGTTTCGCCGCAACTTTCGAAGGGGAAATTCAAGCAAAACTCCATCCTTCGGAAAGTCGAAGAAAGGCAAGGGTTCTTCAAGCTACAAGTCAAGAAGCCAAGAGAACTTCTCAAAGGATAAGAAAAGTTCTGAGGGACAAGTTCAGTGTTTCAAATGTCGAGGCTACGGCCACATAGCAACGGAATGTCCCAACAAGAATCCGGCTAAGAAGAAAGCGATGCAAGCAGTTACTTGGGATGACAACTCCACGTCAAATGAGTCATCGTCAAGTGATGAAGAAGACAACGCGACAGCTTTCCACGCGTCCACCACATCTTCATCCTTCATGTGCTTAATGGCAAGTACATCCGACTCACTGTCCAACTCCACTGTGGAAAAGATTGCAACGGACGATGAATCAGATGATTCGGAAGGTGAAGATTTTGTTTTAGCCTACCATAACTTTTGAGGGATTCAAAGAAACTGGCTAAACAAAACAAGGGGTTGAAAGAGAGATTACAGGATCTTGAAGATGAAGTAAAAAGAGTAACCTCTATCTCAACCGATCTTGAAGTGGAAAGGGACAATCTGATTAAGACAAATGTTTCCCTTCAAGAGTCCAATGAGCATTTCGAGAAGAATTATATGGATATGGTGAACAAAGCGAATTACTTCTTGAAGCTCAACGGCGAGGCCCGACAGGAAAAATTGGAAATGACAGAGACCATACGCCAACTAAAGGATGACTTACAGAGATTTTCTTCTGGAAGGAGTAAGTTGGACAGACTTCTTGGTCTCGGTCAAAGAAACAAGTTCGGCCTCGGATACACTCAAACTGGAGACATTCCAAGTTCGAGTGGTACAGTATTTGTGCCTCAGTCGGTATCTCCTCCTCCGACACCGGTGTTCACGACAAGCAACGACAACGAACCTACTACATCCTCTTCGGAATCGACAAGAACCAAGGTATGTTTTCGTTGTGGCATTTCAGGGCACATAAGAAGAAATTGCAAGACTGGAGCCAAACGCACACCTCAAGCACATCTTGCAATGACTACCAAAAGGGCTATTCCTCGGAAAACAACTCCAACCAATTGACGGAAAAGAGCCTTGGTAGTACACCGCTCAAGACGACATCATCAAGGAGCAGCAATTCTTCAAGCAAGACGCTCTCACCTAGGAAATCAACTTCACGACCATTACCGACGCATTCCAAAAAGGTTTGGGTGCGCAAAGGTGAAATCTTTCCCTGTCTTGCTACCAATGTTTCCTTGCATGCATATGATAGTTCGTCTTGGTACCTGGATAGCGGGTGTTCCCGTCATATGACCGGCGATAAAAACTGTTTTCAAACTTTTGAGAAAAACTCCGGAGGACTTGTTGTTTTCGGAGATGGTCGGTCTTCCAAAATTGTTGGAAAGGGAACGGTAGCTATTCCAGATGGCCCGGTTCTAGATAATGTATTATTTGTTCATGGCCTTAAGACTAACCTCATAAGCATAAGTCAACTGTGTGATAGTGGTTATTCAGTTAATTTTTCATCTGATAAATGCACTGTAACTGACATGAACCATGCTTTCTTTTTAAAGGGGGTTAGATCAGAAAACAATTGTTATGTAGTTCCTTCTAAGATTTCTGAAAAATGTAACCTAGCATCTTTGAAAAATGAAACACTTTGGCATGAAAGGCTAGGTCACATAAACTTTAAGGAACTTGCTAGAATTTCAAATAAAGATGTGGTCAAGGGGGTTCCGAAACTTTCTTTTGAACAAAACCTTGTGTGTGGCGGTTGCCAAAAGGGAAAACAGTCTAGGACTGCACACAAGAATTTGAACCACATAGGTACAAAACGGCCTTTGGAACTTTTGCATATGGACTTAATGGGGCCAACTCGTCAACCATCTCTGGGAGGTAAATGGTATATTTTCTTATTGGTTGATGATTTTTCTAGATATACTTGGGTAGCCTTTCTAAAAGAAAAAGCTGATACCTTTGATTCTTTTCTCGAAATCTGCAATCGTATTATGATAGAAAAGAATGAAAGGATTACTCGAGTTAGGAGTGATAGAGGTGGGGAATTCATAAATTCCAAATTCATTGATTTTTGCACTTCTAATGGCATTAAACATGAATTCTCCGCACCTTACACACCTCAACAAAATGGTGTAGTCGAGCGCAAAAACAGGGTCGTACAGGAAATGGCACGTGTTATGCTTCACAGCCGGAACTTACCTTTATATTTTTGGGCTGAAGCGGTGAACACTGCTGTCTATGTTATCAATCGAGTGTATTTGCGCCCGGGGACTTTGAATACACCATATGAACTTTGGTTTTGTAGAAAACCTAACATCAAATATTTTCGCATCTTTGGGAGTCGGTGTTTTATTTTACGTGATCGCGAAAATCTTGGAAAATTTGACTCTCGAAGTGACGAAGGGATTTTCTTAGGTTATTCTACAAACAGCAGAGCATATCGAGTTTTTAACTTAGAATCTAAGACGATCGTAGAATCGATAAATGTTAAGGTAGATGAAGCTTTTCATTTTGAATCTGAAAAATCTACCCTCGATATCTCTCTTGATGATGATACACCTGCTAATGCATCTTCTTCTAACAATTCTTTCGATAATAATGTTGATGCATCTAACGGTTCTTCAAGCTTATCTGATGTGCAGGAATCATCTCGTGTACCTCCGCCTACTCCTCTACCTCAAACGTTACGCATCTCCAAGGATCACCCTGAATCGAACATAATTGGAGATCCACAAGAAGGAGTTAGAACACGGAGACAATTGGTTTGCGGATTTGCATGCTATGTATCTCAAATCGAACCAAGGAATGTTGATGAAGCTCTCCAAGATGATTATTGGATTAAAGCAATGCAGGAAGAGCTCCATCAATTCGAGCGAAACAAAGTCTGGGAACTGACGAAGCCTCCGAAGCAACACAATGTGATAGGTACCAAATGGATCTTCAAGAACAAGAAAAACGAAGAAGGTACTATCATCAGGAACAAAGCAAGGTTAGTTGCTCAAGGCTATTCTCAAGTAGAAGGTATAGACTTTGATGAAACCTTCGCCCCTGTAGCTAGACTCGAGTCCATTCGTATATTGTTTGCGATTGCTTGTCATTTTAAAATCAAATTATTTCAAATGGACGTTAAGAGCGCCTTTTTAAATGGATTTTTAAATGAGGAAGTTTATGTAGCTCAACCGAAAGGTTTTGTGGATCATAAACTACCTAACCATGTTTTTCGACTGAAAAAGGCTCTTTACGGTCTGAAACAAGCACCGCGAGCATGGTACGAAAGGTTGACAAAGCACCTTTTGGAAAAGGGCTACACTCGAGGGGGAGCTGACAGGACTCTCTTTGTGAAGCATTATCAAAACAATTTCATAGTTGCTCAAATCTATGTTGATGACATTGTTTTTGGAGCAACAAGAGATAATGATGCTTCTAAATTCGCGGAGACCATGGAAAGCGAATTTGAGATGTCCATGATGGGCGAATTGAATTATTTTCTTGGATTACAAGTTAAACAAAACGATGAAGGAATTCACTTGTGTCAATCCAAGTATGCACTGGAGTTGGTCAAAAAGTTTGATCTTGAAAATTCTAAGGATTTTCCAACTCCAATGGGAACTAGCCATAAGGGACTTGGAAGTGAATCACAAAGTGAGAATGTAGACGAGAAACTGTACCGCAGTATGATTGGAAGTCTACTATATCTCACGGCTAGTCGCCCGGATATATCCTTCAGTGTTGGGATTTGTGCGAGATATCAATCAGCACCGAAGGAGGTTCACCTGAAAGCGGTGAAACGGATCATCCGGTATATCAAAGGTACAATCAATTTCGGAATTTGGTATCCTATGGGAACGACTTTGGATATTGTTGGATACTCAGATGCCGATTGGGCTGGATCGGTGGATGACCGGAAAAGCACGAGTGGTGCATGCTTCTATCTTGGCCACTGCCTTGTTGCATGGCACAGTAAAAAGCAGAACTGCATAGCACTCTCGACTGCCGAAGCGGAGTACATTTCTGCAGGAAGTTGTTCAACCCAATTGATTTGGATGAAGAGCGTGTTGAGCGATTTCCGAATTTCAACATCTTCGGTAACCATTTTATGTGACAACACTAGTGCTATTAACATTTCTAAAAACCCTGTGTTGCACTCTAGAACAAAACATATTGAACTTAGATATCATTTTCTTAGAGAGCTAGTTGAATCAAACATTCTTCAACTGTCATATATTTCAACTGAGGATCAATTAGCTGACATCTTAACAAAACCTTTGGATCAAAAACGTTTTATTCACTTGCGTAAAGCAATTGGCATGCTTTCCTTGAAATAAACTCTTTTTGAAACCTTTGCTTAGATTAGGTTTTGTTTTTGTTCTTGTTTTTGTTTTGTTCTTTATCTATGTTCTGTACATAGCACACTAATTGAGCATAAATCATAATTGACTTTAATTGCATCCTTTTATGCATTTAGAAATTTATTATGCTTTTGATGTCATAATATTTCAATGTTGCAATGATCATTTACGTTAATTAAACCATCTTTAAGTGATCAAAGTCAATTTCTCTCTCAATGATCTCTTGGTATAGTCATTATCATATTTGATTGCTTAGTCGAGTATGAATTCGAGATCAATGGTTTGGTTGAATACTTTATATATTAAATAATTGATAGCCAATTGAGGGGGAGTCAATGAAATGTGAAATGCTCAAAAGATGTGGAAAGAGTTACATCCCAATGAGGAGTGTGAAAACTACCACCACATGGAGAAAATGAAAGAAAAAGATACTCCATGAATGAAAAGCAAATTTTTGTTTGAAAAATTGTTGATGAAATTCATATTGAAATACTTGACTCAGTCGTATTTCATGGTTGGTATAAGGTGGGATTTTTGATAAAAGATGCTCAAAGAGCCACTCCTTCAACAGATTGTCTAGATATATTATCTAACTTATCTGGGATTTCAAACATCTATTGATCTTGGTACTTCATTTTCTTTACTGAAATTGATGATTTGATAAAGGCATTACACATAGGATCAGGATAGATGTAATTGAAGTTGTTCAACTTTAAGTGTTTTAACTTTCGTAAATCTTCGTTTCATTTTTGGATATTTTTGATAGATTTTGCATAATCTATTTCTTGTTGTATGAAACGATGTCATTTGTTTAAAGTTGACATGGTAAAGTGCTTACATACTTTTTCTGGATTTTATGTATTTTTCTTAATTTTTCTGAAGAAAAAGGTGTAGCCGATCCGGATCGTGGCAAGTGATCCGGATCCCGAACGCAGGATTTTTCCTGCGGGTGGCCGATCCGGATCACATTCTCGGCCGATCCGGATCACGGCTAGGGTTTTATATAGAAACATTCAGATTCGAGATTTCTTTACCCTAATTTCTGGTTTTCAAGCTTCTAGAGTTTCTCTCTCTAGATTTCTTGCTTTTGGTGCTTCAAAACTCAAAGTTCTTCGGATTCAAGTAAGTTTTCATGATCAAAACTCGGTTTTTCACAGTTTTTCTGTTTTTTCATCAAACGTGAGTTGAAAAGTTGGATTTTTTTCGTTTGTGAATGGTTTTTGATCAAATTTCTTTTGAAATAAGAACTCTGGGTCAATTAGTTTTGCTTTTATGCTGGGATTTCACTGATTAACGAGTTTTTAGGCTTCGATTTCTAAAAATTCGGTTTTAGGGCATAAAAGAGGAATTTTTGTAAATCATGGATTTGATCTATTTTTAAAATTCTTTTTGGAAAACTAATTTGATTCTTGGCTTCTCTATATGATTATGATTGTCTAGGTACAATGTTTTCAAATTTTTCAAAATTGACGATTTTTCATATGTTCTTGAGTTGGTTTCACAGGACACTTTCTAAAACTCAAAGCACTAGAATCAATGGCATTCTCCTGGTTGATCATTTTTCTACTGTTCTCAATGGTACACACTCGACCAACAAATAAACTGAAGAGAGCCAAGAAACTCCAAAGAAAAGGAGAAGTCGATGTAATAAGTGACACTGAACTTGAAGAGAATGAGATGAAGATTCACTGGGATATGTTGACAGATGATGATGATGATGAGATATTGCCTACTAAATCTACTCAAAAAGGAAAAGCACCCATGAACACTGGGAAAGCTCCTATGACTGCTCCAACTATCTCTGTGAAACGGAAACGACTTGCTAGACGTTATGGATTGAGACGAGACACTAACATTGATACACCAATAGCCTCCTGACTCTCCGCCACGTGTTGAAGAGGTAGTCGTTAATTCTGACCGTCTTCGAGCTTTTGAACGACGTGAATGCATTGGAGAACGTCATGTCAACATTGAAGCCCTTCGCAATCATTCACCAGAATTTGGAAGACTAATTGAACAAGCTTCTCTTCTTCAAGTCTGCCGATTTCCTGAACTTCTCGGATATTGTTTGTATCGTGTGAGAACTTTTTACACGAATGCGAGACATCTTCAAGAACATGAAAATGGGTCTATGTATTTCTATACAAATGTCCAAGGAATGAAGCTTAAAATCACACCGCAGTTAATTGGTGAAGTTCTTGGAATGGAATCGAGCACATCGGGGATTAACTTTTTGAAAGGAAAAAGTTTGACAAAAGAATTGTGGCAAACTGTGATCGACAAGATTTGTCTGGAAGGAACCAAATCAGCTGATGGTAAGGGTGTAAGGTCCAAGTATCTACGACTGGAGTACCGATTTCTAAACTTCATCACGTGCTACAACATTTTGCCTAACATGCAGACCAAGGTTGTGAGATGGGAGCGACTACTATTCCTATATCTCATAGGCCATCCCTCTGAGGCTACTGGATTGAACTTGAATATCCCCTATATAATCTGGAATAGAATGTCAAGGTACATTGTGCATCCTCATCCGTCTGAGCGACTTCCGTTTCCTCTACTCATCATGAGGATATTACAAAAGTTTGACATTGATGTAAGCTCCACATCATATCAGCACAGTTGCGGGATGATTGATGAATCAACGATTGTGAAGTCACTTCACAAATTACCTCATGTTACTGACAAGAAACCTTGTGATGGCACCTCGGCCTCACCGTCTGAGCAAGAACCCGGCGAGACTGATGAAGCCTCACTAACTTCGATCTTCAAGTTGCAACAACGACTATCTGTCAAGCAAGAACAGATCTTGAAGGAACAGCAAAGACTTTGCAATGAGCTTGAAATCGTCACGGCAGCTCACATTACCTTCACTAAAAAGGTCAACTCTATGCACAAGCGGATGACAAAGATGTTCTATAAATTGGGTTGCACGAGCTCTGACGACTCGGATTCTGACGAATGACATTTTTTTTTTTCTTCTCTTTTTGTGCAGGATTTTGATTTTAGGATTTAGTTTTATACTTACTTGATTTTAGTTTGTGCATATCTTTAGAACCTTATGAACTTTTTTGTTTACTCTCCTTACATATTGTAGCTCATGCTACGTTTTGGCTTTGTTTTGTGACAAAAAGGGGGAGAGAGTTTTCGAGAACTCTGAACAATGAATGAACAAATGATTGTGAATATCAAGGTAAGTATGAATCTCAACTCAACTTTGGTTTTTCTTTTGTGGATTGTGACATGCTTCTATACTAACTATTTGACTAACTATTTGGGCATGTAATATGACTAACAAGTTGATGTTGGACTAACATACTTTGACATTTGGTTTTTCAACTGCTTAGAAGATATGTTGGTTTTAACTATGTTTCTTTCACATATCTGATTCTTTTAAATGTCATGATGAGATCAAACTCTATCTCTGTATTTGGTTTTGTATGTTTCAATTCTTGAGGTATCTAACGAATTTGTTTGTCAAGAATGTTTTCTGTGTGCAGAGATTACAGATGTCTAAGTCTAGAGTCTGTCTTAGGAGTTTATCTCATGTATTTAATTTCTGGAACTCTTTTGTAAATTTTTGTTGTATGGTGATAGCAACAAAAATATCTTTTTGAATTTTCTTTGTGGATCTGTGTTTTGTCACGAAACCGCCAAAGGGGGAGATTGTTACGGAATTTGAGTTGGCGTATTTCGTGAATGTTTAAGTCTTGAAGATTGAAGATGAAGAAACTTTGGATCATATACCTCAATCTCAAGAAAGAAGAATTCAAAAGGATCAGGTACGTTTAACTAAATAATTTTGATGATCCGAATACTTCTTATAGTGTAGAAACACCTGGAAGAGGTTTTAATTGCATATTCATCAAAAACTGGACATGGGACATGTTCAGGATCCGGATCGTGACTTTCAATCCGGATCCCGAAAGGTGTTCGTTCATACATTGCTGCAATCCGGATCACAGCTTGGGCAGTCCGGATCCCGAATGGGATGTTTTGTGAAAATGTATGAACGATCCGGATCGTGGATTATGATCCGGATCCCGAACAGGCGATTTTCTGGAAACTGCATTCTGTGCGTCTGCGATCCGGATCGTGGCTTATGCAATCCGGATCGCCGTCGGTAAAACTTTCCAGAAAAGTTTGTTTTTGATCCGAATATTCTTCCTAGGGTTTCTAACCTATAAATAGCCCTCCTATTTCATTTCTAGGGATCATCGGAAAAAGATGGCCGTCTTTCAAATCGAATCATTTTGGATACGTCGTGGACTCGACGTTACGATCGCGGATCGTGGATTCAAGCGTCGTAGATCTAGAAGAGTCGTCTGTGAACGGTACGTGTGAGTGGATTTCGCCGTGTTATTTAATCCACGTAAAAATCTTCGCATTGGGTTTTATATATTGAGGTGTTTGAACCCAACAAGTTATCAGAGCTAAACATGGAAACATCAATCGAGATTGCGTACTGGAAAGTACTTTTTAATTTCCATCGACGAAAGGGTGTGGCAATCAATTGAATTAGGATGGTCTAATCCAACTGAAATTTTAGATGATGTTCGCACCTTAAAACCTAGGTCGAAATGGACCAAGGAAGAGATAGACTTATCTTCTTACAATGGCAAAGGGATTAATGCTCTATTTAATGCTTTGTCACAAACTGAGTTCTCTCGCGTCTCGGCATGTGAGACTGCGAAAGAAATCTGGGATGTTCTTCAAGTTACGCATGAGGGAACTAACTTAGTGAAGATTCAGAAACTGCAAATGCTCACGAGCAAGTTTGACTCTATCTCTATGGCAGAGAATGAATCTTTCACTGACTATTACACACGATTGCAAGACATCGTGAACTCATGTGCTAACTTGGGAGAGAAGATTCCAGAATTTAAAGTTGTAAGAAAAATTCTAAGAACTCTTCCTGAACGATTTCGCCCGAAGGTTGCAGCCATTGAAACAATTAAACACCCGGACGAAATGCGTGTAGAAGAATTAGTAGGTGCTTTACAAACTTATGAAATGACTTTTCCTACTAACTATTCTTCTGGAAAGGCATCTTCTTCTAAGTCTTCAGGTTACGCATTGAAATCAACTAAAGAAGAAGACGCGGATTCTTCCTCCTCGGATGACGACGAGAATATTTCTATGGAGGACTTTGAGAAGCAGCTCGCTCTCTTGACAAGGAAGTTTCGCCGCAACTTTCGAAGGGGAAATTCAAGCAAAACTCCATCCTTCGGAAAGTCGAAGAAAGGCAAGGGATTCTCAAGCTACAAGTCAAGAAGCCAAGAGAACTTCTCAAAGGATAAGAAAAGTTCTGAGGGACAAGTTCAGTGTTTCAAATGTCGAGGCTACGGCCACATAGCAACTGAATGTCCCAACAAGAATCCGGCTAAGAAGAAAGCGATGCAAGCAGTCACTTGGGATGACAACTCCACGTCAAATGAGTCATCGTCAAGTGATGAAGAAGACAACGCGACAGCTTTCCACGCGTCCACCAAACCTTCATCCTTCATGTGCTTAATGGCAAGTACATCCGACTCACTGTCCAACTCCACTGTGGAAAAGATTGCAACGGACGATGAGTCAGATAATTCGGAAGGTGAAGATTTTGTTTTAGCCTACCATCAACTTCTGAGGGATTCAAAGAAACTGGCTAAACAAAACAAGGGGTTGAAAGAGAGATTACTGGAGCTTGAAGTTGAAGTAAAAAGAGTAACCTCTATCTCAACCGATCTTGAAGCGGAAAGGGACAATCTGATTAAGACAAATGTTTCCCTTCAAGAGTCCAATGAGCAATTCGAGAAGAACTATATGGATATGGTGAACAAAGCGAATTACTTCTTGAAGCTCAACGGCGAGGCCCGACAGGAAAAATTGGAAATGACGGAGACCATACGCCAACTAAAGGATGACTTACAGAGATTTACTTCTGGAAGGAGTAAGTTGGACAGACTCCTTGGTCTCGGTCAAAGAAACAAGTTCGGCCTCGGATACACTCAAACTGGAGACATTCCAAGTTCGAGTGGTACGGTATTTGTGCCTTCGTCGGTATCTCCTCCTCCGACACCGGTGTTCACGCCAAGCAACGACAACGAACCTACTACATCTTCTTCGGAATCGACAAGATCCAAGGTATGTTTTCGTTGTGGCATTTCAGGGCACATCAGAAGAAACTGCAAGACTGGAGCCAAACGCACACTTCAAGAACATCTTGCAACAACTACCAAAAGGGCTATTCCTCGGGAAACAACTCCAATCAAGTTGACGGAGGTGCGGAGTTGTCACGCCCCGAGTTCGAAAATCAGCGTCTAAATTTTTTTTTTTTTTTTTTTCCCTAAATCAGAGTTGCAAAAACAGCCACGGCAATGACAGACCGCCACATATATAGAAGAGTCTCAATCCCCCTTTGGGATTGAGCCATTCCTATATATGCACGGCTAGCTTGGCAATAACATCAGAGTACTAACTACGTACTAACAATAATACAAATTAACTTTTACAATAGCTTTACAAATTACAACTCTTTTTTCCCAAATTATAAAATCTTTCAACTTTAAACTCTTTAACTAAGTACACGGCTGTCCAGGGTCGAACATCTATCTCGATACCTCGCCAATTCGTCCCGACATCTCAACACCCGCTCGACCTGAAAAACAGTCACCCGAGGGTGTGAGACACACCGGAGTGTATCCCAGTGGGCACGACGAGCCGAGAAATAGCAGATCGTACCTACTGGTATACAATACTAGAGGATAGTAATAATCAGGGGATAGGATAATCAGATATATATAATCATGGAACTGAAATTAAAAGCATCATATAACATCTCAATCATGTATAGGCTGATAACAGGAAATCAAATCAGTTAATGAAGGAGATGTGACGGAAACAACATATGCATCAATAACTGAAATAGTAAAGTAACCCAATCTAATGCCACTATCGGTCTCACAGAACCTCAGGCAATGCCACTATTGGTCTCACAGAACCTGAGGCTAAATACCACTTTCGGTCTCACAGAACCTCAGCCAAATGCCACTATTGGTCTCACAGAACCTCAGGCGATGCCACTATTGGTCTCACAGAACCTCAGGCTAACATGCTATCATAACCCACGCACTCACAGATGCTGGGCTCACGGGTCGATGTGACCCTTTACCGGTAAAGAACACCATGACGGTGGCCAAACCGTCGGTGTACGTGACTGAAAGCGGGCGCAGTGGTGATCACAATGCTGATGCTGAAACTTACTGTCAAAACCAGGAAATTGGCAGAAAGCCAGAATAATTCCAACAGGAATGCAACGACAGAATCAACTGAATCTCTACTCATATGCAGGAATCAACTACTATAGCATGGATCAGATATAATCATAGAGTACTGATAATCAAGTATGCAAACTAGCAAATGACCAACATCCCAATAAGGGTACAATGTAGAATAGCCACTAAATCTCAATCATATGCAGAATATAATCAACATCTACCAGAGCATGAATCAGGATATACTGATAATCAAGTATAAATGTGCAAGCTAGCTAATGACTAATCAGGCATGGCAAATGTCCAGGAATAAAGTCATAATAACTGGAAGCAACTAAAGATCAATCATGCAAGGTATCATATAATCAATTTTGCAGATAAGGATCATAACTCAGCATATAACAGAATGAAACTGATCAAAAAGAAGGCAGGCTCAAATATCAACTAGGCTACAAGAACAGGGATCCAACCAATACTATACCCCAGAGGGCCGAAATGATAAAACCCGGACCGAAGATAACCCACCTGTCAAATTGCAGGCGACTAAACTGTAATCCACTGTATGCTCAGAACCAGAGTCACCGCGTAAACCTGAATCAAAATAATGATCAGGGATCAACTTTGTCCCACTAACCCTAACTTAAACCCAGATCAATTTTAAACCTCTAATTATTTAAACAATAGTGTCATTTGAGCACTGTTTTCGCTCGTTCTTTCAACTGGAAACTCATTTTAACGAGCCGTCACTTCCAGCAGGTGACTTTTAACTTGCTGAACACTGTGCTCACCATTTTGTGACAGCATGAAACCCGAAGCAAACTTCGGGCCATAAAATTCTTTACTAACATAGCCTTAATGCATTTTTGTTTCTCCGGGACTCCAAAATCCAAATTTAACGTGAGCATCGCGTCCAGTGACCCCAAAATAGCCAGGAATACACTGTCGCGGCTTCGCAAACAGCCTAGAACTTGGTTTGGGTCAACCATTACTTTTTAAGGTTGTTTTAACTACAACTTTTTATCCAATTATCAAACAGTAAAAGTCTGTATATCAAAGTTGCTCTAAACAATGCTGGGACACCAGTGCTCACCCTAGTTGGAACCCAGGTGTGCTGGTTCAAGCAGAACCAAAGCCATGTTTATCCAATGGTTCACATTGCTCCAAATATTTATTCACACAGTATCTGTTTGAACTGAAGTGAGCACCAAGCTCAGGAGTTTATTTGAAGCAAGTTTCATATTTACAGTGAGGCCTAATTCCACATTTTTCCTCTCTTAGGCATTTCAACAAACAGGTGGTGTGCACAATGCCCACTCACACACACAAGCACACAACCCAGGTTGTTCTCTGCAACCGCAGCATCTGGGGGCTTCCCACTTGGAAGGAATTGCTCTACAGAGCTTAGGCATTGTTTCCAGCAACTTGGATTCAACCCAGCACCCCCGGATCATCGGAGCTCAAGGTTGAAGATGACACCTTTTGCATGAAAATTGTGACCATCCAACCGAGGGTTCTGGGGCTCAACTAATGACACCAAAAGGTGCACCTCATCACCCTGAACCTACCCATACCCATGCCCATTCGACGGGGTGAGGCGGCGGCGCGGGGAGCAAAGCTCCATTTTGGAGCTCAAGCTCGTTAATGGCGTATTTTTATAGAGGCTATAAGAAGTCTTCCAACTTATATGGAAGCTTCCTCTGGTCCATACAAAGCTTCCCGACACTTCCTCCCCGGCCGAAGGTGGCCGGATCGCCGGCGGTGACGTTGGGTTCCGAATTTGGTTCATTCATGGCCAACCCTTTTTCGGGCTGCATGGGAGCCATGCAATAGCATGGATGGACTCCCCTGGGTCCCATCATCTCCTCTTAGCAGATGGCCGGCGTCGGAGAAGCCCACCGGCGCTGGAGTTACATCTTCGGCCAAAAGCAAGAAACCCGAAAAACTAGGGTTTTTAAGTTCTCCCAAAATACTCCATCATAAATGCCCAAACTTTGCAAACTTCTTCCACAGGTCATACAGTCCACACACACAAATTTTAAACTTTGTTGGCTCATTCTTTGAAGCACACGGCCGCGGCGGAGAAATTATTAGGGTTCCGGCCGCTAATGCTCCCGCCGGCCGTGCACTTTGCATGGGGGCTCGGGGCTTGGCCTGTAGCATCCTAAGGAACTCCTTAACCTACTGCATGTGGTCTCAGGTGCAAGAAACCTTTGGTTTAGGTTCCTTACCTTGGCCGAGCTTGGGGAAGACTGGAGGAAGCCGGTTTCTCACGCAATTCGAGAAAATCCGCTCGTCATTTTGCTAAACGGACTTCGCCACGACGTCCGGCTCGTCGAGATCTATCAAGTAGCATATTTGTTTGTCGAGTTTGGTGCTCGAATAATTTCTCGAGCCAACTTATTCTGTATTTTGTGGTACAGCGCACGCACTTCGATGCACACGGGTCGCCAAATACGAAATCCGTCAGTGCCATTGCGTTCAGAACGTCGAAAATAGCTAGGGTTCATTACTCATACCCTTATATCAAATCTCTAGACAGTGATTTGGCTATTAGTGATCGCAAGGGGATTAAAAATAGGGGTTACTATGCACAACTTAAGTTGTGGGGCCCACTATTTCTTCGCTGATTTCTGGAAGATCCGACCGTCAGATCGTCGACAAGTGAATATGAAATTTTCATGTTTTGACGAGACGATCGCAATGGTGATCTCGGATTTTCGAGATCAGGTCCCGATCAAAAGTCGATATTTTTGGGCCACTGTTGACCCACTAATTGCCTATTTTTGCTATTTAAATAATTCTGAAAATTATTTTAATCCTAAATTTGGATTTTTAAAATCATGGTTACTACATCACCCACCACTTATAAGAAGTTTCGTCCCCAAAACTTAAACTTAAATAAACCACTATGAAACCTCTAAAAGATTCGCAGAAATGACAATCAGTCACAAAGCGTCGTTAACTCTCAGGCTATTCATTTAGACCCAATCGGAATATTCCCCATTACAGGGCAAAGTATTTCTCAATTCTTTCGAAAGTACGTTGTCGGCCGCCAACGTGCTTACCAAAAGAAAAGTGAAATACCATAGATCTGTCGCTAACAATTAGTTGGGGACACAACTTACATCTGAAGGTACATCACATACCTTCTTTCATAGTCTCTATGCCGATGATATCACCTCTACCAAAGGTCACTACCATCACGAGGTCAGGTATGCCACCAGGATTACCATCGGGCACACAAGCCACTGACTTATGAAATCACGGGGTCAGAATCGACATCTTATGAAATCTCTGAGCAAACTGTAGAGCTGGTGCAGTACTAGCAGTCATCTGCTGCTGTGCCATTAATCCAACAACGACTGAATGAACCGTGGTCAATCTTTGAACCACAAGTACAGTTCTGAGCCCTCTGGCTCCACTGAAACATCAAGCCCACGGTCGAAACCATGACCGCGGCCCACAACATGAACATGAAACACTTAAGCTTCAACCGCTATGCCAAACCCAGCGCTCTCTCGTGAACACAAGTCATCCTAGGGTTCGTTCCTAGCCAAACCTAGACATCGTATTCCTATTGCTCTGATACCATCTAATCTGTCACGCCCCGAGTTCGAAAATCAGCGTCTAATTTTTTTTTTTTTTTTTTCCTAAATCAGAGTTGCAAAAACAGCCAGGGCAATGACAGACCGCCACATATATAGATGAGTCTCAATCTCCCTTTGGGATTGAGCCATTCCTATATATGCACGGCTAGCTTGGCAATAACATCAGAGTACTAACTACGTACTAACAATAATACAAATTAACTTTTACAATAGCTTTACAAATTACAACTCTTTTTTCCCAAATTACAAAATCTTTCAACTTTAAACTCTTTAACTAAGTACACGGCTGTCCAGGGTCGAACATCTATCTCGATACCTCGCCAATTCGTCCCGACATCTCAACACCCGCTCGACCTGAAAAACAGTCACCCGAGGGTGTGAGACACACCGGAGTGTATCCCAGTGGGCACGACGAGCCGAGAAATAGCAGATCGTACCTACTGGTATACAATACTAGAGGATAGTAATAATCAGGGGTTAGGATAATCAGATATATATAATCATGGAACTGAAATTAAAAGCATCATATAACATCTCAATCATGTATAGGCTGATAACAGGAAATCAAATCAGTTAATCAAGGAGATGTGACGGAAACAACATATGCATCAATAACTGAAATAGTAAAGTAACCCAATCTAATGCCACTATCGGTCTCACAGAACCTCAGGCAATGCCACTATTGGTCTCACAGAACCTCAGGCTAAATACCACTTTCGGTCTCACAGAACCTCAGCCAAATGCCACTATTGGTCTCACAGAACCTCAGGCGATGCCACTATTGGTCTCACAGAACCTCAGGCTAACATGCTATCATAACCCACGCACTCACAGATGCTGGGCTCACGGGTCGATGTGACCCTTTACCGGTAAAGAACACCATGACGGTGGCCAAACCGTCGGTGTACGTGACTGAAAGCGGGCGCAGTGGTGATCACAATGCTGATGCTGAAACTTACTGTCAAAACCAGGAAATTGGCAGAAAGCCAGAATAATTCCAACAGGAATGCAACGACAGAATCAACTGAATCTCAACTCATATGCAGGAATCAACTACTATAGCATGGATCAGATATAATCATAGAGTACTGATAATCAAGTATGCAAACTAGCAAATGACCAACATCCCAATAAGGGTACAATGTAGAATAGCCACTAAATCTCAATCATATGCAGAATATAATCAACATCTACCAGAGCATGAATCAGGATATACTGATAATCAAGTATAAATGTGCAAGCTAGCTAATGACCAATCAGGCATGGCAAATGTCCAGGAATAAAGTCATAATAACTGGAAGCAACTAAAGATCAATCATGCAAGGTATCATATAATCAATTTTGCAGATAAGGATCATAACTCAGCATATAGCAGAATGAAACTGATCAAAAAGAAGGCAGGCTCAAATATCAACTAGGCTACAAGAACAGGGATCCAACCAATACTATACCCCAGAGGGCCGAAATGATAAAACCCGGACCGAAGATAACCCACCTGTCAAATTGCAGACGACTAAACTGTAATCCACTGTATGCTCAGAACCAGAGTCACCGCGTAAACCTGAATCAAAATAATGATCAGGGATCAACTTTGTCCCACTAACCCTAACTTAAACCCAGATCAATTTTAAACCTCTAATTATTTAAACAATAGTGTCATTTGAGCACTGTTTTCGCTCGTTCTTTCAACTGGAAACTCATTTTAACGAGCCGTCACTTCCAGCAGGTGACTTTTAACTTGCTGAACACTGTGCTCACTATTTTGTGACAGCACGAAACCCGAAGCAAACTTCGGGCCATAAAATTCTTTACTAACATAGCCTTAATGCATTTTTGTTTCTCCGGGACTCCAAAATCCAAATTTAACGTGAGCATCGCGTCCAGTGACCCCAAAATAGCCAGGAATACACTGTCGCGGCTTCGCAAACAGCCTAGAACTTGGTTTGGGTCAACCATTACTTTTTAAGGTTGTTTTAACTACAACTTTTTATCCAATTATCAAACAGTAAAAGTCTGTATATCAAAGTTGCTCTAAACAATGCTGGGACACCAGTGCTCACCCTGGTTGGAACCCAGGTGTGCTGGTTCAAGCAGAACCAAAGCCATGTTTATCCAATGGTTCACATTGCTCCAAATATTTATTCACACAGTATCTGTTTGAACTGAAGTGAGCACCAAGCTCAGGAGTTTATTTGAAGCAAGTTTCATATTTACAGTGAGGCCTAATTCCACATTTTTCCTCTCTTAGGCATTTCAACAAACAGGTGGTGTGCACAATGCCCACTCACACACACAAGCACACAACCCAGGTTGTTCTCTGCAACCGCAGCATCTGGGGGCTTCCCACTTGGAAGGAATTGCTCTACAGAGCTTAGGCATTGTTTCCAGCAACTTGGATTCAACCCAGCACCCCCGGATCGTCGGAGCTCAAGGTTGAAGATGACACCTTTTGCATGAAAATTGTGACCATCCAACCGAGGGTTCTGGGGCTCAACTAATGACACCAAAAGGTGCACCTCATCACCCTGAACCTACCCATACCCATGCCCATTCGACGGGGTGAGGCGGCGGCGCGGGGAGCAAAGCTCCATTTTGGAGCTCAAGCTCGTTAATGGCGTATTTTTATAGAGGCTATAAGAAGTCTTCCAACTTATATGGAAGCTTCCTCTGGTCCATACAAAGCTTCCCGACACTTCCTCCCCGGCCGAAGGTGGCCGGATCGCCGGCGGCGACGTTGGGTTCCGAATTTGGTTCATTCATGGCCAACCCTTTTTCGGGCTGCATGGGAGCCATGCAATAGCATGGATGGACTCCCCTGGGTCCCATCATCTCCTCTTGGCAGATGGCCGGCGTCGGAGAAGCCCACCGGCGCCGGAGTTACATCCTCGGCCAAAAGCAAGAAACCCGAAAAACTAGGGTTTTTAAGTTCTCCCAAAATACTCCATCATAAATGCCCAAACTTTGCAAACTTCTTCCACAGGTCATACAGTCCACACACACAAATTTTAAACTTTGTTGGCTCATTCTTTGAAGCACACGACCGCGGCGGAGAAATTATTAGGGTTCCGGCCGCTAATGCTCCCGCCGGCCGTGCACTTTGCATGTGGGCTCGGGGCTTGGCCTGTAGCATCCTAAGGAACTCCTTAACCTACTGCATGTGGTCTCAGGTGCAAGAAACCTTTGGTTTAGGTTCCTTACCTTGGCCGAGCACGGGGAAGACTGGAGGAAGCCGGTTTCTCACTCTCCCTCCTTCGCGTGACCACAGCAGCCTCCCAGGTTGCTCCACCAGCACAAGGAACACCCTAGGATCACTCCCTTCCAATCTTGGAAGAAGTTGGTTCAACTTCTCTTTCTCTCCCTCTTTCTCGGGTTTCTCTCTCTAGGAATGGTGTCCCACAGCCTCTATGCTCTCGGGCTTGGTCTGGATAGAGCAGAGGGACTAAATGATGCCTAGAGTTCCTTCCAACTCTTCGTGCTCACCACCAAGGAGTTCAAGAGCCACTTTCACATAAATGCAAAGATTCTTTTGCAATAAATCCTCAAACCGGGTTCATACTTAGCCCTAGGCCTCGGGCTCATTACAGCAGGTGTATTTTGCACCCAACACCTCATGGTTAAAGCCTCTAACTTTTTAACACATAAAATATTAAGTTTTCTTACAATTTAGTCCATTTTAGAGTGCTTTTTACGCAATTCGAGAAAATCCGCTCGTCGTTTTGCTAAACGGACTTCGCCACGACGTCCGGCTCGTCGAGACCTATCAAGTAGCATATTTGTTTGTCGAGTTTGGTGCTCGAATAATTTCTCGAGCCAACTTATTCTGTATTTTGCGGTACAGCGCACGCACTTCGATGCACACGGGTCGCCAAATACGAAATCCGTCAGTGCCATTGCGTTCAGAACGTCGAAAATAGCTAGGGTTCATTACTCATACCCTTATATCAAATCTCTAGACAGTGATTTGGCTATTAGTGATCGCAAGGGGATTAAAAATAGGGGTTACTATGCACAACTTAAGTTGTGGGGCCCACTATTTCTTCGCTGATTTCTGGAAGATCCGACCGTCAGATCGTCGACAAGTGAATATGAAATTTTCATGTTTTGACGAGACGATCGCAATGGTGATCTCGGATTTTCGAGATCAGGTCCCGATCAAAAGTTGATATTTTTGGGCCACTGTTGACCCACTAATTGCCTATTTTTGCTATTTAAATAATTCTGAAAATTATTTTAATCCTAAATTTGGATTTTTAAAATCATGGTTACTACATCACCCACCACTTATAAGAAGTTTCGTCCCCGAAACTTAAACTTAAATAAACCACTATGAAACCTCTAAAAGATTCGCAGAAATGACAATCAGTCACAAAGCGTCGTTAACTCTCAGGCTATTCATTTAGACCCAATCGGAATATTCTCCATTACAGGGCAAAGTATTTCTCAATTCTTTCGAAAGTACGTTGTCGGCCGCCAACGTGCTTACCAAAAGAAAAGTGAAATACCATAGATCTGTCGCTAACAATTAGTTGGGGACACAACTTACATCTGAAGGTACATCACATACCTTCCTTCATAGTCTCTATGCCGATGATATCACCTCTACCAAAGGTCACTACCATCACGAGGTCAGGTATGCCACCAGGATTACCATCGGGCACACAAGCCACTGACTTATGAAATCACGGGGTCAGAATCGACATCTTATGAAATCTCTGAGCAAACTGTAGAGCTGGTGCAGTACTAGCAGTCATCTGCTGCTGTGCCATTAATCCAACAACGACTGAATGAACCGTGGTCAATCTTTGAACCACAAGTACAGTTCTGAGCCCTCTGGCTCCACTGAAACATCAAGCCCACGGTCGAAACCATGACCGCGGCCCACAACATGAACATGAAACACTTAAGCTTCAACCGCTATGCCAAACCCAGCGCTCTCTCGTGAACACAAGTCATCCTAGGGTTCGTTCCTAGCCAAACCTAGACATCGTATTCCTATTGCTCTGATACCATCTAATCTGTCACGCCCCGAGTTCGAAAATCAGCGTCTAATTTTTTTTTTTTTTTTTTTTTCCTAAATCAGAGTTGCAAAAACAGCCAGGGCAATGACAGACCGCCACAATATAGATGAGTCTCAATCCCCCTTTGGGATTGAGCCATTCCTATATATGCACGGCTAGCTTGGCAATAACATCAGAGTACTAACTACGTACTAACAATAATACAAATTAACTTTTACAATAGCTTTACAAATTACAACTCTTTTTCCCAAATTACAAAATCTTTCAACTTTAAACTCTTTAACTAAGTACACGGCTGTCCAGGGTCGAACATCTATCTCGATACCTCGCCAATTCGTCCCGACATCTCAACACCCGCTCGACCTGAAAAACAGTCACCCGAGGGTGTGAGACACACCGGAGTGTATCCCAGTGGGCACGACGAGCCGAGAAATAGCAGATCGTACCTACTGGTATACAATACTAGATGATAGTAATAATCAGGGGTTAGGATAATCAGATATATATAATCATGGAACTGAAATTAAAAGCATCATATAACATCTCAATCATGTATAGGCTGATAACAGGAAATCAAATCAGTTAATCAAGGAGATGTGACGGAAACAACATATGCATCAATAACTGAAATAGTAAAGTAACCCAATCTAATGCCACTATCGGTCTCACAGAACCTCAGGCAATGCCACTATTGGTCTCACAGAACCTCAGGCTAAATACCACTTTCGGTCTCACAGAACCTCAGCCAAATGCCACTATTGGTCTCACAGAACCTCAGGCGATGCCACTATTGGTCTCACAGAACCTCAGGCTAACATGCTATCATAACCCACGCACTCACAGATGCTGGGCTCACGGGTCGATGTGACCCTTTACCGGTAAAGAACACCATGACGGTGGCCAAACCGTCGGTGTACGTGACTGAAAGCGGGCGCAGTGGTGATCACAATGCTGATGCTGAAACTTACTGTCAAAACCAGGAAATTGGCAGAAAGCCAGAATAATTCCAACAGGAATGCAACGACAGAATCAACTGAATCTCAACTCATATGCAGGAATCAACTACTATAGCATGGATCAGATATAATCATAGAGTACTGATAATCAAGTATGCAAACTAGCAAATGACCAACATCCCAATAAGGGTACAATGTAGAATAGCCACTAAATCTCAATCATATGCAGAATATAATCAACATCTACCAGAGCATGAATCAGGATATACTGATAATCAAGTATAAATGTGCAAGCTAGCTAATGACCAATCAGGCATGGCAAATGTCCAGGAATAAAGTCATAATAACTGGAAGCAACTAAAGATCAATCATGCAAGGTATCATATAATCAATTTTGCAGATAAGGATCGTAACTCAGCATATAGCAGAATGAAACTGATCAAAAAGAAGGCAGGCTCAAATATCAACTAGGCTACAAGAACAGGGATCCAACCAATACTATACCCCAGAGGGCCGAAATGATAAAACCCGGACCGAAGATAACCCACCTGTCAAATTGCAGGCGACTAAACTGTAATCCACTGTATGCTCAGAACCAGAGTCACCGCGTAAACCTGAATCAAAATAATGATCAGGGATCAACTTTGTCCCACTAACCCTAACTTAAACCCAGATCAATTTTAAACCTCTAATTATTTAAACAATAGTGTCATTTGAGCACTGTTTTCGCTCGTTCTTTCAACTGGAAACTCATTTTAACGAGCCGTCACTTCCAGCAGGTGACTTTTAACTTGCTGAACACTGTGCTCACTATTTTGTGACAGCACGAAACTCGAAGCAAACTTCGGGCCATAAAATTCTTTACTAACATAGCCTTAATGCATTTTTGTTTCTCCGGGACTCCAAAATCCAAATTTAACGTGAGCATCGCGTCCAGTGACCCCAAAATAGCCAGGAATACACTGTCGCGGCTTCGCAAACAGCCTAGAACTTGGTTTGGGTCAACCATTACTTTTTAAGGTTGTTTTAACTACAACTTTTTATCCAATTATCAAACAATAAAAGTCTGTATATCAAAGTTGCTCTAAACAATGCTGGGACACCAGTGCTCACCCTGGTTGGAACCCAGGTGTGCTGGTTCAAGCAGAACCAAAGCCATGTTTATCCAATGGTTCACATTGCTCCAAATATTTATTCACACAGTATCTGTTTGAACTGAAGTGAGCACCAAGCTCAGGAGTTTATTTGAAGCAAGTTTCATATTTACAGTGAGGCCTAATTCCACATTTTTCCTCTCTTAGGCATTTCAACAAACAGGTGGTGTGCACAATGCCCACTCACACACACAAGCACACAACCCAGGTTGTTCTCTGCAACCGCAGCATCTGGGGGCTTCCCACTTGGAAGGAATTGCTCTACAGAGCTTAGGCATTGTTTCCAGCAACTTGGATTCAACCCAGCACCCCCGGATCGTCGGAGCTCAAGGTTGAAGATGACACCTTTTGCATGAAAATTGTGACCATCCAACCGAGGGTTCTGGGGCTCAACTAATGACACCAAAAGGTGCACCTCATCACCCTGAACCTACCCATACCCATGCCCATTCGACGGGGTGAGGCGGCGGCGCGGGGAGCAAAGCTCCATTTTGGAGCTCAAGCTCGTTAATGGCGTATTTTTATAGAGGCTATAAGAAGTCTTCCAACTTATATGGAAGCTTCCTCTGGTCCATACAAAGCTTCCCGACACTTCCTCCCCGGCCGAAGGTGGCCGGATCGCCGGCGGCGACGTTGGGTTCCGAATTTGGTTCATTCATGGCCAACCCTTTTTCGGGCTGCATGGGAGCCATGCAATAGCATGGATGGACTCCCCTGGGTCCCATCATCTCCTCTTGGCAGATGGCCGGCGTCGGAGAAGCCCACCGGCGCCGGAGTTACATCCTCGGCCAAAAGCAAGAAACCCGAAAAACTAGGGTTTTTAAGTTCTCCCAAAATACTCCATCATAAATGCCCAAACTTTGCAAACTTCTTCCACAGGTCATACAGTCCACACACACAAATTTTAAACTTTGTTGGCTCATTCTTTGAAGCACATGGCCGCGGCGGAGAAATTATTAGGGTTCCGGCCGCTAATGCTCCCGCCGGCTGTGCACTTTGCATGGGGGCTCGGGGCTTGGCCTGTAGCATCCTAAGGAACTCCTTAACCTACTGCATGTGGTCTCAGGTGCAAGAAACCTTTGGTTTAGGTTCCTTACCTTGGCCGAGCTCGGGGAAGACTGGAGGAAGCCGGTTTCTCACTCTCCCTCCTTCGCGTGACCACAGCAGCCTCCCAGGTTGCTCCACCAGCACAAGGAACACCCAAGGATCACTCCCTTCCAATCTTGGAAGAAGTTGGTTCAACTTCTCTTTCTCTCCCTCTTTCTCGGGTTTCTCTCTCTAGGAATGGTGTCCCACAGCCTCTATGCTCTCGGGCTTGGTCTGGATAGAGCAGAGGGACTAAATGATGCCTAGCGTTCCTTCGAACTCTTCGTGCTCACCACCAAGGAGTTCAAGAGCCACTTTCACATAAATGCAAAGATTCTTTTGCAATAAATCCTCAAACCGGGTTCATACTTAGCCCTAGGCCTCGGGCTCATTACAGCAGGTGTATTTTGCACCCAACACCTCATGGTTAAAGCCTCTAACTTTTTAACACATAAAATATTAAGTTTTCTTACAATTTAGTCCATTTTAGAGTGCTTTTTACGCAATTCGAGAAAATCCGCTCGTCGTTTTGCTAAACGGACTTCGCCACGACGTCCGGCTCGTCGAGACCTACCACGTAGCATATTTGTTTGTCGAGTTTGGTGCTCGAATAATTTCTCGAGCCATCTTATTCTGTATTTTGCGGTACAGCGCACGCACTTCGATGCACACGGGTCGCCAAATGCGAAATCCGTCAGTGCCATTACGTTCAGAACGTCGAAAATAGCTAGGGTTCATTACTCATACCCTTATATCAAATCTCTAGACAGTGATTTGGCTATTAGTGATCGCAAGGGGATTAAAAATAAGAGTTACTATGCACAACTTAAGTTGTGGGGCCCACTATTTCTTCGCTGATTTCTGGAAGATCCGACCGTCAGATCGTCGACAAGTGAATATGAAATTTTCATGTTTTGACGAGACGATCGCAACGGTGATCTCGGATTTTCGAGATCAGGTCCCGATCAAAAGTTGATATTTTTGGGCCACTGTTGACCCACTAATTGCCTATTTTTGCTATTTAAATAATTCTGAAAATTATTTTAATCCTAAATTTGGATTTTTAAAATCATGGTTACTACAGGAGTTTTCTGGGTTTGGCTGGCTACTATCGGCGATTTGTGGAAGGCTTTGCGAAGCTTTCCACTCCCCTCACACGTCTGACCAAGAAAGGGGTTAAGTTTATTTGGAGTGAGACTTGCCAGAGCAGTTTTGAAGAGCTGAAACAGAGATTGATGACAGCTCCGATCCTTGATCTTCCGGTTATGGGAGAAGGATTTGTGATCTACAGCGATGCCTCTCACAGTGGTCTGGGGTGTGTATTGATGCAGCATGGTAGGGTAATTGCCTATGCTTCACTGCAATTGAAGGACTATGAGAAAAATTACCCTACTCGTGATCTTGAGTTGGCAGCGGTTGTGTTTGCTCTGAAGCTGTGGCGGCATTATTTGTATGGAGAGCACTGTGAGATTTACACTGATCATAAAAGCTTGAAGTATCTGTTCACTCAGAAGGAGTTGAACTTGAGGCAACGCCGATGGTTAGAGTTGTTAAAGGATTATGATTTGAGTATCCTTTATCATCCCGGCAAGGCCAATGTTGTGGCAGATGCTTTGAGTAGGAGGACGAGTATGAGTATGATGATCTCGCAGCAGGCATCGTTGGTTGAGCAGATGAGACGGTTACAGATTGAGGTTGTATCCCCTGGGGTCTCTGCTAGACTTATGTCTTTGGTCGTGTAGCCCACTCTGTTGGACGGGATTCGAGAGAAACAGAGTGAGGACCCCCACTTGATGAGGATTCGAGAGCAGGTTCAGACACAGTTGACGGGGGATTTTTCAGTTGATGCTTCGGGAGTACTGCGGTACAGGGACCAAGCTTGTGTGCCTATGGATTCTGAGATTCGAGAGCATATCTTGAGGGATGCCCATTATACACCTTATACCATTCATCCTGGTGGGACTAAGATGTATAAGGACCTCAAGGCACATTTTTGGTGGAGTGGTATGAAGAGAGACATTGGGAGATTCGTGGCTCACTGCTTAACTTGTCAGCAAGTGAAGGCTGAGCATCGTGTACCTGCTGGCAAGTTGCAGAGTCTCCCAATCCCAGAATGGAAATGGGATCATATCACTATGGATTTTGTCACTGGGTTGCCGAGAGCACAGACTGGAGCTGATGCGATCTGGGTAGTCGTGGATAGACTCACCAAGTCTGCTCACTTTCTGCCGGTGCAGGTGACTTGGCCTTTAGAGCGATTGGCACAGTTATACTTGGCTGAGGTGGTGAGGTTGCACGGTGTACCTGTCTCCATTGTATCAGATAGAGACCCGAGGTTTGTCTCGCATTTCTGGAGGAGTTTACAGACAGCTTTGGGGACGCAGCTCCGATTTAGCACAGCATTCCACCCACAGACCGATGGCTAGTCTGAGCGCACCATACAGACCCTCGAGGATATGTTGAGAGCTTGCGTCCTGGATTTTGGAGGATGGTGGTACCGACACTTGGGATTGGTTGAGTTTGCGTACAACAACAACTATCAAGCAAGCATTCAGATGGCTCCGTTTGAAGCGTTGTATGGACGCAAGTGTCAGTCACCCCTATATTGGAGTGACGTGGGTGAGAAGAAGACTTTGGGTCCTAATTTACTGTCTGAGGCAGAGGAAAAGGTCAGATTGATTCGACGACATCTTGAGACCGCCCAGAGTCGACAGAGGAGTTATGCTGATACCCGACGGCGAGACTAAGAGTTTCAGGTTGGTGATCATGTCTTCTTGAAAGTCTCGCCTTCGAAGGGGGTCCGGAGATTTGGAGTTCGAGGGAAGCTTAGTCCCCGATTTATTGGACCCTTTGAGGTACTAGAGAGGGTTGGCCCTGTTGCTTATCGTGTAGCTCTTCCTCCATGCCTGGCAGGAGTTCATGATGTGTTTCACGTCTCTGCTCTGAGGAAGTATGTATTTGACCCTACGCATGTGATTGACTTCACCCCACTGGAGATTGGGGAGGATCTTGGTTACGAGGAGCGCCCGTTGCAGATTCTGGCTCGCGAGGTGAGAGAATTGCGCAATCGGGTGATACCTTATGTGAAGGTTTTATGGAGCAATCACGAGGAGCGGGAGGCCACTTGGGAGCTGGAGGAGGTGATGCGGGATACCTATTCTTTCTTATTTGAGGCTTCTGGCTGAGGTATGTCTATCTTGTTTCCTAGTTTCATGGACGAAACTTTTTTTAGTGGGGGAGAATGTAGGGCCCCTGAACCCCATGTAGCTTTTTCCCGTGAATCCACTGTGTAAAACACCTATTGATGGTGTGTCTGGCCAATAGTGCATCAAAGGGATGCCACAGATGGACCCTGTGAGATATTGATAGCTGGATTGGCCTTCGGTTGCTTTTGCCGAATTTTAGAAAATGTTTTAGGCCAAACAGAGGTTGAATTTGGATTCAGCGCGGAAAAACGCTTGAAAACGGCTATTTGCTTGTTAAATTCTGAGTCCGGATGCCCAAAAATGGACTACCGTAAGTTTTCGGCGGATTCTGGTGCATGGGGGAGGCCGTAGACCGGCTGGGTGCTACGTGGCGGCCTATTATTGGCCGGTTCATAGTGCGCGGTCCACAGAGCAGTGCCGGGTGGCGCATGGACCCGGCGCGGGGACACGTGGAGCCCCAGAAGTAGCCGGCGCGCGATGCGCGATCCACGGAACCCCACGCTGGTGCATAGACCGGGCGCGGGGACACATGGCAGCAGGAGATTGGCGAGCTTTTTCGGCGCGGTCCACAGAATTGTGCACCGGCACCTCGGGGCGTCTGCGCGCGTGGGGGACAGGCGGCGCGACCGGCGAGGCGGCCGGCCTGTCGGCGGATCGCGCGGGTGGGCCACATGGCGCCCACCCATTAGCGGGCGCCACCGACTTTGTTGACCGGGTGCGGGACACGTGGCATCACCCGGGCACGCTTGCACCGTTGTTGCCTGTTCGGGGGACACGTGTCGCCTTCTGGTGGTTTCGGGCGCTGGTCGGACGGGGTGGCGGCGCTGCTTTTGTGCGACTAACGGATTCGGGTGCTCGAAAAGGTGCGCCCGAATCCGGAAAAAGTGCACATTGGACTTTTGCCTATAAATAGGCCCTTTGGGCCTTCATTTGTGGGTTTTTTGGGCCATTTCACAGAGAGAGCCCTCTTGAGTTTTCGCTCACCTATTTGTTCTACACCTTGTAGAGGAGTTCTAGGATTTTTGGTGGCACGCACTTTGAGATTTCTTTTTCCGGCGTACTGCGACGCACTTTCCTTATCTGCCCTTTTCGTCGCGTTTCGGTCCGAGAACTCCCCTGGCCTACTCCGACCATCGTTTTCGACGATTCTAGCGCCGGTGTGTTCCTGAGAGGTAGGGCTTCGTTTTTTGTGTTGTTCGTTTCTTCGTATTTCAGACTTTTGGCATGGTTTCTGAGGCACTGTTGACCCCCTGTTTGCTGTGTGGTTTCTTGGACAGCACCGAAGTATCTCGTAGATATCTTCGCGCTCGGACATTGGATTGAGGCGTGCCAATACTTGATTTATATCTACGCGTCGTAAGGAACATCATCGTATTTTTCCTGGATTTTTCTGAGGTTGCTTCGAAGGTGAAAATTCCACTTTTTCATGGCAAAGTTCTACAGATTTTATACATGGGATTTTTTAGGTGGTCACCTTGTCGATTTTATATCTTGACCTACAAAACTCGGTTTGGGACGTGCAAGTACTCGTTTCGATAGGCTCGTCGCGAGGATCGCAACGGTGATTTTTCCTGAATTTTCTGAGGACTGTACTGAGCTTAATTTCCTCGTTTTCCGTTTATTTGGAAAACAGTAAATTGTTGTCTTTTGGATGTTGTTAGTTATGCCGTGTGCAATCTTTGTTACCGCAGTCCTCGTATTGTGGAGATTGTTGGAGATTGAGGATGTTGGCAGCGAGGGATCTCGTATTGCGGTAGTGCATGCTTTTCGAGGTGGGTGGTTGTTGTATCCCTCTCTTTTGGTATGCTCACTAGGAACATCAGAATTTTTCGATGTTAGTAAATGTTGAACAAACTACTGATAAACCTTGCATGCAATAAGGGATTAAATAATTGATAGCTTATCCATGTAATTGAGATGTTGGTATTTGGACATAATCATTATACCATAACCACTCCTGTTAAAGTATGTATTTATCTGGAATAGCATGAGCAGTTTTATGTTAGTACTTAGAGATTATGCAAAAAGGGATCATCACTTTGAGACATTAGTGTTGGAGCTCGTTGCTATGTCATAACTATTCATGTGAAAAAAATTAGTATATTGGGACATTATGATTTATTACAAGTGAGCGCACCGGTGGACGCTTTTCCTTCTATTCTAGATGAGTACATTTGTATGCTTGTATGGACATCTAGATAGGCCACTATTTACTGCTACACTATCATTGGGATTTGACTTAGGAGAAACCATGTTGGTACTTCTTCTCCTTTCATTATGATACTTGTGGTATTGCTCGGGTTGAGCAGGGTTGTAGGATAGTGTAGCCGGGTTTGTTGAGTGGGATTGTCATACCAGATTATGGTTTGGGTTATTGCGGCGACCGCGGACCTTGGGCGGTCGACCGGATGTTTACTTATGCATCAGATTGGGGATAGGATTCCTCTAATGGATGGAGTTTCCCACTTATTGATTATTATTGCATTGATTGGGGGTTCGGGTTATCTTTAGTGGAGGATTTTTTCCACTTCGATCAGAGTCATGATCAGTCCTGCTATACAGTATTACTTGTTACAGTTGTTACCTTACTCGTGTGGGTCGCTCCCCTCGAGTGCCACTCCGGAGGTAGGCCTACGACCGAGCCATGTGTGCCGGTCTGATACTTATTTAGGGATGCGAGCCATGTGTGCCGATCCCGCGAATTCGAGCCATGTGTGCAGATTCCGCTACTGAGATCTTGAGTTCGACAGCAGAGCAGGCAGTGCCAGTTTTTACTGGTGATTAGATTGGGTTATTCGGTCAGGCACATACACTGATGCATTCTTATAGTTACATATTCTGACTCTGCATTTGGAGGCATTGTAGTGGTAGCTTCATGTTATTCACAGTCCTGTTTATAGCTTACCACCTCTTCTTTTCTTTTGCCTCTGGTAGACCTAGTGGGCATGTCCGAGTTGAGGCTTAACCCACTAGGGGAGGCTATTGTTTTTATAGTAGTTCTCACCCTCACTGTCTTTTTCTTTGTTTCCCCCTCTTTGTTTTGCAGAGTCCTCTGCGGGAGTTGCTGGGCCGTCAGCATCTGATCGAGGTAAGAGGATAGCGGACTAGATAGAGAGTCCACCCGACAGTCGCTAGCTGTACTTTTGTTGTACCCTATCTTCTCAGACAGTTTTTATTGTACAGTATTTTGGGTCTAGCTCTTGCCAGCTAGTTGTATATTTGTGGTGAGCTGGGAGTGATACTTGTATTTATTTACAGTTGTTCTTTACCTTATTTTCCAGCTTTTGTCTGAGATGTAGTAGTTTTAGTTCAGCTCTGATTTTATGCTCCTTTATTATTATTTCTTATATCTGAGCAGGTTACCGACGCTTCGTGTACACGGGAAAAACCGTGTGCACGGCGGATCTGTAGACGGGCCCGGGTTCTGGTTTACACCCGGGGCGTGACACAGGGAGCTTCGGTGTTTTCGAAGATTGATCTCCAGTCCGGTTACCACCAGCTGAGGGTGAGGGCCGAGGATATCTCCAAAACGGCATTCAGATCTCGGTACGGGCATTATGAGTTCACGGTGATGCCATTTGGTTTGACTAATGCCCCTGCCGCATTTATGGATTTGATGAACCAGATATTTCAGCCGCATTGGACCGGTTTGTGGTAGTATTTATTGATGATATACTGATTTACTCCCGGAGTGATGTGGAGCATGAGGAGCACTTGAGGACAGTGCTACAGCTTCTGCGAGAGAAGAAGCTGTATGCCAAGCTTAAGAAGTGCGAATTTTGGCTTCGGGAGGTTGCCTTTTTGGGGCATGTAGTTTCAGCTACGGGAGTGGCGGTTGATCCGGACAAGGTGGATGCTATTCGAGATTGGCCGAGGCCGACGACTATCACCGAGGTGCGGAGTTTTCTTGGTTTGGCGGGCTATTATCGTCGATTTGTGGAAGGCTTTGCGAAGCTTTCCACTCCCCTCACCCGTCTGACCAGGAAAGGGGTTAAGTTTATTTGGAGTGAGACTTGTCAGAGCAGTTTTGAAGAGCTAAAACAGAGGTTGATGACAGCTCAGATCCTTGCTCTCCCGGTCATGGGAGAGGGATTAGTGATCTACAACGACGCCTCTCACAGTGGTTTGGGTTGTGTACTGATGCAGCATGGTAGGGTAATTGCCTATGCTTCACGGCAATTGAAGGACTATGAGAAAAATTACCCTACTCATGATCTTGAGTTGGCAGCGGTCGTGTTTGCTCTGAAGCTGTGGTGGCATTATTTGTATGGAGAACACTGCAAGATTTACACTGATCATAAAAGCTTGCAGTATCTGTTCACTCAGAAGGAGTTGAACTTGAGACAACGCCGGTGGTTAGAGTTGTTAAAGGATTATAATGTGAGTATCCTTTATCATCCCAGCAAAGCCAATGTCGTGGCAGATGCTTTGAGTAGGAGGACGAGTCTGAGTATGATGATTTTGCAGCAGGCACAGTTGGTTGAGCAGATGAGGCGGTTACAGATTGAGGTTGTATCCCCTGGGGTCTCTGCTAGACTTATGTCTTTGGTCGTGCAGCCCACTCTGTTGGACAGGATTCGAGAGAAACAGAGTGAGGACCCCCACTTGATGAGGATCCGAGGGCAGATTCAGACTGAGTTGATAGGGGATTTTTCAGTTGATAGCTTCGGGAGTACTGCGGTACAGGGACCGAGTTGTGTGCCTATGGATTCAGAGATTCGAGAGCAGATTTTGAGGGAGGCCCATTATACACCTTATACCATTCATCCTGGTGGGACTAAGATGTATAAGGACCTCAAGGCACATTTTGGTGGAATGGTATGAAGAGAGACATTGGGAGATTCGTGGCTCACTGCTTAACTTGTCAGCAAGTAAAGGCTGAGCATCATGTACCTGCTGGCAAGTTGCAGAGTCTCTCAATCCCTGAATGGAAATGAGATCATATCACTATGGATTTTGTCACTGGACTGCCAAGAGCACAGATTGGGGCTGATGCGATCTGGGTAGTCGTGGATAGGCTCACCAAGTCGCTCACTTTCTACCGGTGCAGGTGACTTGGCCTTTGGAGCGACTGGCACAGTTGTACTTAGCTGAGGTGTCACGCCCCGGGGTCGAAACTACAACCCGGGCTCGCCAACAGATCCGCCACCTATGCTAAAACCCACATAGGCGAAGCGTCTAACCTGCAAAAGATAGTCTATAGCTACACAAATATCAGAGCTGAAATAAATGCTGTAAAATAAAATCCAATCACTGTATAACTGAAATAAAGTACAATATCCATTTACTCGAATACAGATAATCATCATACAATGTCCTCAGTACAGCATCTCTCAACTATAAAAAAGAGATAAACTAAAACATAGTAGTACATCAGTCCTAACATCAGTCTCTCCAAATACAATAGATCTCTCTCCAAATAAAACAGTAAAAACCAGCCCACAGCTACCAGGAATCTCCAACCAGGGGGTACAGCTACACTCCTCGGGTGGTAAAGATCTAGCTCGTGACTCC